>JAVJAQ010001500.1:0-42475 GCA_032362365.1 Zygogramma bicolorata | reverse complement strand
TTATGCAATAGGTAAGTACATTTTTGAAAGGTACAGTGTAACCAGTGAATTCACTTACTGCATTACCAAAAAATCAAACTATAGCGCTTACGCTCTGCCTTTTGGATGTTTGATAAAGGAAAATACGAAAAAAGTATAGATTACGATCAACTGATGTAGAAAGATTTCAATTAATAATGAATTTCAAGTATGACAGAAATTTATTGAACATGTTTCATGGTGGAAAATTGTCTAGACAACATAATTTTTAATTTTGAAGGCTTGAAGAAGTAAAGGTCATCAAAACGACCTTCTCTTATCATACGGGACAAGTTTTGTTATGTAATATGGCTACATTTCGATAATAGTTAAGAATAGAAACTTCTGGTCGGATGCAGTTCTCAATGAATAATACACGAGATTTTTTGAAAAAGGATTATCTTTGTGTAGAGAATGAAATTTTCGGAACTTTTTTGTATTTTTCTTATTCAGGTCTTCAGAAGAAAGGATACAAAATTTCTTTGAGTCAATCAGTGAACACTATGGTAATATGTGCTTGGCATTGAAAGAAGGTTGGTTCATTCAAATCAATAATTAATCTGACACTAGTCAGAGTGACGGACTAGTACGTCGTGATGGACGTTTCCTAACCAATTTGTATACCAAGCAGATGTAACTTGTAAATTACATTCACAGGATATCTTACCTACCATAATCTGAAAAAAATTAGAATTCATCAATTTGTTGTCAATTTTCGTTAATGATATTTGTCATAAATTTGAGATCAGACAAATATTTTGTCCTTCAGGAGGGGCAGCCAGGCGCGATCCATATCAAGCGAACTCATAGAGAAGCAACCTTCCCCAGAAAGCATGAAAGGAGATTCCTTTGATTTTCGTTTCCTGACATTGTTTTTTTTTGCCGTCATTTTATTGTAATTTTATTCTGTTTTGTGACCTCCATCGGCAGTGAGAATGGAATCTGATAATTTGGAAACATCTATCTGCCCATCTACACTTGTATTCCAATATTAATTTTTATTTTATCAAATTGTGGTAGGAAACCGAGAAAACTACGGAGAAAAGATTCACCCACCACAAAATAATGACTTGAAACAGTATTTAAGGATATTTCTACATATAATTGAAAAGTAGAGCGGTGTTTGTATTGAAATCACACTCAACCAGAACGAATCAGTTCACACAAAAATCAGACAAGCTTCTCTTTCTCGAAGAATATCACTCGAGCTCTTCAGTCGACATATGCATGAACTATAGGACTTCCTCTAATAGCTAGCGAGAGTAAATATTTTCTCGTCTATGAAATGATCCCTTGTCTGTATAGGGAATGTTGAGATTCAATTAACAGATGTACACCAAAACTCTATAGCGAGTTGCAAGAAATTCGCGTTGTACACTGTTTTGTCATATTTCACATTCGTATTTATTTTGATAGTTCTAATAGCAGAAATTGCTCAACTTAATGACTACGGTGGTAGGTTGGAAATATACATCGTATGATGACACTGAATGTATGTTTAATCGAAACTCTTCGTTTCATAAAATCGTGGAAACCACAGTTTTACGGGGCAAAAAATTGAGCCTCGAATTCAAAAATTTGATAACAGAACGAAAATCCAAGATGGCAAGCTAAATATTATGGTGACAAATAAAACATTGAAAAAAAGGTGCCGACTGTTTCAAAAAAGACTAATAACCAATTGAAGTATCTTTCTTCAAAATTGAATTCTTCTTGCCTTTATAGCTGCAAATGTACTGATGATGACGTCAAAGTTAATAAGGGAAGTTCGTTTGTATTGATATTATGTTCAAATAAAATAGTCTTTCCTGTCCTATTGTACTTCTCATGTAGTCTTCAATGATTTTGAATTTTCCGAAACTTCGTTCTTCAGATGGCACTGTAACTGAAATGAAAAAAATGCTCGATTGAATTTTATGATAAAGCGTGGTAATTGAACCTTTCCACGTGGAGGTCAGCACAGTGAATATTTGCCAATTCTTCTGCTTTTATTTTTAGATCTATCTAGTGTGTGGTGGCTCTAATATTGTGTCAGGTTGGTTGCTTGTTTGCTAATAATTTTTGTCGGGTGTGTATTCTTATGATACATCTTTTGTAGGAGGCTTCTTACAGGAATTTACATAAGCATGTTTTTTTATTTCTCTGCATATTTCCCAAATAAAAAAAAATAGATTGAGACAGATTAGGTTTAGAAAGTTACAGAGAAAAAAGTTTTTATTGGAGTTCGTGGGGTTTTCGCTCCCATATCTTAAAGTTATGCATAATTGCTCATAATTTACTGATTTTCATTCTGTAGAAGCGAAAACATCATAATCATTCTTCGTTTCATGAATTATGAAATTTCCTGGCAGAAAATAAATCCTCACTAGCAATAAATCACATCATCTGAATAAACATTTCCTAGCCGTCTTCTTTAGTGACTTCCTGTTCCATGACAAAGAATATCCAACAGGTGCAAATAAGATGAATATTTACCACAAAAATTACCGTTCCCGGTTCAACATGCAAATGTCATTTACAGAAATATAATATGCCATTCACCGACGTAAAATGTCATGAGATAGTGTTTGCCTTTACTTCAGTATAATTAGCGTTAGTGGTTTGAACAGTCGGCACCGAAGTCAATGGTTCTGTCTCTGTAAGAAATATGTTCGGTTCTTTGCTGCATTGAACATGAAATATTGGAATTGATGGTAAATAGTGAACATTTTAAATAATGAACGGGTTGCCATTGCTTCTTTCCTCACGTACTTGCCATCAAAATAGGAACATTAGCTCAAGGAACAAAAAGGTTTTACAGGATAGATAGCATTCTGGGTTTTTTCTCTGATAAGGGGTGAAGGCCCTCAATATTATTCGATTTCGATTCACTGGTCTGAAAAATATTTACAGAATTCGATCTATTTTATTTTTACGAAAATTTTAAGGAATCCCTTCGATTTTGTACACAAGGTTGGAATTTTATAATTTTCGGCATAATATTAACCTCACTATTCAATAAAAATGACGTATATAGGTCTTTATTTCCCAGTTTGTGATCACTATTATCAATCGTAAGCATAACGTGTGAAATATATAATGTTCAGTGAACAGAAATGGGTTATATGATTACCCTTAGTGGAAATTAGAAGAGGAAGAAATGATAAAAATAGTTTGGTACATGATGGGATTCAATATTTCATTCTCTTATCATCCAAGATTAGACGAATTGAGGAGATGAGAATATTTTTTGAATTTATAATAGGATTTATTTTTCAATCTTTGAGGAATTTCATTATCAACATGCGTAAATTGGTACGAGAAAGCTCGTTGGAATGTCTCATTCTGGGGGTTGGAGGTGATACAGTGCACATCATCACGAAACTAAATTTTTTCCATAGGTAGCGTGGGGATTCGTGGCAAATAATGTTATGAAAGAGGTTTGTAACTTTCGTATATTCGTCACATTCAGCCATTGGATTTCAGAAAGCTTGTGTGAGATTCCTTGTATTTCCCTTATCTCCTAACTTGTTTGCTATCCACCTTCCTCGGAATATCATCCGTTATATTCAGTAGGCCACTTTTGCATTCACGACCTTTTCTGAATCCCGACTGTACATCCGTCAAAATATTATATTTTGCAACATGTTCACGTAACTGAGTTTCGAACCCCTTTCAACAATCTTAGACAAGCATGGCAGAAGGCTAGCTAATCGAATGAAGATCCTTGAAACTACCTATTGAGCAGAGTGAGCAATCTTTTGATACTCCCATTGTCAAATGTTTGAGCAATTGGCTTTTTGACACAGATACTTCTGCAGACTCTTCAGGAAGTGAAGCTATGAGTTTGTATTAATTTTTTCCATGTTTGTCAGCCTACGTAAACTGAAAACACCACTGTTGGTAATAAAATGTTCAAATTACAATTTCCAATTCGATACAGTTATTTTGAATGAATGATTTTCGAGGTTGACGATTATACTGGTTGACATGGTGTTCATTATGATAATTATTAGACACAAATACAATTCCTCATTATGATTTCCGAAAAAAAATATTAGATTTCTGTCGGTTAATTTACTATTTTCTGAATTTGTACGAAAATTGAATGATTTAAATATTCATAACTTTATCACGTTGTCATATACCAGATCCTGTGAAATAAAAACTATTATAATGAGATTTCTCAAAGATGGAAAAATCTGGTCTCCCCTGGAACCCCTTAATAATTCCCTATATTTAAAAAATAAAATTTTGAAATATAATTCTAAATTTTTCAACATTTCTCCACAATAATAGATTCTTTCACATGAAATTTCATATCCCCATGATAATATTTCCTTCGTGTTTCTCAATAGTTCCATGAAAAAAACGCAAAAATGGTATTTGAGTTCCAATTTTTTACCATTCATTAGCAATTTAGCTTGGAGAAATTCAAACAGGTTTGTCGATTTGTTCATATTGTTTCTTTAAAAAAATTAACTGAAAACAGTTATTGGCTACTTGTAAAATGAAATCCCTTCAAAAATCAATGGTAAACATTTTTGATGGCTAGACTTGAATTGACTTCAATTGAACAATACACCTGTATACTAGATCGAAATTTTCAAATTCGAGTCAAAACAACTATATCATATGGAAAATAGCAATTTGAACATTGTTGTGCCTTGAACTTCACTTCACAAGAAACGTGAAAATGTGTGATCACCATATAGTTTTCTATATACGTGAATTTTTTCAATAGTTTTTCAATGATAGATTTCGAGGAAAAAATGTTGTGAATCATATCGATGTCCAACATATATGGGCCGATAATATTCTCCACACCGTCGTATCCTCATATGGTTATAGGCACCAGACCTCCATCCACACAACCACATTCTTCACTTTTTTTGATGAGAGTTGGGGGTTGAAGAGACTCAAACCCCGGCGTCAAGTCACGCAAAAGTCATGATGATGGCTCCAAAGTGGGAGCCGAAACATCGAAACTTGCCTGAGCGTAATGGCAGAAAACTTCGGTTTCAGAAGTTCCTCGTAAATCTCGGAATTTTTGCAGATAACAGGCCTTCTGCCGGGCACTTCAACCAGATGCTTTGTCAATCCACCACGAGATGGCGATCAGTTCGTGCTCATAGTTGGGTCGTAGAAGAATGAGCAAAATAGCGAATTTCAGTATTCGCCATGGTGCATTCGAGCTTTGTTTATTCGAATGAGCCCCATAGAGCGAAACTGCAGTCCACGGATACACCACACCATGACGTCTGCTGATAATTTTCAAACTTTGGCGATATTCATCATGCATCGGATTGTAGATTTGTGGTTCCAAATGGACCCTCCTGCACTGAGGATCCCGGATGAGAATTTCGAGACCATATGCTGGATTTGTTGTCAACAAATGCGACAACACACTAGAGTAATGGCAGAAAACTTCGGTTTGAGACGTTCTCCGTGAATCTCGCAATTTCTGACAAACTAGTCACAAATTAATTTTTTTTGGAAATGTTTGGTGTGTCTAGAGGAAGTGATTCATAATTTATCAATTTGCCTATTGAGGAGCTCAAAAAATGATTTTCTCTGAGTGAGAAAATATCTTGTTTGGGTAGGAGTATTGTATGATCTTGTTTTTCGATTAGGGGAAGAAAAATCTGAAAAATAGTTCAAAGATATCATCTTCGAATGAGTGTGAATATATTTTTTGACTTCTTCTATTTTCAAAAGTCTTGGAAATATTTGTGCTTGAGAGTAAAAAGGTCGTACGTAAAGGTTGCTTCAATGATATATTTTAAGATGGCTTTAATTCGTATTTTTTATGTCTGGTTATTGCTGATTTCTCTTGGGTTGTCAAATTTTTCCACATTCACTGGCACATAATTCATCAGAATGATTTATATTTTTCGAAATACGAAGTATTAGTCTGACTGGTAGTTGATGTACAATTAAAGAGGTTCAATATCTCCTTAACTTTTCTGGACCTGTTATTTCCGCCACTTCTCTATTCGGATCAATTCCGAAGAGAGTGAGCGTCAACTAATAATATCGGACATCCTCTTATGCCGAGCACTTTTTATATCATGTGCATTATGTGCACATAATTGAATAATTCATTTCTCGTTCCCGAGAGATGAATATTGAATTAGACGATTATTTTCTTCAGAAAGATACCCGGCCTCGAATGTCTTGGCACGTTTACGATCCTGTGTTGTTATATACGTAGCATTGATTATTATCGAATGAATCATCGCCGTTAACAATATCACTTGAAGGAAACGCCCGATGTGTCTAGTGAACCGTCACCTAAATTGATTTGATAATAAATTTGAAAACTAATAGACTATGGTATACGGAAATAACAGGATCTTCCATCTCTTGTGATGTCGAAGGAAAAAAAGGAGGAGGTCCACGCACAGGAGTCATTTCTTGGAACTCTTATACTGGGTGATTATTGTTTGATGAGTTTTGTGTGTCTTTCTATTTTTAGGGTCACAGGAATTGGTACTGTTATCAAGATTCAGAAACATGATTATGTTCTGGAGAAAGTTGAGTCTTAAGAAACTTTTTTTTTGGCTCTTTCTTCCCGGAATTGATATAAAAAGATAACAAGTAGTCAGGCCCGGATTATGAGATTTGGCGCTTTACACATCATATTTTGAAGTACAAGTTCTTTCCAGACATTGTTGATAAATCCAATTCGCACATAGCCTCTAGTGGAGTAATAGGTCGGTAATTTTTGAAATGGGACTGCCGACACAATAGTACTCTAAAATCGGGAGTGATGATCACAACGCAGCTCAAAGAAATAAGTAAAAATTTATATTGATGTAATATTCGAAAAGCAAGTTAGTTTAGCCCCTGACCTGAAAACCTTACGCAATTTCAAAGTCTCGGAACGTAACCAGAAATAAAATCCCCTTCCAAAATAATGTTACAGGGCGCTTCCACATCCAAGTCACAAACATCTTCACTCCTTTTCACCTCTTCAACGATTTTCAGTTATTGGGACGAAGTGCATTTTAAATGAGCACTGGCCTTAGGAAAATAATTTCTACGGAGGGTTGTAGCGTATTGATCATATCTGTAATTATAATGGGAAATTTGATTATTTCTCCATCGAGGAAGCATATTCATATTTCCTATGATCGACATTTTGGCGTAAGGATGTCGATGAAAACTCCCTTTTTCCTAGAAGTCGAATTACCAGCTCTGCCTCGTCAAAACTTCTCGTAGTCTATCGAACTCCGTTTCTAGCTTTTTGCAAGATATATTCATGTTACGACCAACTGACAGTCAACATAATGCTGATCTTAGTTGTGGCTCTTGGAGCATACTCCACCGTAAATACAATAACAGAATACTGGCGACTATTCATTTCCTCAAAACACATTTTTGTGCTGAACCCATGTACGGCCAGAAGAGCCTCAATTCCTCACTCGTAGTTAGAATACGTAGATCTTTATCAACTGTTGGCTAATGAACCGTGATTTATGGAAACGACTACCTAATAAACCTGAATCTGTTCAAACCACTAGCAGTTTACTGCATGGCAACCTCTCACCACTCGAAGTGTTCTGTGGCTCGAAACACCAACGTTTAGTCACATAATTTCAATGAACTCTGGACTCCGACAGCACCTTGCTCCCAGACAACGGTTTGCCATGCTTGTTATTATCCTCTGAAACAGATACAAATTATGTACTGAAAGTAAAGAAATATTTCACTTAAACATGCCTAATTATCTATGCTGCAATCCTATCCCTATTCTCCTTCACCTTCAGTGATCTTCATCTCGAGTAACCACTTCAGAGCTGCATGATCTGTTCCTATAAGGAACTCTCTTTCATTAGATATTTGTGAAAGGGGCCTACAGCCTTGATTATCGTCAATACTTCCTTTCTTGTTACGAGTTTCTGGCCATTGTTCTTGTGATAGTAAGTCTCCAATCCCAGTATTACTGGCATCTGTCTCCAAAATGAAAAGGCCTGATGTGGAAAACTCAAAATGGTACTGGTAGTAACTTTCTGTTTTCCAAATGCTCGTTCACTTTCGTTGGAGCAGACAAATTTGACTCGGTCTTTTGTTAACTTATGTAGGGATACCGCAATATCAGCAAATACTCCCACAAATCGACGATAGTAAGTGCAAAGCATTGTCGGCACAATGGAATTCCTTGATTGTTGAGAATGGCCTACTGAAGAGGGTTTGGGAATCAGCCGATGGCAAGAAAGTAAGTTCCCAACTGGTTGTGCCTATGTCGAGAATAGAGGATGTATTGTTAGAGATTCATGGTGGTAAATTAGGTGGACAATTAGGAGTCAACAAGACCTTGGATAAAATACGGCAAAAGGTTTTACTGGGTCCAGTGTCGAGATGATGTCGAGAGATGGTGCCGAAGATGCCCAAAATGCGAAGCAAGCAAAGGTCCTAGAACAAGATCAAAGGGCGAGATGACACAATGCAAAGTTGATGCTCCCTTCGAACGAATCGCCATCGATGTAGCTGGACCGTTCCTGATGACAAATGATGGCAACAAATACATCCTCGTTGCCATGGATTATTTCAATAAATGGGTTGAAACTTACGCCTTGCCTAATCAAGAAGCGTCCACAGTTGCGAGAACCCTGGTGGACAACATTTTTACAAGGTTCGGAGTGCCAATGGAGCTACATTCCGATCAAGGAATTTTCGAATCGAATTTATTCAGGAAAGTTTGTGAATTGATGGGAATTAGCAAGACCAGAACAACTGCCCTCCACCGATGGCATGGTCGAGAGGTTCAACAGGACTATGGAAGAACATATTTCCAAAGTAGTAGAAGAGCATCAGGAAGACTGGGATCGACATCTCCAGCTATTCTTGATGGTCTACTGGGCAGCTGTGCACGATTCCACAAAGCTCACCCCAGGCAGTATCATCTTCGGGAGAAATCTTCGTTTGCCCTGTGACATGATGTTTGGATCCCCAAGTACTGAGGAAAAAGAGGTACAGGATTATGCAGACGAACTGCGAGACAGCTAGATGAGGATTCACGAAATTGCGAGAAGATTGAAGATTATTAGTGACAGGATGAAGGCTCGATACGATCTCAAGGCAAATAATGGTGGATTCAAAGAGATCGAGTGTGGCTATACAAACCTCGTCGTAGAAAAAGAGTTTCTCCCAAACTAACACCATGCTGGGAAGGGCCCTATTCGATAATCAAGAGAATGAATGACGTGGTGTACAGGATTCAACGTGGCCCCAGAGCAAAAATGAAGGTCGTTTACCTAGAAAGACTCAAACGTTACAATGGGGATGATGAAATATTGTTTGATCGGGACGATCAAAATTGAAAGGGGGATAATGTTACGGAAGTTTCTAGCGCCGGCCCTATCGCTCATAAACGCAAATTAATATGAGGGGTCGAAGGAAGATCGTTTACGAGCGAAATCTCGTCAAGCGTGGAATATTCGATCAACGGGATTTGTCTGGAAGATTCTCCATGGGTGTGAGCGGGTATATATTTGGGAGCCATTCATCGCTACGGAGAGTTTCATTAGCAGAGAGTTTTAGTGCCGAGCGTTGGAAAGTTAGCGGAGCAATTTGAGTGATTGTATTGTATTGTGTTATGATAAAGAGTTGTTATAAAAGTAGTTCAGTGTTTGTTATTTGGAGTTTTGATCAAAGAACTCAAGGAAAGATCGTAACAATAGCATACTTTCATGAAAATGTTCCGCTATGCGGGGAATACAGAAAGTAATTTTTAATGAAATCTCAATTATTGTATCAGCAGATTCTGATTTGAAAGTACCATTGTGATATATCATTGGAAAGGTAATTCTATACCGAATTGTAATTTTTAGAATAACTTGAACTTTCAATTCCAAATATAAATAAATGGATGGGCTTTCGCTCAAACCGATAATGTCACATAATTTATCATACTTGCTAAATTGTATACACATGATATCGAATCGATGTTTTGACCGAATTTGAAACATCCATACAAAAAAAACGAAGATACATGGAAGTAAATTGGTTCCGGGTCTACTAGAAGTAGGTAACTGTGAAAGTGGTTTGGTGGTTCACAAGTTGTAAAAGTTACTTAGAACATACACAATAAACTTTCAAATGAGGGATTTTATTCAAGATTCTTGTTGGTTTTCATGAAGCATTTCACGTGAGATTTCTGGATTTCATCATGGATTCGCAGGAAGTGTCGTATATCTGATTTCTACAGTGAAACATCCTTCGCGCGGTATATCTAGCACTCAGCAATATATTCAGTTTTACGGCAAAATAATAGGTATGGGGGTGTAATTGATTCAAAGAGCGTTTTCTTGAAAATTTTGCGACGTGTTCTTAGATCGTTTTTGTGTCTCAAAAAAAGAGAAAAATTGACACTTAATAAGATTCCGAAATAGATTATATAAGAAAGGTGGATTGTAACAAAGATCTGCAACTCAAGAAATAGAAAGATACGTAAATGTAGCCCTACCTATGTTACATTGAATATTGAAGAGGATGGGTAAATTCCCATAATTGAAGAATAAAAACAACGAAAAAGGTTCAGAGTAGGTATTAACGAAATGCATTTCTATCATCTGAGAGTTGTATCAACAATCTAGAGGAATTGAATCGAAGGTTGAGAAATTACTGTTAATGATACTCAAATTATGATCGAACCTCAGATTGAACCAAAGGTGAACAATGTAAGGACAATAATATTATAATTTGAGAGTCCATGATAATTGTCCAAATGAGGGTCAGATAAAAAATTATCTTTTATTCACATATTCGAACTGCTGTAGCAAAGAGGATGGTGTAATGATGATGGATTGTTTCTAAATGAATTGAGAAAATTTGAAAAAAGGTATATTCACTATTTACTATTTACTAACCCAACCGCGAAATCTAATGATAGATAAAACATACCTACCTCTTAAAGAAAAATTACACAAACAATTCTCGGGCGTTTCGGCACGATAAAATGTTTTTCACGACGTCGATTGCATTAAAAATATCATGATTACAAGGTACAATCAAATGTTATGTAGCCGTTTTGTGTCGTCTCTGGACGAGCAAATTATTTAACCACGAACTCAACTGCGTGATAGTTTGCATGAAAAAATCTGATTGAGAAATTACTTTATATCGATAATCTCATAAACAATGAATAAAGTAATATTCCGAGAAACTATTCTGTGAGAAATAACAATTTTATAACTATCATTATCATGGTAATAGGAATTTAATAGTCTTAGTAATTTCATATCAATTTGCCTTTGTTATAGAACACAATTTATATTTGATTCTGGTGAAGGATTTGTAACGACGATTATGCTCTTTGAAGGGGTTGAGGGTCACGATTATTTTCGTTAGCAGATTCATACGACAACGCGCTCCACCCGGACCATTCGGTCCAGATTAGTGGTTATGATTTTTGGTGTACTTGGTGGTTTCAGATCAACGCTACTCTCGGAAATCAAGACCATACCGGCATGCCGAAATGCGGCAGAAATCTTGGCCGGTCGCATGCAGAAGGCCTTCATCTTCGGTTTGTTGCATTTACTCAGGATTGGAGATTCTCAGAGCCAATGATCACTTACCCCACGGTGCGGGAAGTGGTCATTGGTTATTGCAACTAACGCACCCTCTAACTGTTCGAAGCAGTGAGAAGTACAGGCCTGACTATAATGATACTGATGATAATGACTATAATGATAATAATGTTATTAATGAAAGCTTGCATGGATGGTTCTCACAGAATACAACAAAAGATATCACAAAACAATCCTGTAAGATGAACCAGCAAATGGCAGAATTTAATGTCTACTCATGACACAACATAGCAGAGATTACTCTTCTACACAACCAAAAAAAAAAACGAGAACGAAAGACGAGGTTCAGTACATTCAGTTGTGAAACTTACCCCTAAAGATAGACAAAAATGAAGATGTACACATTTAATAATTTGAAGGAATTCTAATAATTCATGAAGCACAAAAATAATACATAGATCATTGTAATAATAGTTGATCAAACGGTTTGGTATCATGGTTTCGTGGTTTCATGGAAATTCTAACATTTGATGGAAGGACGTTAATTATTTTCACAATGTCATAGCTAGAATATCGCTCGAATTGGAAAGTGTTATGGAAAAGTGGTGTGAGCCTTTCCTTAAATCCTACATTTAGATTGTGTGACTCAGTTCTTGTTTACTTTTCAACCATTTGATTTCTTCGAATAAGTGACTGATGTGATTGTATTTCCTTATCCCGAAAATTAACCTTTTACAGGAATTTTTAATTTCTTGAATCCCATTTTCATTCAAAGTGGCAAGATAGTTATTGTATAAGATATCACGATGATATAATTTTGATAATGCCAATGTTTCACACAGTAGTATTTTGACATATCTAGTTAGTAGATGACGCATTCGGTAAATGAGTTTGAGGCTGGCATAATATGCTCGCTGTAAGCAAACGGACAAATGTTTGGATGAGCTCAAGTCTTGATCCAAATACACCCCCAGATTCTTAACACATTCTACCAAATCAGTTAGTTCCCTATTGATACGTATTTGGTGTTTGCTGATTGAATTGATAACTTTTAGGCGATCTGTTCTTTTACCAAATGAAATTGCCGTTGATTTTTCTGGATTCAAAGATAAGCAATGGTGTGATGAGTTTGTAAATGAGTTTTTGAGATCGTAATTCAGAGTAGAAACTCCATTCGCGTATTATCTTGAGTAGAATGATATATACAACCGGGTGTCATCAGCGTAAATGTGATAATGTCAGGATGTGAGCGGCATCTTCTTGAAATATGGAATGTGGGGCACCAACACTATTTATCAGGTAATCGGACAATTCGGCATTATAGCTACTGCACGTTCCCTATGGCTCGAATAATCCATGATAAGATTCATAGCATTTGTTGAAAGACACACAAACTTCAATTGCCCATTTGGTGATAAAAAGTATTGAAAGCCTTTGAGTAATATAATAAAGCTGAAATGGTGATCTTACCGGTATCATTCACCGTGAGAATATCATCGGAAAATTTAAAGAGTGCAGTTCAACAACTGTGATTTTCTTCTAACCTTGACTGATTGATAGGAATGATTTTGTTTTTCATCAAATGCTCAGATAGCTGGATTCAAATTGCTTTCTCAAGAATCTTCGACATTGTTGTAATACTTATCGGTCTTACATCGTTATTACAAGTTAGAATCGATATTTTTGGTAAGGGTACTATTCTTGATCGTTTCCAAACGGCAAGAAATGTCACAAACAATAGTTGATTACATGTGTTAGAAAAGGCAAAATATAAGGAATGCAATATATTAATATCACCCAAGCCTGTGGCTTTACTTCTGATATTTTTTATGAAGTTTGAAATTCTATGTTTCTTTACATACATTTGATATTACAGCTGGATCATGAATCATTTTGGAAACGAAGTTAATAAAATATTGATTGCGTTTATCTAATTCAGATTTCAGACAGATTTTCTGGTTCTGCATGGTTGCTATAGGCACTCTACTATTTGACGTTAATTTTAACCACTTTATCGTGGTCCACATTATAGAGTAATCACAGTTTTTGTCGTTCTTGAACCATATTTGATGAAATGCTTTTTTTGCATTTTGCTGACCAGATTTCGAAGATGCCTATAATAAGACCAGGTGATAGCCATTTTCTTAAAATGAATTTTTGTCTCTGTCTTTTATCAGCAACCTGATAGCATCAGTGGGCCAGGAAGCGTATTTTTTGGTTACTCTGATATTTCTTCAGGGTCATGAATATCCAGGAGAGCTATTATATGTTCATGAAATAATTCAATCTTACTATTGGCAACATTTAGGGGGCAGTCCCACAGAGCCACTGGTGATCACCGGAAGCCCCTACCAAATTTCCAGCATATGCAATGAACGCTGTACTTTCTCACAGAAATCACCAGTTACCACCGTCGATCATCGGGCGGTAACCACCGGTTTATAATTTCCAACATGTCCTGAATTTGGTGCCACTTAGTGGACCAGCGCATGAGATTCGGAACTTTAATCAGCTGTCAATTGCATAGATTTTGAATTATCATCTGTTTTCTGTTTGTGTTTTGTTGACTTTTGTGCAGAAATTATTCAAATCAAATGAAACCTGGAGTTCCTCAGATATAAGGAAATTAAGACCTAGTTCGTAGTAGGTGTCAGAACTCATGTCAAAAATAAATTGATGGCAGTGGGTGATGGCTGTGAGACTGCCTGTCGGTATTTTTGTCGATTGTACTAGTTGGAGATGGGTGATCGTAGATGAAAGTGGTTTCTGTCGGAATGCCGCCTAAAATCATTAATATTACGCCATGGAATTGATTTTAGATCCTCGCTTAATCTAATATAGTAAAAAGGTTTGAAATTTCTTGAGGTAGTGATTTTTGGTCCATTACTACTATGACCTTTGATACTGAGAAAAATTCAACAAATTGATATTAAAATCTCTTCGGCAGATCAGAGGTTCTACTGTGGGTATGCTTCAAGAGATGGTTCTTTCAAATTGATTAACAAAACAACTACTTGATCCGAACTGGGTGAGTTATATATCACAACCACTGCGAACAGATTACGGCCAATATTCAGTCTGATCGAAATTTGTTCATTATATCTTCGAAGTTGGTAGTAGAATATTCATATGGGTGCTTGAGGTAGAGGCAAACCCCGCCAGCCCTACTATTCTGTCATTTCTTATGATTTCGTATCATTGAATTGCGATACGTCCATCTTTGATCGAATCATTCAACCGTGTTTCACTAATATCTAGAAAAAGCAAAGGGCAAATTTGGTGAATTCTGTCTTTTCGTCAAATATCAATAGTGAAACATTCTGGGTGATCATAATAATTTGTTTTCAATGATTAAGAAGGAAATAGTAACATCCTTATTACATAGAAAGATAAAACCAAAAAGTTGGCATAAGCAGTGTGCAAACAGAAAACACTCGATTCAATAAGTAATGCTTCAATATAATGCTTCATCATTATTATGAAAGGTATGTAATGAAATAACGTTGACATTCCCAAAGTATGTGGATTGAAGGGAAAATATATATAGAGAGGCGTGAATACGTTATTAGGTAATGTACAAATATTTGAATATCTGCTTCTGAAGCGATTCCCTTGATGGTTACATTGCTTCATGTGAAATTTCGCCCCTTCCACGACCAACAGCTTTTCATTCGCACCTTTTTCTGTGAGTCTTGAGTAGATCTATCTTCCACTTTATGAGCAGTTCGTAAAATATGTAGATGTTACATTTCAGTACCTTCTTTTTTTTGGATATCTCATCTCGTTTCCATCTATTGACCAGGAATATTGCGATTGGGCACGATTTATCTCATTCTGCTTTTCCCAAACGGTAGCCGAAATTAACATCATTTGCGTTTCTTGAGAAAGTCACACGAAATATTCATCAAGTCGTCGGACTCGATTTCGGAAATCACACAATACCACGGCATTGAAATACCGATCAGCTTTGAAATTTCTTTCGACTTTAGCATAACTTTCGATTGCGAGTTTACATTCGGACCGTGACTCTGTCATAGTTTGTACAAATGCACTGATTTTTTCCAAACATCATTCAAATCATCATTCGGGTTACCACTCGATAATCTAGCTGTGAATTCAAATTCGGGTTAATCAAGTCCTGAACTTTTTTCAATGTCACCTAAACGTTGATTGACTTCTGGTTGAGTTTTTATACTAGGTGTAGAATCTTTACGAGCCTTTCACAGAGTCATCACTGCACTTGCTAATGTTCACCCAAGGAAACTAATTCGTATTATGAAATGTGGAATCGTGGTAATGACTTGTCACGTTCATTCGAACTTGAAAAGTCATTATAAATAAACCGGAGCATGGATAACGAGTAGTGGTGGTTATGTTCACTGATCGAGTTGCTGACTGATCTCCTGAAGAAAGAGGAGCCCGAAATGCATCCTATCTCAATGTAAGAACTATTTAATACCAATTATTTTTTGTGTATTTTCTCCGATGATATATATTTGCTTCTGTGTTTTATATGAATAAATGTTTCTTGGTTCATCTGGCGTTTTGATGATTTGGGTTGAACAGAGAGTACAAGACCGAGATTAATCATTGAACCCTAAGCTCTCCTGAGAATAATTACCGGGAGCAAGCCCTGTTCCCGACAATATATCTGAGTGTGAATTCGGATAGTTTCCGAATTCAGTTGAATGTTGCCGTTGAGTTCGGGTTGAACCACGTCTAGAATTTTATGGCCACTTTTTGAAGAGGCCAATGTGACATCACGCTGATTGAAAAGTTATATCTGAGGAGTAGGCAAATTGAGACCTCATAGAGAACTCGTGAACTCGCATGTAATGGATATCACATGCTCGTTGAATGATATACTATTTGTATACCTTCTCTTTTTTTTTATCTGATTCCATAATTGAATACAGCTAATCTAAAAATAATAACTGTTCAAAAATAATAACAATTCTTATCTTGCGTGTTTACGTACCTAATCTCGAAAATATAGTTATTAATCGTATTAAATAAGGAATAAGCTGATGATTTGATGACGGTGAACACAAAACGCGAGTTGAAGGTCGTCACAATAAGCACGTAACTCATCTTATTTTTTATCTGAACTGGAATCGCGAGCAGATCCACTTTGAATATGTAATGATAACATGTCAAGGATGCACTAGACTATCATTATGCGGTGCAGTGTAGTTTGTGAACCTTGCAACGTGTTGTGTTAATAGGAAATTACATTTTGGTTGCTTGAGGATTGCAATATTAAATTGCCCTCTATGGTTCTTCGAGGTCCAAGTAATTTTTGTTAAATTTCAAAGTTTGTACAAATGTGAAAGTGGTAATATGTCGCAGGTCTTATTTTTATGCTTCGAGGTTGGTTGAAAATGCAATTTTCAAAGATATACAGTGAGGATATGATAAAAAATGTGATAAAATGACACTCATTCAGAGAGCTCACATAACTGCCCGAATAACTGTAAATCGAGGGGAGTGTGGACGGTGTAAATGATGACTAAATAAGAATTCAAATGAGTGTATAATAATATTTCGATGAAACTTCTTCTACAGAAGTTTTGTTCTTCTTTTAACTCCAATTAGGTGAAAACGAAAACAAAAAAAACTAAAAAACTTTAATCTCTACAGAAAAATAATCGTGTTTTCAAATATTTCAGCATGATTTGATAGAATTCACTGCTAGAATGAACATTCGAGGAAGTTGCTCATAAAATCGTCTGAACCAATTCAAATTTTCAAATTAAAAATATACTTTTTTATCAGAAGATAAAAATCTTATCGACAAGGGATGAAAAATTGAACCATAAAACATATAGTAATGAGTAGACCTATATCTCAATCGGAAGATATATAATAAATGAAGTGAAAGAAATAAATGTGTATAAGTACATAACAACAACACACTGATTTACGACAATCGATTCAATAGTATTAACGGGTAATAAATCACAGGAATAAAATAAAATAAAACGGTCACACATTACACGATGAATGCTTAAGCTTTGGTATCAGGCATTGTGAATACTCTCTCACCAAAACTCTGCCTCGAAGAAATATGGAACACTATATAATAGGGTTTTTCAGTTTCTTCCTGAACATTCTGTATGTTTCGGAACTATTGATTTCTGTGGGTAGATATTTTTATTTTTTCACTGCATTATAAATGTACGATTTCTCGATAAGATTTGTTGAAGGAGTTGGAATTTTGAATCATATTCTCATTTCGAGTGTTTCTACCAGTGATTTTGTACAGCGGTTTATGTTTGAATACTGAACAGTCGGTTTCGAGAATAAATAATGATGGTGAAGTTAACAATTTATTGTCTTTGAATAATTCTTCACATGATAAGCTCGGCCCCACTTTACAGATATAGCGAATAGCACGCTTCTACAAAACAATAATTGAGTTAAAACTCTCTTGTTCACATGCTCCTAGAATGCGATTCCATATCGAATATTTGATTCAATTAGGGGATGGTAAACCTTTTGTGCCATTACCGTACCCAACTTATTGTCAACTGTGCGTATTGCAAAACAACCTGGAGCAATTTTTGCTCCTAACTGTTGGACATGATTCAGGAAATGTTCCTACTTGTGGAGATCCAGACAAAATCTGAAGGAATCTACTTAAATCCTAAACAATACGCAGTCATACCAGCATTGGAATTCGGAACGTGTGGAAACCACAAATGGGATTTCAAACTAAGCGACACGCCTTCTGGTTGAAATTTTATTGAAAATGTTAAGTTGAAGAAAAAAACGCAAAACCATAATAATTGCTTTCTAAATACTCACGATCAAAGTCATCAAAATGGCGCTGCGATCCTTATTTGAAATCTCAATAGCCGATCGCACCACAAAAATTCATCAATAATCATCTGTCGTGACTACACTCAACTCGAAACATTCATTTACTTTTTATTTCTCGTCTAATTTCTGCTCATTTCATTTTTTTTGTCTAATTGTTTCAATGCTTGCATTCTAATCAACTTTTCATTGCATTATTGATTTTACTCAATAAGTTTTCTGACATATTTAATTAGACTTAACACCTGATTTAATCCATGAAATGGGAGTTCGGACTCAATGAAAAATTTCCTCCATAAAATTTTATATCATAATAAACTTAACCGCCGAACAGAAAAATTTTTACGAATAAGACACTTCCAAGAATATATTAAATATATTATACATAAAGGATCGATTACTGATGCGTTCTAGGAAGGAGTTTTTAGGTATCCAAAAATGTCCTTGAGTAACAAGTTCAGGAGTTTATCGATGTCTACTACCTCTATAACATTCTTCGAATTGAAGATCCAGCCAGACGCACTAAATCATAACCAGTGTCCGACAAACCCGTCACTAACAACACAGTGTTGCAAAAGCTTACAATTTTCAACTGATTATTCGATAAATACATATGGATTCAAGATATACGTGTTTGAAATGATATTGAATGAAAAACTAGCTTGAGTTGTTTTATCATCTTTCAAGTACACACCAAAAGGAAAATGATAAAGTGTTCAAAGTGGCGTGGGTACTGCTTGGAACTCTTTCATAATATTCAAATGCGAATATTTTTTCTTAATACTATTAGGTTATCCAAGTCAAACAAGTTTTCCATGGGCGGACTCTCAAGACTAGTTTCATCTTTCTCTGAATGCGGTGCAAGCTTGTCGAATGGAAACACTTCGAATTGGTAATTTACCTTATTACCAACGATAAATGTTGGAGTTCGGTTTCGGGTGATACACTATCGTCTGAAAGCGGGACGGACAACGAAGGAAATGTCGAGACAGTGACTTAGAAATCCGCAGACTCTACTATTCAGAACATTCTCATCACGGTGGTTTTTGTTGGAGTAATGCCTCCGCTGCTTTTTAATTCGAATTCTATTGACCTATTAGACGAGGGCAGAAGTCAAGACGGTCAGATGGAGAAAACCGCCATCTTTGTATCTATTCAGCTCAAACGAATCTCAGACCCAATGATGATATGACAGGTGTGTGGAGTGATTGCTTGATATTGACGCCAGCGCGCTCTTCGAAAGATGTCAACACCAGTCATAGTAGACTCGCACAGGAGAGTTGACCTACGACTACGCCGCTGAAGATGGCTGCCGCAGATGTAGCCGAAAGCTCCGGAATTAAAAATTCCAATACACGGCCCTCAAGCCCGAAAACCTTGCGATATTACAACACCGGCCGTGAAAGCCTACATTCTTTTTGATAATCTATTAGTTCGCAAGGCCAGCGCAGAAGGGGAAGGTGTGGTAATTTATATGGAAAAAACTTTGAAGCTACTCAAATCAATTATATCACAAAAAATATAATTAAACAAATATGGATTTTCTTAAGAATCCATAAAAAACATATGCCGTCTCCATTTATGGGCCTCCCAATCTCTCGTTGCAGAGTCTTGTCAGATTTCGAATTCGAAAAAATCGTATGCTCAGGCGATGTTGATATCGACTACTAGAACCCATTTTTGGATCTCTCTTTCTCTCTCCTGGAAATGAAAAGGGAGAAAAGTGCTACTTTTCTTCCCGAAGATGAACATAAAGACCCCGCAATATTCTTATGGAAAATGGCTTTCGGCTAATTTTGCTGAAATTTTGCATAGAGATAGTTTTCAACATGGCGATCAAAAGTCCCCATGGGCTCAAACTCCGGAAACCGTTTCCTCAGCCACTACGGAACCCATAAATCCCGCCCGCAGTTTTCTTATAGTGTATGGCTTTCGGCTAATTTTGCTGAAATTTTGCATAGAGATAGTTTTCAACATGGTTATCAAAAGTTTCTATGGACTCAAACTCCGAAAACCATTTCTTGATCTACTATGGAACGCAGAAACCCCCACCCTACAGTTTCTTTATGGAAAATTTCGCTGGAGTTTTGCATAGAGGTAGTTCCCAACATGGCGATCAAAAGTCTTCATGGGCGCAAACTCCGGAAACAATTTCCTCACCTGCCACGGAACCCAGAAATCCCGCCTTGCAGTTTTCGTTTAGAGAGAGGCTTTTGGCTAATTTCGCTGAAATTTTGCATAGAGATAGTTTTCAACATAGCAATCAAAAGTTTCTATGGACTCAAACTCCGGAAACCATTTCCTACTGAACCAAGAAACCCCTGCCCAGCAGTTTTCTTATGAAAATGGCTTTTGGCCAATTTCGCTGGAATTTTGCATGGAGGTAGTTTTCAACATTGCGATCAAAAGTCTTCATCGGTGCAAACTCCAGAAACAATTTCCTCACCTACTACGGAACCCAGGAATCCCGCCTTGCAGTTTTCTTATGGAGAATGGCTTTCGGCTAATTTCGCTGAAATTTTGCATAGATATAGTTTTCAACATGGCGATCGGAAGTTTCTATTGACTCAAACTCCAGAAACCATTTCCTGACTTACTACGGAACCAAGAAACCCCCGCCCGCAGTTTTCCTATGGAAAATGGCTTTTTTCCAATTTCGCTGGAATTTTGCCTAGAGGTAGTTTTCAACATGGCGATTAAAAGTCTTCATGGGCGCAAACAAAAACCACTTATAATAAAAATAAGGTTCATTGATAAAATTCGATAACGTCCATTTCTTTTGTGCAATATAATATGTCATCCACTTCCTTTGCATAATGAAAACTTTGTCTAGAACAAAATATATTTCAACAACTCAGTCACGACAGGAATTCAGTAGGCTAGGTTAAAACAAATTTTGAAGCTTAGGCAAATTTACCCCAAATTGAATGAAAAATTAACTAATTCCACTTGGTAGTACTTTATATGCTTGCAGATAATAGCCTGATGTTTTAGAAGCAGCTTCCTAAATGCACATGTCGATCTAGCAGCCGTAAAGTCATATTGGGAGAGTTTATGTTGAGCTTGTGAAGTCCTTACCATTCAAGCAACAAAATTATGCATGAAAATATATGTTTACTAACCTCACAATTGTCCAGACATCATAATAAACAATCATACTCGGCTGCTTGCAGCGAGACACTTAAATGTTCTGAATCGAATGTGCGTGAATGGTCAACCGCTAAGTGTTTCCAATTTCAGGAAATGAATATTTGAACTTCTTTTCGTCTTTATAGACAAAGTAACCCCCAGTGCAAAGTAACCCCACTTTACGGTACCCTTCACCAAGAATAAACGGCGCATTAACAACTTTGGCAGGTTCGCGTTGGTTCTCAGCAATGTAGATCTGAAGAGGAGGTACTGGTCGATGTGCATACATGAAGACCATATCTAGAAGACTGCATTTTCCACTGGGGGCGGATTCTAATAATTTACTGTTAAGCCTTTTGGATTAGGCAATGCTCCAAAACATTTGAAAGAATTATGGAGTTTGTCCTTATACCCCAGTCATGGGAAAGACATTCAAAGAACACAGATAATAGTCTGATGTTTGCGAGAAGTCTTTCAACGATTCAGGAATGCCAACCTTAAACTGGATCACACAGTGTTATCAGACGGTATCCGAACAGACGAAAGATAGATACAGGCAATCCGAGACTGGCCAAGACCAAAAGACAAAAATGAAGTGAGGATTACTACTTTTCTTCGGGTTTGAAGGCCGTCGTTCTTTGGAATTTCGTTCTGATGTTTCGCTAACGCGAGTGGCCAGCTTCTTCAGAAGCTCACTCATCTTGACTATTATTCCGATGACTGCAAACAGGTAGGTGAACTAAGAGTCAATAAGGTCTTGGATAAAATGAGGTTTGACCGGGTCACGTGGAGTGAAGATGTACAGAGATGGTGCCGAAAATATCCGAAATATAAAGCAAGCAAAGGCCCTAGAACAAAATCAAGAGGTGAGATGAAGTAATACAACCTAGGTGCTCCCCTCCAATGAATCGCCATCGGTGTAGCTAGGCCGTTTGCGATGATGGATAATGGTAAATCCTCGTTGCTATGAATTGAAGCTATGAATTGCCCTGCCACAGTATGACAGACAGCATGTTTTTTAGGTTCGGAGCGCCAATGGAGCTACATTTCGATCAAAGAAGAAATTTTGAATCAAAATTTTGTGAATTGATGGTATGTAACAAGACAAGAACAACGGCACAGTCTGATGGCATGGTGGGAAGGTTCAACAGGACTGTGGAGATCGATATCTCCAACCATTTTTGATGGCCTACAGAGTAGCTGTGTATAATTACATAAAGCTAACTCCAGTCAGCATTTCTTCGAAAGAGTTCTTCATTTGCACTGTTACTTGGTGTTCGGATCACTACGTGCTAAAGAAAAAGAGGTGCAGGATCATGCAGACATCATTACTATAAACGTTTCACTACCCTCATCTTTTCGAAAATTCGAAGATTTATAAAGTTCTCCTCTGAATTTACATTTTCTATTTTAACTAAATCTGGGTTGGTACCATTCACTTCAGCTACGTACTGTCTTCTCATTCTACTCATCTTCCTTTATAGAAAAAGTTATTAACCTATACACGACAAATTGTGGTGTTGCCGTTATTTGTTGTGGACAATGGTTGTGTTAGGGTAATCGATATCTGCAAAAAGTTTCAACTTTCACACCCGAGGTTTCAATCTCGTCGTTTATTCAGAATCGAATGTTCTACGAAATATTCAAAACCTAACCAATACCAGTGTGGAATTAGGTATATAAAAGTTAATTATCATTTAATTATCCGATGATGATGAAAATATTTGAATACTCACAACGTACCCTTGATTTTTTTTGATTTTACTTCTTCCCTAGAATTTGTAATTTCTATTTTTTGATTCGGAGAAGAAAATATCCAAAAAATCATTCATACCCTTGAGTTCTTAGATTTCAGAAAATAAATAGAAATAACTTAAGTATTTCCAGAATATAGCAAGTGAAGCTAGATATTTCATTTGATTCACCCTTATTTCGAAGCTCAGTTAAATAACAGTGACAGGTCCGAATGATGATAATGAACGCTATCGATATAACAAAAATTCATTGAATTCCAGGCATTTCTATGCCTACTTCAATATTTTCTGTGGATGTGTATGAAATCAATTCAATGAATTGTTTTTTCAGTGAATTTACTTAAAATATGCTATGGACATTACAATAATTTGTTGGATATGGTGGAGAAACAAGAATTTTGCTTAGAACTACATAGATACAACAGGTGAACTGTTTGGAGACATTAAGTATGGTGTACAAGATACAAGAGGACTGGCCAAGCGGTGTGAGGCGTGGTCCTCACAATCAATTTGGCTTTTTCACTGCCGGTTAAATCCGCGGCCGAGACATAATTTTTCTGGTAGGCTCTGTGCGATAGGCGATTGTTGATTAGTTACTGTTGAAATAGCAATTGTGCTACCGTGAAAATCAGTCGGACGCCCCAGAGCACTTCGGCACCCAAGACAATTAGCCAACCCTTGCCTGCACAAGGTTCTGCCTTTTGGGCGCAATCGACAGAGTGTTTAATAAAGAGGGGGTATGAGTAAAGAATAAAGATTGAACAATTTGTACAAATCAACCCAGTCAAAAAAAGGGAAAAAGTTAAATGTTGCGTGATGCATGGTGTCAAACAATAAAAATGTTTTATTTTTTCTAATTTCAACGGTGTTCTAAGATTCGTTCATTCCTCATAATATCAAAAGATAAATATTTATTTAAGAAAACCAAATCCTATTCATCTCGTGTTATGAGCCCAGAGACCTTGTGAACTTTCCTTTCCCAGGTCTGATTTTTTTTGAAACAGCTAAGCTTCGCACTCATCAATATGAACATGGAAGCTTGTCTCCAAATCGCGTTGTTTGAAAGAATTTCTGTTTCTTGTGAACCTAGAGAGAACAAGAGTTGACCTACTGATTTTCATTTCATTTCAATTAATATACCCTAAGCTCTACTTTTAGTATCATGTAAAAATATTACTCATTTCTTTTTCTTTGCTTATATTCATGGAAACAATTTATAAAACAATAAACTTAATAGAAAATGAAAAACGTTAATGGGATTGTTGACAGCTGAAACTTAACTGTTATTCTTAAATTAGACAGGAAGTTAAATACAAGTGCACATCTTCGTGCACGCAGGATATATTCAATTTTCTTCGAGTTGCAATTATTGCGTTCCAGTGGGATTATTTGCAGAATGTAAAACGTAGAATAATTATTGCCTTTCAGGCAATTTGTCTGGTTCTATAAATAAATAGCAAAAACTCAGGTGCCTGTTTAATACTGACCGAAGGCTGAAGATATTGAAAAGGCTTTTTATACATCCTGTGTTTAATCATATGGATTATTCAACGTGAATCGATCGCTTTGAAAGACGGATCCATGTGCTCCAAATGATCGAAATTATTGCGAATGAAGGCATAAAAACAGTTTCAATCCCGTGTGCTGAGTATTTACAATTTTCAATGATTAGCAAAGTACTTATATTTGCAAAATGCGACTGCATCAAAGTAGTGAAATATTGAATCTTAACTAATTTTGGGTTTAACAAGGGGGCAAAAAAATCATTCATATCTGATCGGAATATATAAGATAGTTAAAGAGGGAGATCTACGTCTTTGTACATATTGAATGCACAATTTTGAAATGTTATCGAAAATTGAATATGAACAGATTGTTATCAAAATCGATCAGACCTAAAATAATCTTTGTTTCACTGAAATTAATGAGCCTTTGGTAATTAAGGCCCTCACAATTCTCATGATACATGAATTACTAATTTACTTTAATATACCTAGGTTTTCACTCGACGAAAAAATAAATCAATACAAAAATTAGCCAAATGACATAACTTCCATCTCATTGGGTTGGGTTGAAAAACAGCATAGGGTTGGGTTGAAAAACAGCATCTGCTGACACCCCGCCTTTTCTTAATTGAATAAAGACCATTTATTATTATTGTTATTATTATTATCTAGCACAATGTGCCTCGAGCTTTCTATACATAAATCCCTGCTATTAGAAAGATGGTAGTGATATAAATAGAAAACATATGTCATACTTGAGATGTCATCGACTTTATGTTGACGATGGCACTGCCTTGTACTGACGAGTGGCCAAATAGCCCGAAACCGGTCTGCAAGTGTGTCCGTCCCTATAATTGAAAATTAATCCCTTCATTTATATCGCCAAAAGCAAATGCAGGATTTTCTTCTGTGAAGTAACCTGCACTGGCACCGGTCGGTTACAATTTAATGCCCTTCGTGGTACTAGCCAGGAAAGTAGTTGTTTTCTGACAGGTTCCAGCCAAAACCTACTGTGTAGGTAATTTGAGACTGGCCTGATCGAATTGTTCGAAAGATGATATGTCATACTTGTTCGTTATCTACAATATAAATAACTGAAAAAAACATCTTCAAATTCAAATTGATTTGAGGATATTTTAATTTCTTTGAAAGTAAATATTATCATTATTGTCGAAATATTTGTGTCTCATTGTCCCGGGTTGGTTATGAAGTGAACTTTATGCACCTAAAGTAGTCCCATCTTTATATGCGTTTCATGATAGAGTTATCGGTTACGGAATGAACACGTACAGGAGTCGTGAAAGGGTCGTGTCCCTTTCATAACTGAGAATAATAGATACATTGTCGTTTTTTCAGAGATTTTTCAAAATAAACTCATACTCATGAGCGAAGAAACTTCCGAAGGGAAACTGGAAAGAAAATATTCTGAGACGATTGAAGAAGCTGTGAGAGGGGTTTGTGTAGGCGAAATTTCCACCAAAAAGGTAGTCTGTCATTCTGTTTGCTAAATCACTGATGTTATCACTTGTGATTACTATAAAATTCGTTAAAAAAGAACTCAAGAACTCGAATACAAAGACATTTTTCTCTCCAACCAATGGGGATGTTGATGACGTGAACCCTTAAGACATTTTGGTGAATATCTCCCCTTCAATGCGCAATGGGGGGGGGTTATAGATCCCAATCGTTTTATACATCGACCTAGATTTCACAAATATCAAGGGTATACCTAAAGTACTATTTAAAATTTGTATACTTATTTCTTTCGATAATAGCTTGGTCCTTTTTTACCTAGCTTAGAAATTCAACCATATAGTGTATTGTTCCAGAGAATCTTGAAGATTTCTGAATGAGAGATTGAGTTGATATTTCAAACGTGTCCCTTTCATGTCACTTCTTCTAACTAACCGATCCTTGCCCGCACAAGGATCTGCTTTATGAGTGCACTCGTAACAAAGAAAAAATAGAAAAATATTTCTTTTTCTGTTTCGTTCTTTGGATATTTCCGACAATTGTTTATGCTCATGGTTATTCGAGTATTCATTTCTGTTACATCTGTTTTTTAGATTACGTTTGTTATCGCATCATTTTGATAAATTGTCTCTATCTGTAAATAAGTGATATTTTTATGTCTATATATTTCAATCGATTTCTCGAAGTCAAAATTATTCGAGTGATGTTTTTTTACTATTATTACATGTTATTATCCCGTACGAATCTATTACACCAACAATTGGAATATGAATGAAAGATAATCTGCCCACGCACAAGTTTTACTTTCGTTGGTTTCTCTTAAATTTATTCATCATGTGATCTTTAGTTTATCATGCTTTGGTATTATTTTTCGTCATCGCGGACGATTTTTCCGCTACTATATACCCGATGTGTTTTTCATTGCTCAGCTGATAATCATGACCGAGTGTTTACCGTGGTAGTTAGCACGAAGAAGTTGCGGATTGCTCCTAGTCGTTTTTGAATACCTGTTGGCGCCTACCTAGTGTCCATCTCATCGGCGCCGTCTTATCGGGGCATATCTGCCAACCAATTCGATATACTCGCTCGTAGACGATCTTTTTGTACTTTAAGTCAAAGTCTGTCGATATTTGCGGAGGAATGTAGTTTTCACTATCCAGTCACGTCTTATATTGCTGTTTCCTGCGATATCTTTATCATTTCGAGAGGATTATCAGCATGCTAGACAACATTCGAGTAGACTCACTAATTACGATATTTTTTTGACATTCCAGCTTTTGTCACAAAGAATTGTTCAAAAACAAATGTTTATTTTAATAAAACGGTTGAAGGTTCAACTTCTTATAAACCGAATATACCAAATCTGCCATCGTTTATTGCTTTTTTGATGCAATAGATGGATGGATTGTATGTAAGAGGTTTTTTAATGGACGAGTTGATATTCGAGATTTATATCCCGAGTGCACCAATTTTAAACGGTTAAAATGTGTGCTGCACTTCTCTGATATTCGAAATTTTGATTAGCATATGAATTGAGTTTATGAAAATTTGATGAAATCCCGAAAACTCAGGTCGAGGGATTTCATCTTAAATTGTTATACACGAAAGCGTTTGCTTGAAAGCCAAAATTTTAAAAATCGTTGGAATGCACACATGGTCGATCTTGCTGGTGTAGGAAGGATATATGTTGAGATCATTTCCAGAAAACATGTAAACTCAGGAATCATCAATATCGAACACATCTCAATACACAAACACTACCTACGCATTTGACACTGACAATTTGGAGTTTGGTTATATCGTTTCCATGGTAATTTTCAATTCGAAAAAGTTTGTGATAGGACTATAAGAGGGGTTAATAGTATATTATGCAACGATCGTGTAATGATGGTTATTAATACATGAGTATAAACCGGGATACGAAACGAGCCGTAGGTGAGTTTCGTATGGTTTATGCGAGTGTATTAATCACCATTACATGAGAGTTGCATACGCTATTTTATCTACACCCAATAAATAATGAAGATCTAAAAATATTATATTATTAGGTATTTATATTGAACACAATAATAGTAAGTAATCAATCTTATTTCTTTGAAAAATTCTACAAAATTATAATTAATGGTATAACCACGGAAAATACAATAATGAGAAATGAAAAGAAAAAAAAATGAAAAAAAATCTCTGCCGAGGTCAGGAATTGAACCCGGACGTTTCCAGACTCTTCCAGATCTTCCTGATTGTTGAGGTAGCTGGCATCGCCATCACAGTTGGTTGATCCGAGTTGTTCAGTTTTCCCATCTCTTTGTTGTGATCTTGGAAACCTCTCGAATCTCTGTTACTGTCTCAGGAATCGTTTTCATATGGAAGTCAGAAAACGAATTCGCATCGCCTTTCTCTTGGTTCTTAAAAATGTTCTCAGAACACTTCGGGTGTTTTTGCCGAGTAAACTTGACGATCAAAAATAAACCTACTGAAATATTATCTAAGTAATACAGAAAAATGCATACCTCCTCTTTTACATGTCTCCTCTAACAGATGGCAAGATTCATAAACAAATTTGCGATGCTGAAATTCTTGAACATACGCATAATGAAGCTTGACCATACCTATGAGACAGATTCGGCGCGTTTATGAGAAACAGAAGCAACTGCGCTTTAGGAAATGGCTTGTGAACTGTGAATCTGAATTGTTGCTTAAATTCATTTTCTTGAATTTAATTCGCGAAAAACAATTCATTAGTTAGTATTCACTGAGAAAAAGATACTAACTCAAAATTAACTTTTTTCAAAATGAATTGAAACCACTGAATTGAATTCACAATTGTGTCCAACTCTGTCGGTAATATTATTAATTGCTAATGACGGCAATGGATCATTGCCGTCATTGGAATACAAAAAGCTTTTTTTATTAGCAAGGTGTGTATTTTGTTAACTTCTCTTTCATGAAAACTAATATAGAGATACAAAAATCCGCAACGGTTTTATCAAACTTTCAACTTTTTTTTCGCTATAATTATTAATTACATCAATTCCATCAAGAATCAAGCGTTTGACGAGAGCTGGCTTGAGCAATTTTTAATATTTCAATTCGCAAATGAAAAAAAAAACATTTAAGGGAGATCAATACATAACAACTAATGAATGTTTACGGTGTCCACGTTAAGGTTGTATTGAATTTTTAATGCCCTACAGAAAACATTTCTTTTGAAGGCATCCTCCATTTGACACCCTATAGAATGTGTGCTGAATGGTTGTCAAGGATATCATTCTTATGTTGTCACTTTTGAATTGTAACTGAATAAACACTTGAGTTCCATCAGGTTCTTCAGTAGTTTTGATACTACAATTGGTTACCCCGAAGAAGTGAATACGTGTTTCACGTACAGTAAGTTTCAGTGGTCAAATTACTAAAAGCCTTTCCCGCGAGCAAGTTGTCAAACTTCTCCAAAACTTGAATATCAACCCAAGTGGAACTCTTGTTGATTTCAAAATCATGTTGGAAGTGAAATTCCAAAGCAGTTTTCTGAACTTATCCATTCACAAGACTTCGATTTCACAGAACTTCTTCAAAAGATTAATGAAAATGAAACTCACGAGTTCGAAGAAACGCAAATAGAAGATAATCTTGTAAAAACGGTAAATAACCTGGACATATTCTGTGATAAGCTGATGAAAAATATAGAAATCGATAACAGACGAGTGGAACGTCTCGAAAATTTTATTATCCAACAAATGAATCAGGGATTCAATGCTGCTTTTCCAGTTCCTACAACATCAACTTCTTCTGAGAAAGCCCAAGCCTCTACCTCTCAATCTTTCCCCTACTACAATACATCATAGAGTAATTCTGGAGTTACTAATAGGGAATCTGAATTTAACCGGGCAAAATCGGTTACTTCACCATCATTTTAAAAAACCGAACCTGAATTGAGGCTCAGTACTGTAGAGACAATTTTTGATTTGAACAGTATTACTTCAAACAGATCGAATGTGGCAAAATAATCGCAATGATAGATTATAATATTGCAAAAGAAAATTCAAGTCGTTCAGAATCCAAAACTAAAATTCTGAAAATGCATACCAGTTGCTTAAAAATCAACGTATCAAATATCATAGAAGAGAAAAATTAGCGATTGGGGACAGAAAACCCAGTCAACTTAATAGAAAAACGCCCAATTTCATTCCATTGGCTTGGCTAAAAAACTTCCCAATACCGTCGAACAACTCATTAATATGGCTGATGGAATGATAAAAGGAACAATCAGCTCAGAAGTTTGCCTCATGTAGAAAGCTACAGGAAAAACAAATCTTGAAACAAAGATTGAACAACTGATACAAAAACTAGATGAAACAGTTCCGGGAAGATAAAGCAGTCCAATTTTCAAGCGTAGGTGGTCAAGAACAAGACCTAGATTCAGATCCAAATCAAGATCCCAGGAGCCCAATTCCAGAGACGAATTATGATATTACCACAGGCGTTTTAAAAATGGAAAAATTGTAGGCTAATCGTTTATGACTATTAGCAAAAACGGCCGTAATGAAAGTCGTCTAATAATTTTTGAACCCACAACAAAATCCCTTTATGCTGCTAATGAATCCGAGATGAATGCTTTCGGAAAAAAAATAATGTCATTATCATTGGGTTTGAGAAGAAAATTCATTTGGAAGTTTACTGTATCCGACGTGGATAGAGCCATCATTGAAGCAGATTTAATAAGAAATTTTGGATTAATCTTCGACATATCTAATAGAAAACTAGTTGATACAAACCGTAATCTAGAATAAAATAGTGAAATATATTTGAGAAATGTTCGAGCATTCAAACAAACAACAATTTTCCGTAACGCCGACTTTTACTTGAATTTCCAAGCTTAACGAGCCAGTCTTTGAATCAATGCAGAGAATAAACAAAGTATAACTACAGGACAACCTACATACTCTAAGGTACGTAGACTCGATGCACTAAAACTGAGCGCAGCTAAAAAATAATTCAATTACCCGATGGAACTGGAAGAAATAATTAGACCTTCTAAGAGCTCATGGGCTAGTCCTCTTCACGTGGTACGAAAATTAAACGGTAATTGGAGACCATGCAGAGTTTACCGATCATTAAATTGTGAAACTGTCCTAGATAGATATCCCCTTCCGAATATCAAAGACTTAACTTTTCATTTAGAAGGTGAAGAAATGTTTTCGAAAATGTACTTGGTGAAAGCACTTCACAAGAATCCGATGGCACTAGAGGACATCGAGAAAAATGCAATAATCACACTATTTGGACTCTACGAATACCTCTTTTTACGGTTTCATCTCAAGATTTCAGCTCGGACATGTCAACGATATGTCTACCAAATAACAAAACATCCAAATTTTTGTTTCCCTTATTATTCGGATGATTTCCTTATTGCGTCGAAAGATGAAAATGAGCACAGCTGTCATTTAAGAATAATGTTTGAGTGATTGAAAGATTGTGGAGTTGTTATCAGCGCAGATAAATGTGAATTTGGGTAGAAAACTATAGAATTTTAAAGATATTCAGTTCAGATGGAATCAAGCTAACCGCCAAGAAATTACAAGGAATACTGGAATACAAAAAAAAAACAGAGAATATGGATGACCTGAGACGATTTCTTGGTATGGTTAATTTTTATCGAACATCTATACCTAAATCTACTGAAATTCAAGCACCTCTAAATAAATTTCTCAAAAGAAATCTCCCCCTCCAAAAAAAAATGAAAAACCCAATTGGACCATACTTCAGGAGGAATCTTTCGCCAAAATAAAAGAAGTATTATCCAATGCGACTCTTTTAGCTCATCAATCAGTATCTAGTCCTTTAGCCCTGATGGTTAATGCATCAAACGAATCCATAGAAGCAGCTGTTAATCAATTACAAGACATTACCTGGAAACATCTTGGATAAAAAAATGCCAAAAATATAAAATAAGCCAACATACTGTAAGTTCAACAGGCCACTTTGAAACACCCAATGCAAGGTTTGATCACATGAATATTGATCTAGTAGGACCACTACCTCCATGCAATGGATTATCTTATTGTCTCACTGGAATCGATATGTACTCAAGATGGGTTGAAGCCTTTTCAATTAGAGATATAACGGCTAACGGCTTTGGCGATATCTTCCAAGGTGATCACTGATCAAGGAAGACAATTCTAAAGTGCTCTATTCAAAAAATATTTTAAAAATCGTGGATTTACAACATAAATGCACTAAACCTTATCATCCAAGCTCAAATGGAATGATTAGGATTTTTGACAGAACAATGAAAACGGCACGGAAATGTCGTCCTGGTGAAAAATGGTCTGAAAATATCTCCATTGTATTAAACTTCCTCAGAGTTACTCCAAAAGAAGATTAAGATGGATTAAGCTGCGCTGAAATATTATATGAATCCTCATTACGTAAACCTGGAGATATTGTTATTGAAAATTCAAATAAGAAGTCACATCAAGAATTGCTGAGAATGTTGCAGGAGACATTGAGAAAAATGAAAATTGATGAACAGTCCAATTATCATGGAGATAAAAAGTGAGATCAGATGGCGTTCGAAAACCACTTCAAACGCCATATTCTGAACCATACAAAGTTTTGGAAAGAACTGAGAAATATTTCACAATCTCAGTGAACGGAAAAAAGGAGAATATTTCAGTTGAACCCAGCTTTCATAGAATCAAACAATGAAAAATCTCCCGTTCATCTAGATCATTCTAGATGTTCCGAAAATAACCACGAAGAATACTGAAAAAGATATATTCGGGAAATTGGAAGGAAGATCTCAATTCGACTACCTATGTAACTAGATGGAAGAAGAATCCATTTCAAGAGCTGATAGGTTTTTTGTAGGGTGAGAGTAATGAAGTGCCCTCCAAAAACATTCCTTTTGAAAGCGTTCTCTATTTGACATCCTATAGTAGTGTGTTGAATGGTTGGCAAAATTTGAGATCTAAGAAGTTTCTTCAGTAGTTTTGATACTACAAATTCATTTTTCACAAACTCATCATATTCATAAAAGAATCTCAGATAGGTCGAATTTCGAATTTGATTCGCTATATTATCGATAATTGTTCTGTTAATATATGTTAAAGGAACGATGTGAGTAGCAATTTTTCAATTGTTGGAATTATATAATGACTTCCATTTCTGAGGATTGGTTGGTTTATCATTATAAACCTTGGATTTCACTCTAATCTATCTGATACAAAGCAGTAAAGTTGCTGGTCATTCTATTGTTCCGTGTCTACCAAACGAAGTATTTCGATAATAAATTCGAGGTTGCAGTCATTGCAATTTTTTTATTCAATTTTTCTCAACTATTCTCATGTAACTCCACGATGTTTCACATGCAGATGGATCAGGTGCTATTTTCTTGAAATTCCAGCAAAGATTTGTTCAGAATATTTTCCATTGGGAATTTGTTATGTGATTATGGAATAATTATAATATTGGAAAATTATGTGAAAAATAGATGCAAAACTTCTAAATTTGAATTATATAGGAAGCTGCACCAACAGATTCGACCGAAAATTTCTGTGGTAGCCCATTCTCTGATATTCTTTCTCCGACGCCGGCGCCGTTTTTTTATGGGTTTTTACGAACACTCAGTTGATACCTGATTTTTACTCTGCTTTTGTATGATACTAATTCTCTGAAAATTTCAACTTTATTTGCTCCACTCCAGAGAATCGTGAATGTAACTATATATTTTTCCCCCGTTTGGAATGGGTGTTATAGTTCCAACTTCATCAGTTTCATAGGATCATTTGGCAAGTTAAAATTCAGCTAATCTTCTATGCCATAGTTCATAGTTGGAAGTAACTTTTGCTAGTTTTTTCCATTTCTTCAAGAGACATAATGAAGTCGATTCATTTTTACTGATTTACCAATATTTTTCGTCACTACTTTAGCATAAATGTTATTGATTGATGATTATTGTTGATTATACGAGTGAATGAAAAAATGGAAAATATATAAAAATTATTGTAAAAAGCAGGTCTTGATTTCCTAAACTGCGATACAAAAAATGGACAAAGAGAGAGAAAACTCGATGAAAACTGTGTTGATAAATACAAATACAGCTAGTTCAACGAAATCATAACACTTGTTCTGCTATATAATGAAGGTGTGTCTTGGGGCCAATTTTTATATTAATCTCAATCCTTATTCAAGTTGAAAACCAAGCAGATTTTTCGAATAAAGCTACGACAGAAAACTGTATTAGTATTTTTGAATTGTGAAATTTTCTATTGATGCACATTTCCAGAGTTTATACAAATATTACGAATTTCCCGAAAAGGCGATTTGGACCCCAGCGTCTCTCTGATATCCCGGCTTACTCGTGAATATTGTTTCATCAAGAATTTCCATACCTTGGTATGAACTGAGTATTCCGTTCGAAAGATTTTCTTATAACGGCGCCAGTCCCCTGTGGATTCCGATTCGAAAGATAATTTATGCTCTCATTTACTATCTGCCATGAAATGTTAACGTTTTTTCATGGTGCTTTCTCATCTTAGGTCAAGTTTAAAGTAGTTCGCTACACTCGGGTCCACTACATTGTTGGTGATACCGTTAGGTAAATTTATTTTTCAATCTATAAATAGATTGCCAATGTTGCATATATAATTAACTGAAGTGATTCTCATGGACTCTATAATTGTGACTTTTTTGTAGATTCGGTAGAGTATAAAACAGAGATACGTAGTTCATCAATTGACGTTATACCTGCCAACTTTTCATAACTAATCTTGCAGAAGTCACAGGATATTATGGAGAAATTCAACGCTTCGTGAAAAGTAAGATAAATATTCGGAAAGATTCGATAAAATCATCGATCAAATCAAATATTAGGCGTCAGAACTCGAGCAGAAAGTAGGTGCGTTTGAACAAGGGAAAATGTACGAAATATTCGAAAGAGACTTGAAACCGACCTAAAACCAACTTCGAATCATTAATTACCGTAAACAGAACCAAGGAGTATTGATTACATTTTTCAGTAAATGTTCCTAAAAATGTATACCTGGATCTCTTCGGACATGATATTATAATAATATACATATTAAAAATGTTTTCTTGTTCTCCTCAGCCGATTTGTTTATATTGTTCATACATTGTATTTATGGTACATTCTAATTAAATGACACTTCGTCTGATTTTTTCCAAACATTCACTTCCATCAAATAAATGATTATTCCGAATATCGAAACTGAAAATATTATAGTGAAAGTTTCTGGTAATGGACTAGACAAGACTATCAAATAACACACTAGTGTGTTCAAAAAATGTGGGGTTGTATAAGTATATACTGGATACTGGGCAATTCAGAAGTTATACTCCAAAGAATTTCAAAATGCAGACACATCCAACAGTCCCCATTTGAAAAAAAGCTCCGTTGACAAGTTTTATATACTTTTTTCTGCAATATTCCAAAATGGGACGTCGTATATATTATTCAATACCCTTCAACAGTACTTTTCAACAATGTAGGGTTATATGGGTATATACCAAGTGGTACGGTATTATACTGAAACAATGAGAACAAAATGACAAAAATATCAGTTTTCTGTACGATTTTCACTAACAATGAGTTTATAACACCGCGACACATGTTTCGCTTCACAATAGCTTCTTCAAACAGGAGTTGTTAATAAACGATGAGTGTCAAAGATGAAACATTTCCCAAAGATCGATTACCCTAACACCAAACTGATATTTTTGCACTCGACGCGCGTTTCGCTAACTAGGTTAGCATCTTCAGGAGGAGAAAATGGATACTAAATCTAGGGTAAGCAGCTTATATACCTAACCTAGAGTTAGCTGTTTATATACCTAACATTTTTCGGTCTGATATGGAATTTGTTTGTTACTGCTACTTATTCTAATTAATTTCTCGACAATAAACTAGTGCAGCCACTGCCTGCGAAGTTTTTGGTCCGATATGGACTCCATCCATTATTATTGATTATTCTGATTAATTTCTCAACAATAGATTAAAAAGCAGGGTGTTTACTGTTTTTACATTTCGCTATTTCTAGACTCTCCCATGCATCGAATAGTCTTGTGTCATGCACATGCTTGATCAGTTTCAGATTGCTTTCACCAATTTTGTGGTCATCGTCTAGAGCGTATTGGGCGACACTGGATTTTTCTATCCTTCCTTATTTCGTGTGTGCAAATGCTCCTTGAAACGGGTTCTAATAGCTCGTCGGCTCCGGTCGATGTATTTGTTGTTGCAATCTTAAGAACCGATTTCGTGAATTCCCGACATTTCATCAACTATCTCTGGGTTAAAACCGTTCACTTCAGCTACGTACCTAATTAATCCCCTTTCATTGTCGAACTTATCTTTTTTTCAAGGAAAAGTTATCAACCTATGGACATCAAAGGGTGCAATTATCGAAAGAAGAATTCTGGACGTTCACATTTTGTGAAACACGTCAATGGAGATTCAAGACAATCCCTGGAAAAAGTCATTAGAAACAATGAATCTGAATTCCCCAAAAAATTATATTTTTATCAAGCACAGTTAGAAGAATTATGTAGTATGTCCTAAAAAAGTGGTAGATAATATTCAATTCATACTATAGAGGAGCAGCAACCTGAATATATAAAAAATATAGATTGATTCATATCACCCAAATTACTGATTCAACTAGTAATCATACGGAACATTATTCGATAATTCCACTCCCTCACCTGAAGGTTCTGATGGATGTGACACACTGTATAATGATTACAAAATTGTGCCTTATATTTTCTAAAATATTTCACCGATCTCGCCAATTGTTCACATTTATTCACGGCCAATAGAATAATTTATTCATCATATTTAATAAAACTGTCAGTCTTTCATTACTTTGTCTTTTATCGTTTGTTTTCTATATCTCTACTTGTTCATATCAGTTTGCATCAGATAGGCATGAAATTGGGAATTTGCCTTAGAATACCGTACCTGATTGAAGTGGTATACAGAATCCTTGCCTTGTAGCATGGTAATATTATCCGTTCTACATCACCATTGTGTGAAGAAACTTCTTAAGAAAGTTAGCAGCTCAATTCTAAGAACCCTATACAGCAATCCGATCTTCATCAACGTGCAAATTTTTCGCCAGTTTTGCATATTCATTCTAGTCCCGTTATCAATACGATCCAATTATAAAGTTGAGTCTTGGTTCCGCATCAGTTTAGTTCTGAGGGACCCATTAGGAATGTCGATTAGGTAAATAATTCCAAACCGTTCGTTTTTGCATGTCTTTGCTCCTGAAATCCAATCACTCGAAACGAGAAGATCGAGATCGCCGATTCAAGAAACAACGGCTTTGACGAACTGTAAAATCGAGTGAATACAAATAGAATTCGAGGCGTGCTATCGGAATTCTATTAAAATTTGCTATTGAATTGAGTACGTTCGTACTTGACATGAAAATTATTCTCTCCAGGCTAATCGTTTCAATTCTCCAATCATCAAGCAGCATTTCTCCAATCTTCGCCTATTGGATACGCATTCATTATTGATCACTATAGAACAATAATAGAAAAGATATATCAGATCTTATTTTACATAGAACATGATGAAAGCATAATTATATAGGTATGTGTATGTATGTCTTGGAATCAAAAATAAAATATAAAAAATACGCGTTGGAAATTTAGCTTAGCTAACGACATGTTACCGTCCACCCCCTATAAATTCGGAAATGTATCTAAGAGAATTAGAGATCTACTTCTCGCAACAAGCCAGTGCCGATGTGAACATTTTCATAGGCGATATCAATATTAATATCCTGGAAACCACTGATCAAAAGGTTTACGATTATATTTGTATTATGGCACATCAAGGATTTCTTTCTTATATTGATAAACCAACCAGAGTGACAGAAACATCCTCGACTTCGATTGATCATATCTTCGTGAAAATGTCCAATGAAAGTGTCAACTTCCCAGTCAAAAAACTGAATACAGAAAGAAACAAGAATATAGCACTTATATTAACTACTTCAGATTCGAAAAACTCATCTCGAAAGAAAAATGGGAAGCGGTGTTGTCAACGGAGAATCCAAAGTGAGTCTATAACAAATTTATAAACGAAATATTTGAAACTATCGCAAGATGTAGCAAAAATAATAAAAACGAAAATAATAAATATCAGAAAAAATTAAAACCATGGATGACACAGGGTCTACTTTATTCCATCAGACTCAGATACCTACTGAAGAAAAAGTTCAATGAATCTGAATTTCGAAATTCCAAACTAGAGTACCTATAAAACCTACAGAAATCATTTCAACTCACTTCTAAAAATGATAACTAAGGGATAAGATAAAAGAGGCAAATAAAAATAAAAGAAAAATCTGGCAGCAAATCAATGATATAACAAATAAAAAAACTCAATTCAATTATGGCACCCAATATGATATAATTGATGAAAAGAGAGAGGAAATTGTAATTGACCCAAACAAAGCTAATTATTTCAATAAATTTTTTACTATCATTGGCCTGAACTACTACACCCATCCCCGAACAGCAAGTTAATATTCAAGAGTCCCTATTTTTCCATCCAGTAACACGCAATGAACTAATAAATCTGATTTCCAGTTTGAAAAACTGGCCCTGATAAAGTGCCTGTTTATTTAATGAAAAAATGTCACTAATACTTTCGTGATCCCCTATGTCATAGATTTAACCAATGTTTTGTAAATGGCATTATTCCAAATAATTTCGAAGATGCCATCACAAAGCCTATTTTCAAATCTGGAAACAAAAAACTCGCTACAAATTATATACCTATATCGGTAACATATAACTCGTAAAACATCAGATTCTATCATCCTGCCAATATGGATTGTTCTAAATTGTTATTGTTCTTAAATTGTTCGTTTCGTTAACCAGCTGACGAACGTCAACCCTCAGAAGTCGAAACTTGTGCGAGCAATGGATCAACGAGGCCTTACCTTTTAACGTGCGATTACCCAGCACGGTGGCCCGGCGATGCAGAGAATATATGTCAACCGAAAACGCCTTTTTTCACCTAGTGAATAAAATACTCAATAACGCTAATAAAGAGAAAACATGTCTGGCGGTGTTTTTAGATTTGGCCAAAGCCTTCGATACCGTAAATCATGATATTTTGTTACAGAGGTTAGGAAATGTGGGAGTGAGAGGTAAGTGACGAAATGGCTTTCGCAACCGAGGTTTTCAGTATTACTAATTTCTCTGGTTTCGAAGGCCGTCGTTCTTTGGAATTTCTTCCTGACGTTTCGCTAGCGCCAGTGACTATTATTCCGATGACTCTCGGAATAATAGTCAAGATGGGTGAGCCTCTGAAGAAGTTAGCCACTCGCGCTAGCGAATCGTCAGGCAGAAATTCCAAAGAACGACCGCCTTCAAACCCGAAGAAAAGTAGTAATACTGAGAGGTAAGTCTTAAGAACTATTAACTGATTATTCACAAGGCCGAACTCAAATAAACGACACTTTTAGCCAGTCATAACCAGGCACCATAGGTGTACCCCAGGGCACAGTCATGGGTCCAATTCTGTTCCTGACATATATTAACAGCATTTACAACTTGAAGATTATTGACAGTGATATTGTTTCATATGCTGATGACACAGCATTGATTTTCTATGGTAACACATGGGACTCTACTTATGCGAAAGCACAAAACGGATATATTCTCCTGGCTAAACTACTAGTCTCCTGAGTCTAAACATCGACAAAACAAAATTCTTAGCCTTCTCATCAACAACAAGAGACCAACCACTAGAGAAAAACTTATTCTCACATACCCCCAATTGCCAAACTCGTATAATTTGTTTTTGTCCTCGTATAAAAAAACTGATTCTATAAAATATCTCGGTGTAATGCTTGATCAATGCTGAATCAGTTATGAGGTATTGAATAATTGTTTGGGGTGGGTTGATAAAACACACTTACATAATCTTCGAGTACTATAAAACATCTTGCTTAAACCGGTACTGAAAAAAAGATAGAAGACATCCAACGGAGAGCTTATATAAGAAGGCTCGTTTATTCCGTACCAGAAAATTATACACCTATCACTGTATACTATGGACGATAAACTCGCCTCTTCCATATCTCATACACATACACGACACCTGAGCTAGGTCCGAGAACAATTTTTTTTTGCAAAAATGTGCATACTCAAAAGTTTGTTACTTACTTTGGACCAAAACTTGTCGATCAAATTTCCATTGAACTGAAAAATATAAAAAATACTAATAAAAAAAGAAAACAATCAGGTCCTTCGTTGATCAAAATTTTGATTTCTTTAAAAAACATTTGTATCAATCTACTGATTCATGTCAGACTGATTTTTTTATTTTACTTAGACCTGCCTCCCTTTCGCCTGATGGTCTGGTCTGATCCTCCTGGGGGTTGATCACTGATTTCTATTGACTGATTTCGATTCATTCCTAATAATTTCTATCCATTTTTATTTCTTACTGAAAGAAATGAATACTCTTTTTTAATTTACATTCATGGTTCTGTTCGGATCTGGGGAAAAAAGGCAACACAAGCTTTGCTTAGTCGTTTTCCCAAGAACCGAACACCACCACTTATTTGTTCCTAATAATTTAATTTTTTTTTCATTTACTGTAATTATTATTGAAGATATGTGAAATTCATCATAGCTAAGAATATGTATGTATGTATTGGAATTGAATAAAATTGATTGATTGATTGATTGATTGTTAAGAATCTCATGGGATAAGCAAATATGAAATTTGATTGCCTAGATTGATTGAACACTGCAGATCATGAGTTTGTCAACCGAATAAAAATATTGATCAGTGAAACTTTTTGAAACTTTTGGCTTTCTTATTTCTTGTGGTAGTTTCAAATACATCCAGTAGCTATTGATAATGAACATTATTATATTGTATGAATAGGTTGAAATAATTGATATTTCATCGTTTTTGATAAATGTTCATAATTTCATAGTCTGAGATTCTTGATCATAATTGATAGAATAACAATCAGGCATATGATGCTTACTTCTGCTCATTACATAATGAGACTCTTTTACCGTTTCGTCGTTTTCATTGGCATAACAACAAATAATATTGAAGTTATTTCGAAACCTGATTATATAAAAATATATACACACCTGAGCTGCCCAAAGCCAAACTCGTATTTTCGCCCACACTGCATTCGTTTCATTTCTCAAAAAAAAACATTCACCTCCTGCGGCAACTGTCTAACATTTTCAGAGGCAGGTTGCACCCTCCAATGGATTCTCAACGAGGATGAGAAATAAAAGAGTCCAAAGCCGATTCAATGACCGACCAAGGTCATCAACTGAGATCTAAGAAGCTGTTATTTCTTTTTCTTGTTGGTATAGTTTCTTATAATACGCCAGACGGCGAAATCGACTACTTACTACATGATTGAGTCAAGCCCAAGTTGTTCGATCTTTTCGATTAGTTTCGGGTTGACGTTGAAAATGTTTGAATTCGATTGTTCACGAACGTTCAGTCAGCAAGAATTTGGCAAGTGAATTGATTTTTAGCCTGTTTCGACGATGCAAGTTTGTCGCTGCAACTCCAGAAAATTGCATGTGTTCATGCAAGTTTTTCGAGTTGCATGAATCTTTTTTGGTGCGATAAGTTGCATCGACTTAGTTATTTCTATGGTGAATTTGTTGCCGCAAACCACAAATATGTGGTGGCATCATTGTGAAGAATCTTTATTTTGATCATTTCAATTATTTTTCAAGACTTGAGGAATCAAGTTGAGTAATAAGGTGATTTAATCACAATATCAATTGTTAGAAATGAATGAAATTATATATCAGTTGTGATAATGTGGATGTTCATCTTGGTAACATTCAGTGCTATTTTTTAATATTGGCAATGCAAACTGACAGCTAGATGACATATCTCGCAGCGACAAGTCGCCGCGAGAAGTTGCAGCGACAAAATTGCATCGTCGAAACGGGTTGTTATCCTGACTATTCGAATCAGAAAAAACGGACCTCAGATATACCCAACCTTCATCAATCATCCGTGAAAAAAAACTTTTTTAGAATGTACCAAAAACTAACTATCACGAGCAAACTCATAGCAGATGCTTCCTACCTTTCTTGACATACTTTTTCTGTTTTATGTCTTGTATTGTGACGTTTGAAATAATTGCGTTGGGTTATATGAGAATGACTTTCTTGAAAAGACTACCGTATTGACTTTCGTTTTTTATTGGTTTTCAATTTCCAAAAATATTCA
>JAVJAQ010001495.1:343858-356358 GCA_032362365.1 Zygogramma bicolorata | reverse complement strand
TTCAGTGGGCTCTAGTAATTTAATGTTGATATCACCTATAAATATACCGATATCCTCTGGCTTGGTTTGGTGCTTATTAAGTAATTGTTCTAGTCCGATAAATTCTTGCTCATTAGTGTTGGGTGATCTGTAAAATGCAGTGATACGAATTTTTTAATTCTTTTTCAGATACAATTTTATATTGAGGGAGTTTTTACCTCCAAACATTTCCTCAATATGATATTCAAATTTTAGGCTGGATTTGATGTAGGTGACGACCCCATCATTTTGATTGTAATGACTCTCGTTATAGATTACATTGTATCCATTGATGCTGAATAAACCTAAATCATATATTTCGTGTGTTTCACTGAGTATCAAGCAGTCTATGTCACAGTCAAGATCTTGTAATAGAGTTTTGAGCTCATCCAGGTTCTTTTTGATACTCTGGATATTCATATGGAGTATTTTGGAATTATAACTATTTTGATTAATCTGTTATATTTTGGAGCATTCGTTTACTGTGTTCAGTCCAAATGTTTCAACATGTTCACTTTCGAAATCACGTAAATATTGATCCATCACAATGTATCCAATACACAATATATTTTGTTTCAGAGAAATAAAGTATTTAAAGATTTGTATGATGAAGGTTGCTCGGCCATGGAAAATTTGAAACTTTTCATGAAATCTAATCATTGTACGAATCATTCGAATAATAGTTTGAATTGTGCGCTAGAAACTGTTTTAATTTCATGGTATTGGTATTTACATTGTAAGAAATTGAAACATTTTCCCAATTCTAGTTCATTTTCTCTTCTTAAGATTTTGTTTCAAGGTCTTTCGAGTTTGTAAGGGGTACGGCCGTGTGGGGGGAAGGAAATTTCGAGAGAAATGTGGGCTATTCAGCCTTCGTGAGCGAGCCCGATGTACTTCGTCAAAGTTCGTGTTGTGAGAAGGGGACTGTCACCCTATCGAAAGCGATCAGCACATTGTGCCAGTGGCTTACCAATTTAGTGGTTGGGATAAATTATAACTATTAGGTACTGATTTGTATCATTCGTGGTTGCCCCATTGGATAGATATAATAGAAATAACAATGAATATATTCTCAGTGAACAATCATTTCATGATGAATCATTAAAGTTATGAGGTGTGACACGAAACCATAGGTGCATAGGAATGAATATTTGTAGGTTCCTACATATCAACTTTTCCAGAACATTTGAGCCATACAAATGAGACAAATGAAATATACTGGGTGTGAAACAATGAATGGTCATATTTTTCCCCAGTAATAATAAAATTTATCATGACGTCATGAAGTGCCTCTTTGTGAGCATATTCAATATTACGAATTTCATGGAAGTAGCTGAAGTAAGGAAGACAAGAAGGATGTGTAGAATAGGTCATAAATATAGAATAGGGGCGAAATTCATTGCAAAATTTGTGATTTGCGGACAAAATAATTGAATTCTTTGTCCTTCTCCTACGTTTTTCCTCAAAATTATTTTGAAAATTCATTTTCCACATATATATCTAAGGAGTAGGCAGATTGAGACCTTAGAAAGAACTCGTGACGAGATCTGGGGAGTAGGCAGATTGAGGCCCCGGCTTCAAGTCACAAACCCTTGCCTCCTGTGACAATACCTGAGGAGTAGGCAGATTGAGACCTCAGCCTGAAGTCACATTTACCTCTTGGAAATGTCTCCAAAATCGGAGCCGAAACGTCGAGAACAAAACTCCAGACAACTAGCTGTTTCTGGCTTTGGCCTTCATCAGCAGTGGATTGGCAAAGTCCTCGTATCAAAGACAAAGTGTGATAGATGACCAGAGGATTTGAAATGAATCGTGCCTTAACGGCAAGCGTCACATAAGTGGAATCACCTAGGGTGTAACACTCTAAGCAAATGCTGTCATAGTTTCCCGTCAGTGGTGACAGTTCGCCACATCAACTTACAACTGCATTTGCAGAAATAATGTCAAGCACTCTCAGAGCGTTATCGAATCCACAAATGTATCTGAAATGATACAAATAGAAAGTAGTATTTGCTATGAAGCAGAGATATCAGGAAACTGATAAATAGATTATCAAATTCTCTGGTCTATCACAATTTGCATTCAATTCGAAATTCCCACCACAAGACAACTAGCTGTTTCTGGCTTTGGCTTTCATAGACCAGAGAAAGAACTTATATTCTATTGATATTGACTTGATAGAAGTCTGCTTCTGTAAAGAATACTGGGCAGAATGCTTGTCGGGATCATAACAATGATTTGATGAAATGGTTAGGTTGAGAGAGTGATTTTTACCTTTTTCCTCTACCTTCATATACATATATCATTATCGCTGCAATGAATTTTCTTTGCGAAGAATCGTCATTTCGTCAGGGTTTCGCTGCGATAAAATGACTGCGATGAATTCCTTGCAATGAATTGTCATTGTACAGAGATAGATTATCAACTGAACCATCCAACTAGTTTCCAAGTACTAATATATTTTTCAAATTTTTCTTTCAGTTTCTCTCGGTGGGACTTTCAATCTGTTTCTGGGTATTAGCTTCATAAGTATCATCGAAGCAATTTATTTGGTTTGTGGAGTACTCGTGGGAATTATGAAAGATTGTATGGTAAGAAGAGGTAACAGAAGAGTTCACACATCACACGCACATATTCTGTTATATGAATAAGAAGCATTCGTCAATAATACAGAAAGCCTGAAAATTATACTAAAATAATCTAATTGATATTTTCGGATGTTTTTTATAATATCTATGTATCAAAATAGATAAAATAAAATGGTTCATTCTTCGAGCAGAAAAAAAACGAGTTATCCAAACACACCATCTTGCCTATGAACCTTCACACTGTTGCGTGGTTCATCGTCATCTCTCCACGTCACTTCCTTCCGTCTACCGTAGGGCGTCTCAGCCCATTTGGCTCATACTCTTTGTTGGTGAAACACTATTTAGCTCAAGCGATGTTGAGAAACCCTGTGCTCACTGTGATTTTGAATATGAAGAACTCCTCCGTGAACCGCAAACAGGATGAAATTGATGAAAGATAGAAAGTTATAACGTTAAAATCTGTTTCCACGTTGAAGAAAATATCGTTCTGGAAAAAGTAGCTGAAGCTCACATTATACCCATCCTCAGGAAAGTTCAGAAACTATACATTTGAATATAAACCATCATCATGACTCTGTTTCTCTCACATGAAATTGCGGGTTCATCAAGTCAATATGCTGCTGGAATATTAAAATCTTTCAAGCCAAAAAATTAAAATTCCTTATCTGATATTGAATGAGAAGATATCCAAATAAATAAATTGAACAGATCATAGAGGAATTGAACGAATGTCAATTGAAATCGATCGCCTTGTCACGAATTGGATATCCCGGAAATGTTTGGTGTATCTGGTGGAAGTGGGCCACAATTTATCCATTTGCCTGCTGGTGAGCTCAAGAGGAAATTTTGAGCGAAAAAAGATATTGTCTGGGCTTGAATGAAATATTATCACGGTAAGTTTCTACATACACCTTTCTTTTTATGTTTTATTATGCAGATATTTCCTGTGTATGTTCTGTATTTGATTCAATTTTCATAAGCTTGGTATACAAATTGAGCAAGATATGTAACTCAGTGCCCGTCGTGCCATAAAGGCAGGGAAGTAGCTGTTTCTGATGGACTCTTTCTCCCTTTCTGTGAATGAATCAAACGTCTCTGAATGATATACACGTATCCATTAGTAGAAAGTGTTATTTATTTCACTTCTTCCATAGAAGTTGTAATTTATAATTTTCATTATTCGAATAAGAAAGCCGAAAGCTCAAACTCCACTCTCTCGACGAAAGTTCCTAACCGGAAGACAATAGTTATAGAAAGATAAGACCATGTAGCTGTTCAATTCTTGAGCTAATCAAAACATAAACATCTCCATACCGCCTTGGCAGAAATGAGTGAGAGACTATTACATGAATACTGTTTGAATGTCATTATATCATGGTGGATGGATTTTTTGGGTTCTCAACATACCACAATTTTGAAACATGAAAATTATTATTGAAATCTATACAAGTCTCAAATTTTCGATATTCACAAAAAACTAACTCAGGAGAGAATATTTGAGGAGGGTTTTCGAAAAAGAAAGCGGATTTAGTTTCCGAAACGTCAACGATACCTATGTATTTTGATGGATATTAGTTCTTAAATTTTTCGATAGGCAAAGGACACTGCACGGTTTTCATGGAAAATGTGTCTCAGTCGAATTGGCTGAAAATTTAGTTTAATGTAGTTTATGATGCCCTGATCGAATGTCTCCAGTTTGGGGTTGGGTTTTTTTTGTTTTGTGGTTGTTTGTGTGGGGTTTTGGTTTTGTGTGTTTGTTGTTTTTTGGTTTTTTTGTGTGTTTTTTTTTTTTTTTTGTTTTTTGTTTGTTTTTGTTTGTTTGTTGTGTTCTTTCTGGGGGGTGTGTTGGGGGTGTTGTTTGTGTGAAAATGAAAGGAACCCAATCCGTAGTACTTGGGAGGTCCAAAAGTATGTACAAAAAAGTACGTCAACGAGACGTCCAGATAGTATGTACATACGATTTCCAAAAATGTACGTCATTACTATGTCCCGCAAACGTTTCGAAAGATACGTATCTGAAAGGGACTCAATATGTACGCACCTGGAAGGTCCAAATAGTACGAACATAGTTCTTCCAAACATGTACGTAAATGATACGTCTGAGCAGTACGTAATGGGATTCACAAAAAAAACGTATTGGTATGTCCCTAATTCATTCCGAAAAGTACGTCCTGAAGAGGAGTTAATGTAACGTATCGGGACACTAATAAGTACGTATAGTACTTCCGCTGTGTTTTTATTAATTCCGATTGGAACGGGACCGTTGTCCTATGGGACGTCTACCGTCATATGGTATCCGGTTGTGTTCTTCGATGTCTCCTATCCGTCCCGGGCGTTCGCGTTGGTTCTCTGGCGTGCTGGGCGCAATGAGATTTAATGGACAGTTTTGAGTTACAGGTTGTTAAACATGCGTTGGCAGGGTTGTTATTTACCTTCAGAAAATCAATAATGTGGCGATATTTTGTTAAAAAAAGTTAAAGATAATAATTACAATCTCATTATTGTCGACACGAATTATAATAAGAAGTTCTAAGACTCCGTATACAGGGTAACTGATAATTAAATAATTTTTGTGTAATTCTTTAAACGAACTCAGTCAAACGCAAAAGCTCGTAGACTTGCAGAATCAGTTAAAAACATTTGATTTTAACAATGAATGATATGAGGTTACTATTATACGGGGTGGTCCATTTTTTTAGTTGTGGTGATTTTATTTTATTTTTTCAGGAATACATCGAAAAATCAAACATAAAAGTAGAAAACTGAATATAATATGATCAATATTTTGTGGCCCTTTGTCTATTTGTTGCATCATGTACGGACAGCATGATGGTGCAACAATCAAATAGGAGACTACTGCACCAAAAATATTTCTGACTAGTTCATACCATGTCTGTTAAGACATTGAAATTATGATTATGTACGGATTCTATTATTTGTTGATGGCTTGCATCCGATATTAGCGTAATGATCTCTTTTCTTCTTCATTAAGAATCCATGTATGTATGAACGTTCAAATTCAATATCACGACTCTCGTGGTATTGTCTCGTCAGATTTTCTTGTTATATCTTTGTAAGAATTCTTACAATCTTATATCTTTGCAAAATTCTCATCTTATGATATGTTAATGTAACGTAATCCAATGATTATTACCGAATGAAAGGTTCTGAAATATATCCTTGCCTATCTAAATGATGTGCACATGATTTAGTCTTTTCAGAAATATAGCCCCATATTCGACATATAATGAAGATCTTCATCGCCGGTACATACCGTGTGATTCACGAATTATTCGGCATTTTGGGCATTTAGACCATCTGGTACAGCATTTACCCTTATATACCAATGCTTGTCTCAATTCTGTTACCCCAAGCATTTCTGCTCAATCCTGGCATCTATTATCATTCTGAATACTTCTAAATAAATTATATATATATATATATATATATATATATATATATATATATATATATATATATTGTAATTGTGAACCCTCCCATATGTGTAATCTTTATACTCCCATTATCTTGATATATCAAGTTTGAAGGTGAATATGTTATGAATATTTGATTCAACTATTTTTTGATAACTTTTATTATAGCTGATAATAAATCCGATCGTTATATTAAATTAATCGCCCTGTATATGATGAAACCATCTTCTCATTATATTACCGCCTAGTTCAAGTTCATTATGCAAAATAGCGGCGTCATTAATTTCACTATCAGAGGAGTACGACGCTTGAATGAATGTCGATTATGTAACCATCAGGTGCTACTATTACAATAGGTTTTAATAAGTGTCTGCCTTCGTGTACACAATACGACTGCCGTAAAACTATGAAATTACTACTCTTCTGCATGTAGCAGTACCATCAATGAATGTAATTGCACGAGGAATTTTTGACTCTGGATTATATAGTGAATTAGCGAAGTCCATAACATGAGTCTCAATATTACTTTCTCTAGTAATAGCCTCGAGGCCTATGTTGGTAGTCACAAAATAATGCATCAAAGATTTCCTAACAAGAGTAAAGGCTAGACTTACTGCCTGTCTACTTGATAACCAAACATTACACGTACAGAATCATCAGAAAGTCCATGACGTATTTTCCACGAGAACATCAAGAGATCTTTTTTACCCACATATCTGTAATTAATCTTCTTGGCGCACTCTATCGCAGTAGGTAAATAGTTCTGAAAACTGCTGTTTATTAACGGGGTATAAATATTCAAATTCACTGTCACTTAAACTATTCTCGTCGTATATTCTCGTCAGATTTTTGCTACATGACGAACTCCTTGTAAAAATGATTGAAGAATTTCTCCTCTTATCACACAGGGTCGGTTGATGTAACGCAATCCAATTATCAAAGGTTGTAAAATATAAAAACGCTAACAATTGGAGTTTATCAAGTGAAGTTGGCACGTTTCAACACCTCGGTGACGAGTAGGAGTGACCAGAAACGGTCCTCCGAAATCTACCCCAGAATGTGAGTAGGGCTAAACTTGAGAAATCCGCGATATATGTAATGAGGCGGCTGAAACTGCTTGAGATTTTGCTTTCAACATGTAAAACATTCAGATAATACAATGTGGCTTCTGCCAACACTGATTTCTCCGCAGGAGTATATCGAGTTTCGTTATGTTGGTGTTCGATAACCGTGGGAATCAGACGTAACCTCTCCTGTCCAAATTCCAACTCGTTTGGCGTGAAACCTGTGGACTCGTGAACCACCGAGCCTTTCGTGGCAATATGTCCTCAGAATGCGACCTATTTCGCGCATACGACGCTCCGATGGGTTTCCTCTAGGGTGTCGAACTGAAATGAACACCAAGAGTACTCCTAATTCAGACATAGTGTCTTTCCATACCTTGGCCGTGAATTAAGTGTCATTATCATAAAGTATACGATCAGGTCGACCGCGTATAGGGAAATAGGTTTTTACCAATCGATTCAACATAGCCCGAGAAGTAGCTCGCTTCAGCGGGTATAAGGTTACATGTTTCGTGAACACGTTCAGAAATACTAAAATATAAGTAGCGCCGCCTCGACTACGAATCAGGAGACCAGCACATCAACCGCCAGCAGATCTGATTTCGACTGTGTTACTACCTGCAGTTGAGCTGGGTTTGAGAGTACAGAAATTTTAGCCTACTGATAGATCTCGCATGTTTTGATGTATTTTTAACATTCCTCTGCATGTTGTCGAAATGAACTTCTTCTCTAAGGGCGACCCAAACCTTGTAAACACCGTTATGATAACCGAGGATCAGATTCCGCACTAACATTTACGGAATATACAGTAAAAAGCGATTAGAGTCACTACCACTTTTGTGCAGGACATTATTATGTAAAACAAATTTCCCTGACAGAGAATTATCCAAGGTAAGACTATCTCTTGTAACTCGAACCTTCTCATCCTTGAGTTGCCAATCGACTATATTTTCCAGAAGTTTCCTCAAATCAGGAGAGAGATGCAACGAAAACAACTTGAAGCATTTATCTGAAGGTGTTGGCAACCGAACACAAGCATACCTTGATAACGAATCTACTACACCATTTTCCCGGCCACCAATATGTACTATTTTCATGCGGAACTCTTAGAGAGCTGAAGCTTACCGTGTTATCCGTGGTGTCAATAACGTAAACTCGTTTGAAATGAAGTAGACCCTCCAACTACACGTTTTTCCCCTTCCACTTGTCTGAGAACCGGCCCCACGTTGGGCGCCAGATGTGATCGATCAATATCTCAGTGTAGATCTGTTGATGGGCATCGGACCTGGGTATTTCTCAGTACAGAAAAGCTTGACGGTTGAGTGACAATTTGATTCCGCAAATATGAAGGAGATCCACAACCATAGAAAGGTTCTACAAAGAAATGCAATGCTTATTTCAACAAGGCGGGATATCTAAAAATGAAAATACCGTTACCTACCTACAAAGAAATGCCGACACAGGCTGGAATATGAATTATTTCTATATTTGAAACCATTTAAAGCCACAAGCAATTTCATCTATTGTCGCTGCCCTTGGGTCGTGACTCGCACTTTTCGGTCGTTCAAGTTGAAGCCAGAATCAAGCAAATATAGAAATTATATGAAAAAGTTAGTTTCTACGATTTGTAGTTTTTATACTTTACCCTATTCCGAACACATGGTCAAGACCAAGAAATCCCAAACCGACCCAAACATTGGCTCCTCCGTAGGTTATACTATACTCATTTATCTATTAACTACGAATATTGATAATGAGGATAGCATATTTGAAGCCCCAAAAAAATGAGCATCGATTTCAAAAGTGGCGCTAGTGAATTAATGCGCTCGCGCGAAGAGATTCCCAGTCAGGACACGATTTTTTATAGTCTCTTTTCAGCTTGTATGGTTGGGCAGCGACAATTATCAGAGATATGAGAAGCAATATCTCATATGATACAAATTCGGCAAATTCTAAATTAACCTCTTAATTTGTGCGTGTTGTCATTGTAGTTTCTTATATTTTCATAGTTGCATTATTTCCACTTGTTTTCTGAAGTGTTTCCGTTAGTTGTGTTCTTTTCGTTTGTTATTGAAGTTCATTTTCGTTTATTTTTAGTTCGTTGTGTTTCGGTTTCTAGTTCGTAGTTCATTGTAATGTAGTGATGGCTTCATCGAAAGGAGTTTATTTACTTTGTAATAGTAAAAATTCCAGTTCCTATCATAGGTAAGATAATCCCTATTGAAATATTCATCCGTGTTAGTGAATTTTATTTCAGATTCCCAAGATAACTCCAACGACTACTGGTATGGAAGGCCATGTACAGTTTGGATATAAATGATGAAGTGTCCGATGCAAGAATGTGTGGAAATTATTTTTCGCCCAGTTGATTTCAAAATCACCCGTTCGAATACTATTTTGGAAAAAGATGCGTTTCCCTCATTGGATAGTGACTCACCCACTCTTTGGCCTCGATATAGACAAGGGAATGATTATAGTATAGGTACGTTTGAAAATTTAGATACATCCCCAAAAACATATAGTCTAGGAGTCCGAGAGAGATCAACCTCTACGAAAATACACCTAAAATGGCTATTACCTACCATCACATTTATTATCAAATTACCTACCTTCCAATATATGTATATTTCTATATTTTGATTAGTAAACAGATCAGTGTAGTTATCTATATATCGACAGGTAGTCAATCAGAAATAAGTACGCACATTATTACTATTATGAATCATCATTTGAAACAAAATTCGTTTGGTTCACAAATGGGACCAGCACAGACAAAAATTTCACTATTTTAATTGAAGAAAGCCTGCCCCACATTATGATAGGATAGGCAAGTCATTCAGGTAAATTTGTCTATGAAATATATATATTTTATCCAGTTAAATAGGTGGAGGTCGGCCTCTATTCGGCTCTTGTAGTGATACGATAGTTTTGATTGGGTTTAGTGGAATTTATATATTTCTATCTTCTGAACATGAATCCGAAATGCAGAGTTTTCGAATACTCTCAAAAATGAACTTAACCATCGAACGAGGTCCTTCAGCCCGTGATCAATAATTTTACATGTGTCAGTCAATATGCATGGAAAAATCTGTGTGTAAAACCAGACCATAATAATCAAAATACTTTTTAAATAAGTATGTTATTCAATGATTGAGACTTGAAGAGCTGTTGTTTCGAATGATCTTTATTTGAAATTAGGAGAGAGCTATTTGAATCGGAAAAAATGTATATTGAATGACTCTTTAGAAGGATAAGTTTTTGTGAAGAATTTGTATCATAATGTCTCTTTTTTTGTGTTGATACTGAGTGAAGGAGGAGAGTGGCATTTCAACTGAGGGTTTGTGTTCAGGAGGAAAAATATGTAGGAATCACTACAATTCAATTCTCTTTTGCATATTTGATAACCATCTCATATAACTGTGAACAAAATTGGTTCTTGAATGGTACTTCTTTCATAATTTGGCATTCTCAATGAACCTTAAGAGGCATAAATTTGTTCACCATATTTGTCTTTGAAACCCAAATATTTTCAAAAACTATCTCCAGGATGAATCATCAGCAACATTTTTTCCCACAGGAATGCATTCAAACAACGACTGTATAGGTATATTTGAAAGGGAGATTTTTTGTTTTCTACTTCCTGAGAAAAACAAATGTATAATATAATCCACATCCATTTCAAATGGAGCTGAAACCATAACAAACATAATTATCGAATATATCTCTCGTTTGTTTTTCATTCATTGGAAGGTTTTCATCAGGATTATTACTTCTCTGTTATTCAGCCTTCAAAATTTTCAGCTCTACAGTTCTATTTCAACAGAGATATATAAATCAATAATTATAATTGTTATGGTTTCGGCTCCTTTTGAAATGGATGTAGATTATTTGTATACATTTGTTTTTCTCAGGAAATAGAAAACAAAAAATCTCCCTTTCAAATATACCTATACAGTCGTTGTTTGAATGCATTCCTGTGGGAAAAAAATGTTGCTGATGATTCATCCTGGGGATAGTTTTTGCAAATATTTGGGTTTCATAGACAAATATGGTGAACAAATTTATGCCTCTTAAAGTTCATTGAGAATGCCAAATTATGAAAAAAGTACCATTCAAGAAACAATTTTGTTCACAGTGATACGAGATGGTTATCAAATATGCAAAAGAGCATGGAATTTCAGTGATTCCTACATATTTTTCCTCCTGAACACAAACCCTCAGTTGACATGCCACTCTCCTCCTTCACTCAGTATCAACACAAAAAAAGAGATATTATGATACAAATTTTTTACAAAAACTCATCCTTCTAAACAGTCATTCAATATACATTTTTTCCGATTCAAATAGCTCTCTCCTAATTTCAAATAAAGATCATTCGAAACAACAGTTCTTCAAGTCTCAATCATTGAATAAAATACTTATTTAAAAAGTATTTTGATTATTATGGTCTGGTTTTACACACAGATTTTTCCATGCATATTGACTGACATATGTAAAATTATTGATCACGGGCTGAAGGACCTCGTTCGATGGTTAAGTTCATTTTTGAGAGTATTCGAAAACTCTGCATTTCGGATTCATGTTCAGAAGATAGAAATATATAAATTCCACTAAACCCAATCAAAACTATCGTATCACTACAAGAGCCGAATAGAGGCCGACCTCCACCTATTTAACTGGATAAAATATATATTTCATAGACAAATTTACCTGAATGACTTGCCTATCCTATCATAATGTGGGCCAGGCTTTCTTCAATTAAAATAGTGAAATTTTTGTCTGTGCTGGTCCCATTTGTGAACCAAACGAATTTTGTTTCAAATGATGATTCATAATAGTAATAATGTGCGTACTTATTTCTGATTGACTACCTGTCGATATATAGATAACTACACTGATCTGTTTACTAATCAAAATATAGAAATATACATATATTGGAAGGTAGATAATTTGATAATAAATGTGATGGTAGGTAATAGCCATTTTAGGTGTATTTTCGTGGAGGTTGATCTCTCTCGGACTCCTAGACTATATGTTTTTGGGGATGTATCTAAATTTTCAAACGTACCTATACTATAATCATTCTCTTGTCTATATCGAGGCCAAAGAGTGGGTGAGTCACTATCCAATGAGGGAAACGCATCTTTTTCCAAAATAGTATTCGAACGGGTGATTTTGAAATCAACTGGGCGAAAAATTTTTCCACACATTCTTGCATCGGACACTTCATCATTTATATCCAAACTGTACATGGCCTTCCATACCAGTAGTCGTTGGAGTTATCTTGGGAATCTGAAATAAAATTCACTAACACGGATGAATATTTCAATAGGGATTATCTTACCTATGATAGGAACTGGAATTTTTACTATTACAAAGTAAATAAACTCCTTTCG
>JAVJAQ010001495.1:62490-341186 GCA_032362365.1 Zygogramma bicolorata | reverse complement strand
TTCAGGGAGATTCCCTCAGCCCTCTTCTCTTCTGCATCTCACTAATGCCATTGTCCGTTGCGCTCAGGAAAACCCGGGGATATAACTGCGGCACCCCTGGAAACCGGAGGCATAAGGTCACCCATCTTTTCTATATGGATGACCTTAAGCTCTATGCTTCTGGAGAAAGGGATCTACAGCAGTCCCTCAGGGTGGTGCAGGAGTTCACGCATGCTGTCGGTATGGAATTCGGGATTGACAAATGTGCACTGGTTCATCTCAAAAGAGGACGATGCGAGGATTTCGCGGAGGATGCCCAACTCGTAGACGGAAGCATTCTACATCATTTGAATGCCGGAGAGACATACACCTATTTGGGTGTGGAACAACGCCACACCCAAGAGGTGGACTCGGTGAAAAATGCTCTCCGTGGCAAGTATAGGCAGAAACTACGGCAGATCTGGTCCTCAGAGCTGTCGGGCAAAAACAAAGTTTCTGCCACCAACATGCTTGCCATTCCGATTCTACTCTACTCCTTCGGAGTAGTCAAGTGGACTCAGGAAGAGTTGCGGCAACTTGACGTGAAGACTCGCAAAATGATGCATATGCACAGAAGCATGCATCCCAAATCGTCCGTTCCACGGTTATATCTCCTCCGACAACAAGGGGGCCGTGGACTTTTGAGTTTGGAGTGTCTCCACAACAGAATGGTGCTGGATGGAGCCTGTAGAGTCATCAGGAGTTCGGATCCCCTACACTGCATGGTCCGACATCACGAACATGCAGGAGTCGGAGCCTTTTTATTCAAGGCAGCAAGGCGCGCTGCTGATGAACTTGGTATAGTCTTCGACACCGAGCGGGTAAACCAACTCTCTGTCACCGAGTTGGAGCCCGCACGGAGAAAAGCTCACATCAAGGCTGCAGAGAATGCTAAAATGCTGCAGCTGCATACAGACAAGCCCATGCATGGAGTCTTCTTTAAGAACATCGAGGACCATGGCTTGTCTGTTAAGCTGACATTTGCCTTCCTCAGGTCAGGTGAGCTGAAGTCGGAGACTGAAGGGTTTATCATGGCGTGCCAAGACGGTGTCTTCAACACCCTAGTCTACCGGAGCCGCGTGATGGGTATAGAGGTCCCTGATACTAGATGCAGGGCCTGCCGACAGGCGCCCGAGACTTTGATGCATTTGCTGTCATCTTGTGCAGTTTATGCGGTCTCGGCCTATATCCATCGCCATAACGCGGCCTTACGAGTGCTGTACTATTTTCTTCGGCACTCGTATGAAATAGACAGGACACCGGTACTGCCTTACGCTCCAGGGGATATTGAGTCCGTTGTGGAGAATGAAAGGTGTCGAATTTTTTGGAACTTTTCATTCCCCACCCTCAGGCAAATACAGGCCAATAAGCCTGATATAGTCCTCTTCGACCACCGAAGTAAGACGATATTCGTTATTGAGTTTTCGGCCCCTGCCGAAACGAATATCGTCCGAAAAGAGGAGGAAAAACGGACAAAGTACCAGGATTTACTTTACGAACTCCGCAGGCTCCACCCAGACTATTCTGTCAAGTTAGTGGTTCTGATTATAGGTGTTCTCGGTGGTTCCAGACCAACGCTACTCTCGGAGCTCAAGATCATACCGGCATGCCGTAATGCGGCAGAGATCTTGGCCGGCCGCATGCAGAAGGCCGTTATTCTCGGTTCGTTGCGTCTGCTCAGGACTCACGATTCTCGGAGCCAGTGACCACTTACCCCGCGGTGCGGGGAGTGGTCATTGGTTAATTATACTAGCGCGTCCGCCCACTGGGTCGGAGCAGTGGGGAGTACGGACCCGACTAGGCTTGTTTAGACGACAGATAATAATAATAATAATAAAATAAGCAGGGGAGACTAAACAACATCTGAACAGTCTCTGGTGAGTAGCGCCACCACTTTCCTGAGCTTAGGATGCAAAATCGGACCGGCAGCTAATGCGCATCCGGGAGAGAAAAGCTTTTTCTCTCTGGTGCCGGCCGTGGGCCTGCTGGGCTAACCACCTTGCAGGCCCTCAACTCTGGTTCCTGTCACTAGAGGACAGGGCCCCCACAACCGACCCCATTCGGATAGGGGTCAAGGGCAAGGTGGAGGGGCCCAAACCGATAGACAGCCCAATGACGACTCTGGCAATGGACATGGACAACGTTTTGAGTGGACCGACGGACTGAGAGACGACCTGATGCGGTGCTACGAGAGTAGTGAGCCCGCCCGAAGGGGATACATGGCAAGAATGCATGCACTGTGGTGCGTGGCACACCCGGAGCATGCCGCCTTTTCCGCCCAAAATCTCAGGGATTATGTATCCCATCTTCGTGGCCGTGGCTATGTGCGTGCCCCACCGAGGCCGGTTGAGCAGGCGGTAGAAATACCGCCAGTGCGATTGGTGGAGGAGAGGGTGCGCCTGGAAGCACCGAGAACCCACAACATCGGGACCCGGAGGATGCTTCACAGAGTGAAGCCCCTCAGGCCAGAACAACTGGCCCTAGTGGATGCAGAGGTTCGTAGTGCGCTTACAGAAGAGGCCGACATCTGGCAGATCAACTGTGCCGTGTATGACGCAGTTCAGGCTCTTTCTGGGAGAGAGGGAGGTGACAGATCCTTCGACCCCTCTAGGAAGCATGAACAGCGCATACACAAGATGGAGGCTAAGATCAAGTCGGCGAGACAACACGCGTCTCGTATCCAATGTGTGATGGACTACTTAGCGGCTAATAGACCATTTACGCACGCAGTGCGGCAAATCGCTGCAAAACTGCGGAGATCCCATCACACATTGAATCGAGGAGTGCTGCTCACCATCAAGCAGCATTGCCTTGAGAGGATACGAATGCTGGTGACTGCAAAAAAGTCACTAGTGAGGCGGGCGAGGGCTTTCTCAGAGAACAAACAGTTCCGCGAGAAACCCTCTCGCCTATTCCAATTGCCTCCGCGTGTTGTGGATAATCCGCCGGCCGCTGATCGGGTGGAATCCTTCTGGAAAGGTATCTACGAGCATCCGCAACCACTCAACCGAGACACTCCAGCCCTGACGCAGTTTGAAGCTTTCTCTAGGAGGCTTCAACAGCCTGAGCCCGAAATACTGCGTCAACCGATAACCACGGATGAAGTTCGGAGAGCCCTTGAGGGTTCGAAGAACTTTGCTGCTCCAGGCCCTGATGGCCTCAATAACTATTGGTGGAAAAAGTTACCGAGCACCCACCACCATTTGGCCAGAATATTCAGTTCTTGGCTGAACGGAGAGCAGCTGATTCCGGAATGGTTTGTCGAGGGGCGAACCGTGCTAATCCCGAAGAACGGAGATTTGTCGGATCCTAAGAATTACAGACCGATAGCATGCTTGAATACGTGTTACAAGATGTTTACACGCATCTTGTATATGCGTACTCTCCAAGCAGTTGACCCGGTGTTCGAACGGATATATGAGCAAAAAGGGTCGAAGAGGGGTTCCGCGGGCTGTAAGGAGAACCTGCTGATCGATAGATGTATCACGCAGGACTCCGTGCAGTATAAGCGGAATCTTTCTATGGCCTGGATCGACTATCGCAAGGCATTCGATACAACATCACATGAGTTGTTGTTGTACTTACTCGAGTGCCTTGCGGTACCCGATCAAATAGTGAGATGCATCGAACAACTGATGCCGCTCTGGAGGACCCGCTTCACCATAACATCAGGTGAAAGCAGGATCCAAACAGAGCCGGTCATCATAAGAAGAGGTGTTTTTCAGGGAGATTCCCTCAGCCCTCTTCTCTTCTGCATCTCACTAATGCCATTGTCCGTTGCGCTCAGGAAAACCCGGGGATATAACTGCGGCACCCCTGGAAACCGGAGGCATAAGGTCACCCATCTTTTCTATATGGATGACCTTAAGCTCTATGCTTCTGGAGAAAGGGATCTACAGCAGTCCCTCAGGGTGGTGCAGGAGTTCACGCATGCTGTCGGTATGGAATTCGGGATCGACAAATGTGCACTGGTTCATCTCAAAAGAGGACGATGCGAGGATTTCGCTGAGGATGCCCAACTCGTAGACGGAAGCATTCTACATCATTTGAATGCCGGAGAGACATACACCTATTTGGGTGTGGAACAACGCCACACCCAAGAGGTGGACTCGGTGAAAAATGCTCTCCGTGGCAAGTATAGGCAGAAACTACGGCAGATCTGGTCCTCAGAGCTGTCGGGCAAGAACAAAGTTTCTGCCACCAACATGCTTGCCATTCCGATTCTACTCTACTCCTTCGGAGTAGTCAAGTGGACTCAGGAAGAGTTGCGGCAACTTGACGTGAAGACTCGCAAAATGATGCATATGCACAGAAGCATGCATCCCAAATCGTCCGTTCCACGGTTATATCTCCTCCGACAACAAGGGGGCCGTGGACTTTTGAGTTTGGAGTGTCTCCACAACAGAATGGTGCTGGATGGAGCCTGTAGAGTCATCAGGAGTTCGGATCCCCTAAACTGCATGGTCCGAGATCATGAACATGCAGGAATCGGAGCCTTTTTATTCAAGGCAGCAAGGCGCGCTGCTGATGAACTTGATATAGTCTTCGACACCGAGCAGGTAAACCAACTCTCTGTCACCGAGTTGGAGCCCGCTCGGAGAAAAGCTCACATCAAGGCTGCAGAGAATGCTAAAATGCTGCAGCTGCATACAGACAAGCCCATGCATGGAGTCTTCTTTAAGAACATCGAGGACCATGGCTTGTCTGTTAAGCTGACATTTGCCTTCCTCAGGTCAGGTGAGCTGAAGTCGGAGACTGAAGGGTTTATCATGGCGTGCCAAGACGGTGTCTTCAACACCCTAGTCTACCGGAGCCGCGTGATGGGTATAGAGGTCCCTGATACTAGATGCAGGGCCTGCCGACAGGCGCCCGAGACTCTGATGCATTTGCTGTCATCTTGTGCAGTTTATGCGGTCTCGGCCTATATCCATCGCCATAACGCGGCCCTACGAGTGCTGTACTATTTTCTTCGGCACTCGTATGAAATAGACAGGACACCGGTGCTGCCTTACGCTCCAGGGGATATTGAGTCCGTAGTGGAGAATGAAAGATGTCGAATTTTTTGGAACTTTTCATTCCCCACCCTCAGGCAAATACAGGCCAATAAGCCTGATATAGTCCTCTTCGACCACCGAAGTAAGACGATATTCGTTATTGAGTTTTCGGCCCCTGCCGAAACGAATATCGTCCGAAAAGAGGAGGAAAAACGAACAAAGAACCAGGACTTACTTTACGAACTCCGCAGGCTCCACCCGGACTATTCTGTCAAGTTAGTGGTTCTGATTATAGGTGTTCTCGGTGGTTCCAGACCAACACTACTCTCGGAGCTCAAGATCATACCGGCATGCCGTAATGCGGCAGAGAACTTGGCCGGCCGCATGCAGAAGGCCGTTATTCTCGGTTCGTTGCGTCTGCTCAGGACTCACGATTCTCGGAGCCAGTGACCACTTACCCCGCGGTGCGGGGAGTGGTCATTGGTTAATTTTACTAGCGCGTTCGCCCACTGGGTCGGAGCAGTGGGGAGTACGGACCCGACTAGATTTGTTTAGACGACAGATAATAATAATAATAATAATAATAATCGTCTTTATTTTTTTCAGATAGATTTCACATATATGGTCATGAAAAAACATAGATTTGTTTGAAAAAAAAGGCAAAGTTAATTTTTGATTGGTTACTAGACGCAACCAAAAATATTCTTCCACTTAACCCGAAAACAGAGACGTGTTTGATTTAGATTTAGACGAATTAACTTGAAGTATAAAGTCTAAGCCACTGCAAATGCATTCCTCAACAAACCTTTTTTCATAACTAAAGTCATTTAGATTAGCAAAGTAAGAGAAATAAATATTGCTATACACATAGCATGATATATAATAACCTCCAAAACACGAGCACCGAGAGTTTAGAAATTATATAAAATCTTGAGAGCTGAAGTGAGTATTATTTTGTATAGGTTAGTTATTACTGATAACTATAAATGGTATCGAGTTGTAAAGCCTATATATTTGGTGACTGAACGAGCGTCTGAAAATTTCTGTTTTGAAAGAAGCCACACTCAGTAACCCCCTATTTCTTACATTTATGTTGTGAACATCAGTGCGATAAGTAATTTTGCGATGCAGATACGGAGGCTTTTCATTTACGATTACGCTGTGACATATATTAGTGAGGTGTAGTTTCCTCCTGTTCTCCATATTCAGCCATCCAATTTCCTTCAGTTTATGGGAGATTCTTTGTCGCCTCCTTACTCCAAAAATCAGGCGTAGACATGAGTTCTGAACTTTCTGAATTTTGTTTTTGTATTGTAAAGTTATGTTAGGTCCATACAGTGCATCTGCATAATTGAATGAGGACAAAACTAACGTTTCACAAAGTGTCTTTTTTATATTGATAGGAAATAGATGTCGGTTGCCATAGATCAATTTGATGTTGGAGTAAGCACGCTGTATCAATGTTTTTATATGTGTTCCAAATCTCAAGTCAGAATCCACTACCACGCCAAGATTTTTTGTTTCATTCACCAACGCAATTTTCTCACTATTTATGTTGATGTTAATTTCAACAGCTAAGTTTTGTCTATGAACAGCATTATTTTAGCATTATTTTAGATTTTGTTGGATTAATAAGCAGGCAGTGATCAGTGGCATAATTGATAAAAGCTTTCAAGTCATCGTTTACAATTGCACAGGCATTCTCTAATTCTTGGGGCTTAAAACTATAATATAGCTGAGTGTCGTCAGCGTAGAGATGCGCCTTGCAGTTTTGGATTTTGACAAGAATATGAGAGGAATATATGGAGAATAGTAGTGGACCAAGTATGGACCCTTGTGGGACTCCAGATCTTAACGACATATAATCCGAGCAGACACCATTTATACAAACTTGCTGTTGGCGATTATCAAGATAATTTTTGATCAAGGTACAAGCGTTGTTGGAAAAGCCCATATATTTCAGCATACCGACTAGTAAACCATAGTTAATGGTGCCGAAAGCTCGAATAAAATCTAATAGCACTAGTATAGTAATCTGAACGTAATCTGTTGCTTCAGTAATGTGAATTGAGGTACTTGGGCAGCTGAATAATTTACGAAAACCTGATTGAATTTTAGGAAGTTGGGAGTGACTGTATAGATAATCTTTGATTTGGGACTCTAGGGCCCTTTCCAAAATTTTTGACAGCACCGGTAAAATACTTATGGCACGCAGGTCTCAAATTCGGTGGGAGCCTTTTTTTTTTGGTAAAACCCTCACAATTGCTTTCCTCCAAGCATTCGGAATAACATTTTCGAATATGCAAAAATTGACTATATGAGTTTTATAGGGAACAATATGTGGGCAACACAATTTAACCATTTCAATTCCCAGTCCATCAAACCCCTTAGCTCTAGTCTTTATGCCACAAATTGTTTCGTAGATGAATAAATCATTAACTTCATGGAAAGTAAACTCAGAGTCAGTTAGCCTGTTAGTTTCATGAAAATTCATTAATTCTTCAGATGGTTGGGTTTGAGGAATAGACTCGATAAGAAATCTATTCACATCATTCGGATCGCTTATCACTTCAGGTATATCAGATTTCTTCTCAGGAAGAAATTTATTATATCTTAGGGTTTTCCACATATCTTTCGGAGCAATGTTGTTACTGAATTGGTAAGTGAAATAAGCTTTTTTCTCTCTCTTGATTGATTGAACTGTGTAATTGCGTAATTCTTTATAGGCTTGTAAATAAATGACTGATTTTGTTCGTTTATATTTGTTTAGTGCTTTGTCCCTCTCAGTCATCATCATTTTTATAGGAAACGTTAAGCAGGGTGCTTTAGGTTTTGTAACTCTCGAGGTAACAATAGGAGCATGCCTATCGAACAAATCATTTAAACAGTTCACTAAGTAAGAAACTTTACCATCTACAGATTCTTGATCATATATTCGAAAGAATGATGTGCTTAAGAGATCATGCTGAAAACTTTCTCCATCAAAATTTTTGAAATTCCTGTAAGTTATAATTTTTGGCCTTGTATTTATATCTATATCAGTTTGAAATTTGCAAAATATCATAGAATGATCAGAAATTACCGGTTGCATGATGCCTTTTTTACATACAAATCCCTCAAGGCCTATCACATGATCCAAAAGTGTTGAAGACGTTGCGGTGATTCTAGTAGGTTCATCAATTAATTGACGCAAATTCATTGACTCTAAGATAGAATTGAACTTATTAATGTTTGCATTTCCAAAATCGAGTAAATTCAGGTTAAAATCACCCATACAGATAACATTGTCCACTGTGGGATATATAGAGATAAGGCTATCTTCAAACTCATCCAAAAAACTACTCGTGTTTTGTTCATGAGGTTTGTAAACAACTCCTATAGCGTACGACTTTTTATTTAGGTTGACTTTTATCCACAGTTGTTCCCAAATACAATCCTTCCTGCTACTGATTATTTCGCTATGGATTTTTTCTCTACTATAAATGCATAAACCTTTACCATTACGATTTCTGTCGGCTCTAATTAGTTTATAGTTTCTAATATTCAAAAAACAGTTATCAGTGGAGCTTTTCAACCAGGATTCGCAGATTAAAAAAATATCAAAATCGTTTTGTAAAATGACTTGCATAGCATCGTTTATGGAGGGAAGTAATGATCTAGCATTGGCACAACCAATCTTTAAATAATGCATTCACAATAACCGACAATACATTTCTATTTACACCCAAAGAAGAAAAAGCAAAAAATATATAAAAAATGTAAATACTAGGTATCAATGATAACAGAAATAAAGCTGGCAAAAAGAATTACCAGGAAACAGCTCAATTGCACATGTTGAAGTAAACTGCGAGATCAATCTCATTTTGAATTCACCTGACGTACAAATATCAACTAAAAAAAGTATTTCTAAAGTAAGTATGTGATGACAGAGAGACAACTAGAGTGAAATATGGTGAAAGTAACAAAATTTGTGAAAAAGTAATAGTTAAAGTTCATCAATATCCTCGGCCTTCACGATTTTTATGATGCGGTCAAAATTATAATGCTTCACAAATATGTTGCCATGATTTGTCCATACCTTTCCTATCTCCGCCATATTTTCAACGCTGCTTTCAACAGTTTAACTTTTCCAGACGTCAGGTCCTCTCTAATGACGAATTTTGTCCCTTTAAGCAGTTTTTTATTATAATAAACCATTTCCTTGTGATATCTGGTGGAAAATTGTATCAATATCGGCCTGGTCCTGTTGGTGTCTTTTTTTCCGATCCTAAAGCACGATTCAATATTTTCTTCTTTAACATTCAACTTCATTGTTTCTGTGAGTACTCCCATTATCGACTCCTTACAGTTTTCTCGATCATTTTCCTTCACACCGTAGATAATAACATTGTGACATCTGAAAGCTTCATCTTGTTTCTCCTTCTGTCTTACCAAACTTTCTATAATCCTCTCTTGTTCTCCAAGTTTTTTTGTTATACGTATATTTTCATCCTTCAACTTCTGAATGTCATCTTTGAATCTCTTACTGATATTCTCAGATATAGTTTTTGATATTTTATTTATAAACTCATCAGAAGTACAAAAAGTCGTTACTAAAGACTTTATTTGTGTGAGCAGTTCGTCCTCGCCCTTGCTCGTATTTTTTCGGGTTCTACTTTCCATCATAACAGTAAAATAAAAACTTACAGGCTTAGGACACACAGTTTTCAAATTGCAGTTCACTCACTGGATTCCACTATACTACTTGTTGATTTAATGCAAAGATATTCCTATTGATTTGTCGTCTTTGAACGAGTTTTATATTTTCAAACGCAGCAACTCAACACACGTGCTACTCGACTCGAAGCTCACACATCTCCATTATTTCCCGAACCCGACAGAAATAATTAACACTCCAGACTACCTGCATCAATATAAACTATACTAACTATATATACTAATGAACTGGCTGAAACATGAGTTATTGAGTCTTAATATAGAAAAAAACAATTACTTACCATTCAGTTCCAACTCCACTAATACTCCTCTTTTTGATAGAATCGATGTCAGAGTTGGAGCTGATAGTTTCAGCATACTACCTGAAACAGAAATAAAATACTTAGGAGTAGTAATGGATCCTCATCTTAGATGGAACCTACATACTCAGTATGTTATAAAGAAAATAAGAACAATTTTGTACAAATTCAAAGTTATGAAAAACATATTACCTTTGGCCTTTGAGACATCTCAAAACGATTTATTACTCGCTAGTTGAGAGTCATCTTTTTCACTCAATAAACTGTCTGGGAAGGGGTATCAAAAACATATATTCACCCTTTGGAAGTTATACAATGCAGATTCCTAAAATCAATACTTGGAAAAAATTACCACTACCCCACTCAAGCACTTCACACCGAAACACAGATTCTTGATCTTTCGCAATTGTTCCTCCTACAGTCATGTACCAAATATCACATGTCTAATGACAAAGCTCAACTACCGGCACACAACTATGACACCCGTCAAAAAGACTCATATATTGCTCCATTGATGTTGAAAACCACCACACAAGAATCATACATGTACTTGGCACCAACATTTTATGATAGAATACCTGTTTCAATTAGAGTAATGCAGCCAATAAACCTCTTTAAGAGATCTCTGAGAAAATTCATTTTAAATGATTTTGAAATCTGATCCAGCATCTACAATTAAGCATCCATATTCTCTGTAATGAGTGAAATAAAAATTCAGATCCATGCATCAGCAAAACACTTCGTACCAGTTCCAATTTCTTCCAATTTTTTTTTCTCCTCCTTTTACTCTTCTATTCAAATATAATATGACCAGCTATACAAAAATTGTTATGACTCATCTCGTGTGAGTTGAAATTCAAACCTCTTTTTTTCCTTAAATAGGTAATTTACTATGAAAACATGTTTTTATTTATTTTAATTATTAATGTATCTATGTCTCTATATTATATATTTTCATGCGAGTGTAAGTAAGGGTAAGTGTTTTCTATGTTTTATATATGTAGACAAAATATTTTATTTGTATATGTAGACATTTTTAATCATATTTTTACTATATACTCTTGTATTGATTTTATTCCTTCTCGAAACAAGTGTTATACACTTATCGATTATTCATTTATTCACAAACAACTTTCACTAATATTAAATCTTGTGTTACTTCTCGTTTTCTGCGAATGAATGTATTATTACTATTATTAAATCTGTAACTTCATTTTGAATGAGTTAAGTGTTCCATTTTTTTCTTCTCACAACCTTTGACGGCAACAGAATCATCTGGTCCAACACAATTTTTGATTCAGAAATCTGCTCGTAATTTATTGTTATTGAAAAATAACCATCACATTGTTGGGTGTTGTGGTTCCATTGAAGAGCATGCGAGTTCCTCGTACACCAATTAAAGTGCTTCTTTACCGTGGGGTAATATTGTCCTATATCAGTGGGTAAATTTATAAATCGACGATACCAAGCACCACTTTCCACATTTAGGATGGCAATTTCTTTACATACAATTTTTTTTTGTTTTTCCATATTGAAAACCTCATACGTCGATAATGAACATGATACTTCACGAACCTAACAATGTTGTATGAATAATGTAATCGATTCACAGGTGGTGTATTTATAGTGTTGATTACGCAATATTATTCTTATCTATCCAATTATTATGAGTGTTACCAAATCCTATCCATTTAACGAAAACTCGGTCATTTTTTTTTTTAACACTTTTCCACGAGATATACATCTGGATATTTAACTTTTTGCAGTTGCTCCTTGTAAAACGCTCCTGAAATATCCTGCATTTTTTCATCTTTCAGTAAATATGTTACAGGATTTACTAATTGAACCTTTGCTATAGTAAAAAGTTCTGCAGACCGATTTGGTAAATACGTCAATTTGTTTGATATGGTTATAAGCTGTACGAAGTAGTCTATTCTCATCTTTTTTTGTTACCTCAACAGGTTTCATTCTGATGGTTCTATGAATGGAATCGTTGTACATTTTCAAGATATTTTCCAATACATCAAGCCATTTATAATTACCTTGAAAATCGAATTCTTCATACATCTAAGACTTCATAGTTCTATTAAATCTCTCGATGACTGAAGCCTTTTTTTCACTGTAAGTTGTGTAGTGATTAACACCATATTTTTTCCATTATTTTCTCAAATTTCGAATTGGAAAATTCTTTTTCAGCGTCCGTTTGTGAATTATGTGGTATTTGTTGCTGAAAAACTTTTTCCATAGCTTGAGACACATCAGTTGCCGACTTATTTTTCGAAGGGATTCCCCAAGCAAACTTTGAAAACAATTTATTACAGTTAAAATATATTCATAACCTTTATTGATTTTGCTATATGGAATAATCTCCACCAAATCAGCCTGAAAAAGATCATCGAAACCTCTGATGATTACTCTACGTCTCAACAACCTGCCTTTCAACACTAGTTTTGAAGTTCATGGTGAGATGTTGAAATTAAACTCAATCATCGAAAGAAATGTTTATTGTTATATATTCATTTGATACTTTATTCATCCTGGAATCTTTCATTAAAGATTTGTTTCCTATGGGAAATACTCAGTACTGGTTCTAAAATAAGTGAACTAAGTCGTATTCTTCGTTGGAAATGTGAACGATCGATAAAAAATTGTTCTCAATATATTCTTGCACTTTTATAGGCAATTCCAAGCGATCATATAATGAACTTCATTTTTCCTCTCATTGAAAGTTACTCTATTCATTCACAGATTCAGTATCAATTTTCTTCTCCTGAAGATGCTAACCTTGTTAGCGAAACGCGCGTCTAGTGCAAAAATATCAGATTGGTGTAAGTGTGATTGATCTCTGGGGAAAGTTTCAACGGTTCTGATATAATCATCCGAAATAGAAAGTGTAAGGGGACACGGGGTCTGTATGAATTATTGTTCAAAAAGAACCTTCAAAACTATATCGATCAAAATTTACGGAAATATGAACAAATTGTCGTGAAAACTCATGCAAATAGACGTCATTATCAACCGAATAAACAAGTTGATGGAAGCAGATTACGAAAATATAAAAAATTATTGCTCCCTTATCAACCCCATCCTCAGGTGGGGGAATGTTCATGAAAGTGAATAATAATAAAATAGACTACATTTGATGGAATGATCCAAACGAGCTTTGTGACAGGTTGAGATTGTTATTTTCATCACAATCTGCCGGTCATACTGGCCACCATAACAAAATAAATTCCATCATTGAAGAATTCAAAGAAGCACGCATAATAGCTTGAACGTATAAACTTTGGGAAAAAAATCAAAACAATGGAGCTGTTCGGAGAACAAAGGATACATGAGGAATATCACGAATGCAGCTTGGAGAGAGCTTCCTCGAGAATATCGAAGGAAATTGGAACAATTTCTACCATGCAAGAAATATAGTGATGCCCATTACTTTTACAATGTGTGCGGTCTCTGTCAAGATTCATATTGTATATTTGGCGGTTTTTCTTTGTGAATGAATAAAAAAAACAGATTTTTTTTCTGACGCCTAGGGCCGGGTGACCAATACAGTGTAGTCCAGTCTCACCAATAAAATACATACCAACAGATTTTTTTCCTTTATTTTCTGACGCCATCTTGGTTATTGGTGTGATCGACCCAGTGTAGTCTAGTCTCACCGACCAATACAGGGTAGTCTAGTCTCACCGACCAATACAGCGTAGTCTAGTCTCACCAATAAAACACATACCATCAGAATTTTTCTCTTTATTTCCCGACGCCATCTTGGTTATGGGTGTGACCAATCTAGTGTGACCGATCTAGTGTGATCTAGTGTGACCACTCTCACCAATCACAGGGGGCCGACCAATACAGTGTGGTCTAGTCCACACCAATCACAGGGGCCAACCGCACCTCGCTTTGACACACACCATACCCCACCTGTTTTACGAAGAAGCCTTATATGGACATTACTTCACGGGTGCAAACACCGAAAACAATACTCCTTGCAAATTCGTTTCTTTCACATCCCTCTCCCCCCACCCCAAGAAAAAATACCTTATTTGGGCATTCACTTGGCTAGGGAGTGAAAATACTCCACTAACTATACTTTTTGCAGAATATTACGCTATAAGGTAGACACGATTTGAATTTCCACAAAATTTATTGTCTTCGCGACATGTTTCGATACACAGTATCTTTATCAAGCGAATGTATTTAAACACTAGTGTTTAGTGACAATAAATTTTGTGGAAATTTAAATCGTGTCTACCTTATAGCGTAATAACTATGGATTTCTATCAAGTAAAGGACACCTCAATCCAAAAAAAAAAATTTGCAGAATATTTTCAACACTACCCCTGTTCCAATTCGGAAGAAACAACAATGACTGGAGGCTCGGCTACGTCCACCACCATCCTCAGTGGAGACCCTGATGAACTGCTTACCACCAGTCCTGACTCCGCCCCTACTACACCAGTCTAGGTTCGAAGCGTATGATCGATTTCACTGAATGAAACCGCTATTGAATTTATTGTAAGTGAATGAAAGGAGACCGGCAAGCCTCCACCACGTGTCGCATCTTAATACTCGCTTTGCTTATTTCGAGAGGATGTTTCGCAACCCTAATATCTCCAAATAATGAGAAAACATAATAGAACATTCATATATACGACAGATCAATGAATACTGAGAAGAATTCCTGGACACTGCCGTCATGATCTTGAAATCCCTCAATGTTTATATAAAATCATATGCTGATGTTGCAACTTTGCTACAGTCTTCGTATGCAAAGTGCCAAATACGCATCCCTCCAAGTTTAGGAATTTGAAGCTTGTTCTATATCTTCATATCCCGCATCCCTATCAAATTTGATGTCTATGAACTTGGAATATGAAGATGGAATTGTGAATACTGAGTCGTTTTTGTTTGAAATATTCAAGTTGAGGTTGAAACATCTTTCAATTTATGTATTCAGCTCTATTGGATTTGAATCGTTCGATGACGATTTTTCATAATTGACATTATAAAGCTGCATCATGGGTATATATACTCATAACAAATATGAATTCTTCGACTCATTGACGCAATTGTGAAATGACTAAGTCGAATCCAGACTTCACGTCAATGATTTTGGTGATTGATAATACTTACCAATCAAATCGCTAAATCCGAAAAGTATATCTCTTCGATATTTCGTAGTGGGATGTAAAAGACCCCATCTGAAAGCTATCCTCTGGTCGAAATATCCACCTTCTTCCCTGTAAAATATCAGATTGGTAAATCTTGAGAATCGTTCTATCAAAATCAGTTACCATTTGGTATATTTTGGATTGAGAGGTAAATAAGATATCGAATGGCAAGGCTGTGGACAAATGCAACCGAATTCTGAAGGTTCCTTTGTCAGTAGGTCGACGAATTGAGATAAGCAGATTAAACCAGAAATATTACAAACATTACCATCAGCTGTAAAATGAAGACATTGAAAGCATCCTTTATTGAAACATTATTATCAATCGATTATTACCCAAATAATGGTAAAAATACGGTCTACATCCACACAATTCGATAGCCAGTTTGGAGCGGCAAATACTGTGACAAATGCTGAGGCTGTATACGGTTACATCCTTAGTTAAAGGTTCATCTTCGAATCTACACATCCTTTGGGATGGACTGAGGTATCTTATGTCTGATGAAGCTTGAGCCTCAATCATTCTGTAGTTTATTTCTATTTCATCACCCTTTTCGACTTCGTGGCATACCTTGGAGGTAGTAGTAGGAAATTCTATGTGAGAATGGATGTAGTACTGTAAAAAAAAAGCATTGTCGCACACAAAATTTCAAAGTCGCTTCATATTGACTATTATTTCTATTGTTTTGGTTTTGATTTATTCACTGGATCAGTTAGAACTTCAGTAAATGCTATGATTGAAATGATAATGAACACTGGTATAGATTCCAATATTAATACTAATTTTTTCAGATTGTGGTTGGTCAAAAACCCAGAAAACTACGAAGAAAAAAAATAATGAACATGTTATGGAAGTGATTGAAGATTTGAAAGGAATGGTGGGTGGCTGTACCTTCTCTTATTAGAGATCCCCCAAATTTCATACGTCACTGATTAGCTTCAAATTAGATTGTCTGAGACATCTGTTCTGCTCTTGATGATGTTCGTCAAGTATAATTGAAATGGATCTATGAATGTTTTTTTTTTCAAATCACTGGGATAGTAATTCTGCTTATTTCGTACACCTAGCAGACAAAACTTGAATTCAACTCAAAGAAAATTTGTACACAGTATCAAGGAAAAATAGGACCTATGTTTCAATCGATTGATAGAAAAAAAAAAAAAAAAGAGAGACAGCCAAAAATGGCTCATCAGAACTTTGTGATATATGGAATTGATTATGTTCCTAAATATCATTACGGAAATCTTCCTGTTATGACTAAAGTATGGGGAGAAGTGATAACCCTGTCGAGCCAACCGAACGCCAACGGTGGAATACCTTTCTGCTTGTTCCCATGCCATATTCGCGGAAGACATCGTCGGGTAAAAGTCGATCCATCGCCCTTCCATTTTTCTTTGACGAGCTGATCAACTATTAGCTTGTGGTTTCAAATACTTTTTTTCGAAAACTACTGTTTGTGCCTGTGAATTATTTTAGGTAGGTTACTGACAAACAAACCTTTATTTCTCAACATTAGTCGAGTAATTTATTCATTGATTTTGATGCTTGAAATGAGTCTGGTAACTCCTATGTTTTCTTTAAAGTGTCAATACGAAGGTCAGGCGTCGAGTGTTGATCACATTCATCACTCATTTTATATTTGTTTTTTTGTATGATCTTTTATCGTGATGATTGTATGTGAGATTCTAACAACAAAAAATCAAGGAATCTATCATTGTAATAACCAACATAAATTACCTGATTTTTGAAAAGGGACTCCACGGAAAACAGAATCAAATTCTTAAGATTGGTCTGAATGCAGTTATCATTTCATTCATTTGTTGATTATACAGACACTAATACATCTATCGTTTCTATTTCCGGCTTGAAATCATCTGCGAAAAAAAAAAAGATATCCCGTCTCGATTACCTATTGATGATAAAACTGTATCACCTGTTGCATTCACGTGAACGACTTATACAAATTAGTTAGCGCAAATTACGAGATAAAACTATGACGGATAAGATTTTGCAGATTTTGAGGTCTCGGTATTATAAGTGGTTGGCACGTTCGCCTTTCAAGCGGAATGCAGCAACCGGGGTTCAGATCTCCGCTAGGCCACCGTGCTGAGTAAACGCACGTTAAAAGGTAAGACCTAGTTAATCCATTGCTTGCACAAGTTTCGACTTCTGAGGGTTGGGGTTTGTCAGCATGTTAACGGAACGAACAATTTCAGAACAATTTCAAAACAATTTTCTCAGAAGGTTTTACAATACATGGACACTTATTGACCTGACAAGAAAAAAAATCGACAGTTGCAGTTCTACCTTTTCATGACAAACGAGATGAATTGTCTTTTCACAGACATCATGTCTATTGGTCGAATAATGATTTTGACCTAGTGAATCACAGGATAATGTGTGTTTCCTGTCAGGAATCGAAACAAAATGACCACGATGTTCCATTATAGCCTTGGGGCGCACTTCCAGAGTTATGGTTTCGAATCAATATTTATTTTGCTGGACCTCACGAAGGCAAAATGTGGTTTATCATAGTGGATGGATATACACGTTGGTTGGAGGCTATTTCAATAAAAAACATTATAATTGATGCAAATATATATATATATATATATATATATATATATATATATATATATATATATATATATATATATATATATAGTGTTGCTCCAAATTAACCCCCGAGGCAGACAGATTCGAATCAAGAAACGATTCAAAGCCGAAAATATCCGAACCGGTTTCCTCGGTCTCCCAGACAAATCAAAATCTTCCATTGGAGCTTCGTCGGAATCTTTCATAAAATCATAGACTACCAGAACGATACGGACAGTAGTTTATTACTGTATCACCTCAAGTTTGGTGGGAAAGTCTAGCGCATAGCACTATTTGAAGCAACCCCGATGTTTTAACCCTTTCTGTCCCAATGCCGCATATATATGTTTTTAAAAAGTGGGTCTGTAGTCCCAGCCGCCGTATATATATGTTCAAGGTGCTATGGTCTCAATTTACCAAAGCCGAAAATATGCGTTACTTATGAAATTTTAGACCCGTTGGTGTCCCAATGCCGTAGAAATAAGTCCGAAAATGTTAGATCATTGGTTCCAAAGCCGCAAAATATTGGCACTTAAGACAGGTCATCCGGACCCATTGTCGTATATATTTGTTCAAATATTAAAGATGAATTATTTGTAGCACTGGTGACAAAGCTGTTACATGCATAGGTCGAAGGTGAAGCTGCAGTTCGGTAGAACGACTTGGCGTGTTGAACCACTTCAAAATTCAGTTGTAAAAAGTATTTCGGGCGCAACAGTCGCAATCGTGGGCGCGATATGAGTAAAGCACGTGCTTCTAAGCGTAAAAGGCATGAGGATAGAGAAAGCTTGTGTGGGCTATCAAAACAGGAATATGACGATATTTTGGAAGCTCTAGACTCTGATGAAGAGCCATATGTCTCTAGTGGCAATGAGTACAATCCCGATTCAGATGACGAGATAAATGAAGTTATATTTGATGAGTTTGAAAATAGCAATAATGGCTCATCTTACGAAAAAAATCCTGTTGATGGTCAAGACAGAAATACAAATAATAAGTCACCTGAAGTGATTCAAGATAATTTGGCCCTAAAACAAAATTTGGTTCTGAAATGGAACAAAACTCCGTTTATTCCCGTATAATGTCAATTTTTCACATTCTTTTTTAAAGTTAGTTAAATTTTTTCAAGTTGTTTTGCTCTCTGATGAGTATTTATAAAAAGAAAACGTTTAGGTTTGTTAAAAAATATATTTTTCTCATTAAAAAAACATTCTTTATTCATTTATTTGTTTAGTTATATGCGATTTATATATAAGGCAATGGGGCTCTAAGCATGAAAAAACCTCTGGGACTGAGGGATCAACATGTTAATCAAGGCCCGGGACAGAAAGGGGTAAATAATATAATCATTCGTAGACATTATAACTAATGGAACGGCCTTCTTGGCAGTTTTCCATATAACACGATGCGGAATACAACACAGAGAGAAAGGATATTGTTACGATATATCCTTTAGGTTCGTTTATTAAAACTCCAAACAACACTTCACTACTTTTATTACAATATACACTTTTGAAAACCCCCACACGCCGAACCCACTGCTAAAAAAGTATATACTTCATACTACCCATTGTAGCATTATAATGTGTTTTTTTTGCTTGACGAGTTTTCTTCAGAAGGAATTTTGTGAGTCGTTTTCTGGTAAGCTGTTTATTTTCGTATGGACGAATTTATACCCATCTGAAGAATTGGGTGGCTCGATACTGGGCTCGATACTGGGCCCTATGGTCTCAATTTACCAAAGCCGAAAATATGCGTTACTTATGAAATTTTAGACCCGTTGGTGTCCCAATGCCGTAGAAATAAGTCCGAAAATGTTAGATCATTGGTTCCAAAGCCGCAAAATATTGGCACTTAAGACAGGTCATCCGGACCCATTGTCGTATATATTTGTTCACATATTAAAGATGAATTATTTGTAGCACTGGTGACAAAGCTGTTACATGCATAGGTCGAAGGTGAAGCTGCAGTTCGGTAGAACGACTTGGCGTGTTGAACCACTTCAAAATTCAGTTGTAAAAAGTATTTCGGGCGCAACAGTCGCAATCGTGGGCGCGATATGAGTAAAGCACGTGCTTCTAAGCGTAAAAGGCATGAGGATAGAGAAAGCTTGTGTGGGCTATCAAAACAGGAATATGACGATATTTTGGAAGCTCTAGACTCTGATGAAGAGCCATATGTCTCTAGTGGCAATGAGTACAATCCCGATTCAGATGACGAGATAAATGAAGTTATATTTGATGAGTTTGAAAATAGCAATAATGGCTCATCTTACGAAAAAAATCCTGTTGATGGTCAAGACAGAAATACAAATAATAAGTCACCTGAAGTGATTCAAGATAATTTGGCCCTAAAACAAAATTTGGTTCTGAAATGGAACAAAACTCCGTTTATTCCCGTATAATGTCAATTTTTCACATTCTTTTTTAAAGTTAGTTAAATTTTTTCAAGTTGTTTTGCTCTCTGATGAGTATTTATAAAAAGAAAACGTTTAGGTTTGTTAAAAAATATATTTTTCTCATTAAAAAAACATTCTTTATTCATTTATTTGTTTAGTTATATGCGATTTATATATAAGGCAATGGGGCTCTAAGCATGAAAAAACCTCTGGGACTGAGGGATCAACATGTTAATCAAGGCCCGGGACAGAAAGGGGTAAATAATATAATCATTCGTAGACATTATAACTAATGGAACGGCCTTCATGGCAGTTTTCCATATAACACGATGCGGAATACAACACAGAGAGAAAGGATATTGTTACGATATATCCTTTAGGTTCGTTTATTAAAACTCCAAACAACACTTCACTACTTTTATTACAATATACACTTTTGAAAACCCCCACACGCCGAACCCACTGCTAAAAAAGTATATACTTCATACTACCCATTGTAGCATTATAATGTGTTTTTTTTGCTTGACGAGTTTTCTTCAGAAGGAATTTTGTGAGTCGTTTTCTGGTAAGCTGTTTATTTTCGTATGGACGAATTTATACCCATCTGAAGAATTGGGTGGCTCGATACTGGGCCCTTTGATTTTTCTGTCCAATGATATGCACTGTTATATTTGCCAACGATTGTTCATATGCAGTAAACGCTGAAAATGTTGATGGTTGCAGGAGAAGCTCGACTCAGTGTCAGATGAGTTAACTGCTTAGTGTTCTAATAATTCTTTGTTTGTTAATGCCAACAAAACTGTTTGTATGCAGTTTTTCTCAAGGAAGAAAATTGAAAGACCGTTGAAACAATACAATATACAATCACTTAAACTGATCCGCTAACCATCCAACGCTCTGTACTGAACACTCTTATAAACTGTCTGTCATAGAAATTCTCTACTTCGACTTATGCACTTTGCAATACCAAAGCTCTCTCCACTAAGCTCCGAATAACTATCTGATAACCTCCACTCCACTTAGCTCTGAATAACTCTGCTAAAATTTATCTGCGAGTAAATTCTGCTTTGCGAATAAACTGTCAATAACTGTTGAATAACTAACTGTCCCGCGATGAAGCGTTTCCTTTTATACCTGCGTACGCCTATGGAGAATCTTCGAGAGAGGCCTCGATGATGTGTATCGAATTCTCCACGCGATTTACTAGTTCCTGGAAAAATGTCGTCGCTCTTCGTTCACTCATATTATTCTGCGTTTATGACCGACAGAGCCGGCGCTAGGATATTTCGTAACAATATGCACATTGACGTGATATTGTGAAGGACAAAATGATAATGCTAGACTTTAATTACTCTATCCTTCTTAACCTCTCGTTATCTGAAGGGTGAAGGGTCCTATCTTGCTCACTCTGTAGTCATTTCTCTCTCAGGGCCAGTCCATTAGCAAATGTCTATGAATATAACAGGGAAGTTGACGGCAAATGTCACAGTGTGAGAGCAATGTCTTTTTTCTGAAATATATTAGTGTTATATTCCTTATTGTATGGTTGTATCAGTCTTTCCTACTGCAGTTGAGCAAATTGAAACATTTTTCGGACACACTTTCTCAAGTTGCATTCTCCACAACAGGGAAATTCATGAGAAGCGGACCATACGGTGTTGACCTCACGCCAAAATTTCAGCTCTTCCAACAAATCCAAATATCTGGCTTCAGTTCTGGATGAGCCGAACCTCTGTTTCATTAACAACAAGGAACAAAAATCACGCCCGCATACTAGAAATTCGCTCGCTTCAAAGAAGCTTTTGTTTGACTTGCAAAATAAACTTCGATGAGACGAATAAGATTTCGAGCTGAAATCGCAAGCGGGTGGTTCAATTTCAAATATTTATTTTACAATATAAATAGTTTACTTTTTCCAATTCATATAGTGTGTAGTATTCATAATCCCGAAAGAACAATTCAAACAAACGTTTGGAAGTTGTTTAGTGTATTTTCTGTTCATGTACACGGCTTCCTACTGATTTATTGGCTGATTTGACACGTGTAGTATCAAAAATATCAGTTTGGTGTTAGGGTAATTGATCTTTAGGAAAATTTTTAACGTGTAGTGTATACTGCATATTGATTGGGTTATACGGTATTACCGAAAAATTGTTCATTGAGGATATTCTTTGAAAATGGAATTGATTCCTCAGGATTCACACATAGGCATATGTGTTGATTTATTTCGTATAGTAATAATAACTTCATGCATCAATGAATCAAACCAGAAATATTGATGATAAAGCAAACTTCATCGGAGCACTAAGGTATATGAGGCGCCGTTTGGGTCAAAACTTTGGCAATATTTTTATTTTGTGTTCCGATATATTTATTTTGTACGGAAATAATGTATTTACGTTTTGAGTCACAAATATATAAAAATGAGAATTCCCAGATATTTATAAATTCGATCTATTTTACGTCGTCAATAGATGGCGCACTGGCGGCTTTTTGTTCACGGTCGAGTATATGGCAACATGGCGAAGTCATTATTCATAAAATAATAGATGGCGACTCAGGCAGTTGTCATGTCAATAATAGTTCAAATGACGAGGGAGTTGGCGCTGTGGTTTCGCGTCCGCCTGTGGGTCGAAAGGTCCCAGGATCCTTTATAAAAAAACTAATTTCGCGATTTGACAAGAACATGGAATGCCTAATTTGAACTATTAATATTATTAACATTGACATGACGACTGCCTGAGTCACTGATATCTATTAGCCACTCTTTGTACTAACGACTTCCCCATGTTGCCATGTACTCGACCGTGACAAAATACCACCGGTGCGCCATTTCTTGACGACATGAAATAGATCGAATTTATAAATATAATATGGGAATCTCATTTTTATATATTTGTGACACTCAAAACGTAAATATATTATGTTCGGTAGAAAATAAATATATCGGAACACATAATAAAAATATTCCTAAAGTTGATAAATATATTGACATGAAATTACATATATTTGCAAAAACACTTTTGACCCAAACGGCGCCTCATAAAGGTACAGTAACGAATAGTTGGTAATTTTATGTTCTGACACTCATTTTTTTTGATAATGGCATGAAAAAATTAGTAGAATTTCTTGCAGATACAGCAAACGAATTCAATCTGACAGTTGATCATGCAAACTAATTGATGGGAATCGACCGATTTGTGGTTCCACTACTAGTTCGCGCTCAAGGTCAAGATACTGTATCCATATTAATATTCCGCAGTGAATGAGTCAGTATACTAAACATTCGCAATGAATGGGTTTCGGGATAATGAATGAAGTACTGACCAATAATGTTTTAGTTTTATGAGATATACAATATGAAATACTTTTCAGCTCGGGCAAGGATAAAAACATTTCTTCCCATTTGAACTTGTTTGATAGGTTCATCGATCTCATATGGAATTTCAATTTCACCCAATCATTTCAATCGAACTTCATAGTCTCATGATACTGAATTATGTTGTGGAAAATGTTAATTTCGTGTCAAGATATCTTGTGTTGATTCATAAGGTACAATTCGTTCTCTTTGTTGATATTTTTTCAGTCACTAAAACACTCTAGAAAAGTTATCGACTCATTAATTTTCTGTGAAATCTTCTACAGTTACTTTCATGGAATATCATTAAATATTTCGTTAAGCGGATTTATTGAACAATAGTTCATAATGATAATAATAATAATAATATTGAGTTTTCGGCCCCTGCCGAAACGAATATCGTCCGAAAAGAGGAGGAAAAACGGACAAAGTACCAGGATTTACTTTACGAACTCCGCAGGCTCCACCCGGACTATTCTGTCAAGTTAGTGGTTCTGATTATAGGTGTTCTCGGTGGTTCCAGACCAACGCTACTCTCGGAGCTCAAGATCATACCGGCATGCCGTAATGCGGCAGAGATCTTAGCCGGCCGCATGCAGAAGGCCGTTATTCTCGGTTCGTTGCGTCTGCTCAGGACTCATGATTCTCGGAGCCAGTAACCACTTACCCCGCGGTGTGGGGAGTGGTCATTGGTTAATTATACTAGCGCGTCCGCCCACTGGGTCGGAGCAGTGGGAAGTACGGACCCGACTAGGTTTGTTTTGACGAAGTAACAATAATAATAAAAACAATTATTATTATTATTATTATTATAAATTATTGTTCAATAAATCCGCCTGAAATTCTGAATTTCCTTGCTGAAGGAAGGATTTTTCTAGGATAACTACCTTCGAAACTAAGATAATGTTTATTCACGCTAGTTCTTCGAGCATGACAGTATTATAATAGTGTTCTATGAATCTGAAGATGAAAATTATGTAAGAGGGAAGACTGGAGGACCATCCGGTACAGTCCAATGATCATAATGATCATAATATATGATATGATGAACATAAGCCGTGATCACCGTTTCAATTCATGTCGGCATCGTTTACAGCCTCTTCTTCATTTCTATTCCTAGCATGCTTCGACAATGGCGCGTCGTGCATCATTCACAATGAATAGCGAATTTTGATTAGATTCACTTCAGAAACCACTGCACTGCTGTTTCAAATGAACACGAAACGGAATGTTAGAATAATTCATACAATTTACTAGATTGAAAGGACTCGAAATGAATTTGGAAACAGTGCCACTAATTTGTTGAATAAACTCGTTAACAGACGTAAAAACTGGAAGTTATTCGAGGATTCGACATGCCAACATTGGCAAATATTGCATAAGTGTATATTATTAACTCTATTGAAACCTGTTGCTAATAAAGAAAAGGTAAAAATACCATAACCATTTAGCAAGGAACACTGTCAACCACATTCGAGCACACATTGCATAAGTGATTGACAGTTTGTGTTTTGATCCTGGTGGAGAAATGTGAGTGATTCGTTCTGCAAGATTCAATACCTTGACTGTATCACTTACTGTGGGCGGTTTATATTGTACAGCTGATGTCTGGGGATGAAAGCGATTTAACCCAAAATTTCTTGCAATTCTGCATATTCTGTGCAAACTTCGATATTCAACATATTATGTAACAGGTTCAGCTACAACATTATTTTTGATACACATCTCCGTAGGTATGTATCGCACACAATTGATACGGGCTCAAATTTATCTGTATATTAGCCCTCTTCAAACAATCTCTCGAGTGCACACAGCAGGAAGAGACTTGTTTCTGCATGCCGTACTGCTCTGGAAAGACTTACAGTACTTCATATCGCTAGTCTACCAGGATCAGTAAGCAACCATTTTTCTCCCATAGAGCCAACCAGAAAAATTCCTCTCTGAAACGCTTGTTTAGTCATCTGATATTATTTGCCTATTAGGCTTAATTGTATCACTTTGAATAAGGCATAGCGATAATTGAATGCGTATGTGATAGATTTTCCTGAAGAAAATGAAAAGTTCTTCTGTTTTTCACCAGTTATCCGCTGATGAGAGCAATATAAAACAAGAGCGTTGTTGATTTGGAAAAAGGTGCTCTGTCATCATTAGAATTCAGAGAAAATCACGGAATATATAAGTTATAAAAGTCTAGGATGAACTACAACGTCCACCACTGTTCGGAGAGGTTCTATTAGTTCTCTTAGTTCGATTAGCGAATAGGTGAGGATTGGTTAACCTTTGAAGAAAGAATGAAGCGATACTTCTTTCATGATGACGTCGAAAAAAAAAGAGACTGACAGTAAGCTCACCGAATTTTGAGGGATCTCCGTGATCACCTAAAGCGTAGCCATACAATGATCTCTGTAAGATTTTGATAAGCCAATTTTTTTATATAGTTTTCGTTTTTCAAGAACAAATACTATCCTACACACTCGAGAGAAAAATCTTTTTTGAAAGGCTCGAGCATAGAAAGGAAAGGGGTGCAATGCATAGAAGCAGGGAAGAAGACATGTGAAGACCTCGAATGTGGTAATCACAGGTATGGGTAATCACAGTTTGGCGAATTGCAGTTATAGAACCTATATTTGTTGATCACGTAAAAACTTGGGCAATGAACATCGATTGAATAGTATATTGTTTACGAGGTAAACATACTATTTTCCGAAAATTGTTTGAAATTGAACAGATAGTGATTAATTTTGCAAAAATCGCTAATAATTTTATTCACAAATAAATAGTGTTTGATATTCGTAGAAAATTACTTGAGTTACTATGGAAACTGTTTCCAAACATTTATGTAGAAACTACTGGAATATCATTTCCTTACAATGAGGATTCACACGAAAGGAAAGCCCCCTAATGTTCAAAGAACACCGCGTGAATCAAGGGGCAGGAGATACAAACTAACATTCACTTTGAACTTTTTAAGTTCTATTGAAAAAAGATCCCTCAAGAAGAGAGGTTCGACAAGGAAAAGTACAACAATTGGATTACAAACTAATGAGGGAAATATCATTCTTCCAGAAAGATATTATATTCCTTTAATTTTCGAACAACAAGTAAAAAATTGTAATTTTACTGATAGAGAACTCAACATGATAAGCCCCCTCCTTTGTTCCTGAGGAGAACGGTGAGTTGATTGCGTGCCGATTGAAAGATATCAGTAAATAGGTATATACAGGATGTTAATTCAGTCTCTTCGTGTATGAATATTTCTAATGAGAATAAAGATTATTATAGAATTAGTAGACTGATCTACTACTGTTTATGTCAAAGATTTTTCGGAAGAGAGTAAAGAGTTTTTCCACGTTTCCAGTTATTTGCTTAGTGGAGCAATATATTTGAAGTTATTTGAATAGTCTCGAACAGAGAAATGGTGGAATGAAACAATGTTTGAAATGAAACGGTGATTCAAAAAAATCACCGGGCCATGCGACAAAATGAGTCTCGCCTCATAAAACGCGGTACAGAAATTGACGTGAATCTTATCATCGAAAAATTCAGGTTAACCATGTGAACCCGGAACTGAAAACGGGATAAAACAAAGGTGAGTTCAGTTGAAAATAATGAATTTATCGGAAACAGATCTGAGGAGTTTTGAAATACACTTCAGAAATGTGTAGCGCAGACAAAGTCAAAGCAGTCGTTCTCAGCCCCGCTCCAAATGTGTTAATTTATGGTCCACATAACATAATATATATATACATAACATAATAGCATAACATAATAGCATAACTATTCTGAAACAGAAGTCACTTGACGTACTCTGTAACAAATTAAGTATCTCCAAGAGATTCCAGCTCACAGAAAATTTATATCGAATAAATCCTATCTAATTCAGTCTGAGACATGTCAGTATTAGGGAGAGAGCTGGTTCAGCTATTCCCTTTTTTTTGTGTATGAAGTTATCATCAAAATCATTAATCGAATCATCAATATGGCTGATCGCAGCCTTACTTTTAGGCAGAAGAAACTAAAGAAGAACAAATACAGTCTGGCACATGAACGAATGGCAGCTATTCATCAAAGAGCACTATGGGTTAGTTTTGTAAAAAGTTACCCAGAGTTTGGGTTTTAATATCCGGTGAGCGCCACAAAACTGAAAGCTAAAAAAGGGGAACTTGATCGTCGTGAATTTCAAATACTAAGCCAAATATTATTGAATATATCACAAACTATGCTCGGGTGTCAATGATCACAGAAAATCAGGAAGAAGATACAAACCAAATTTTGTACTGTTACTGTGTACTTGAAAAATTAGGTTGTTATTTGACAAGGATGAAGATATAACAGTACATGGACTGCGCATAGCTACAAGATATGGAGTGGAAAATTATGAATGTTAAATTATATCTGCTCCAAACAATGTAATGAAATTTGAAAATTTATAGAGGATTATTTGAAGAAAATATAATTCTTGAAATATGGTATGATGTCATATGATTATCACGGTGCTTCAATCTAGCGGGTATCCATAGATGCATAATGCATCTATGGAATGTAATTTTCTATCTGAATCAAGAACTCACAAATATGCAACGTAGCTATGATCATACACCGACCTATTTTTACTGCCCCGAAAAAAGAAAGGAAAATTTGATTTACTGGACAGAAAAACTACAACATCCACATGTTCTTTCTGTGTGCCACTCATATCAAATGGGTTTACTACACCCAAATGTAGTTATCTCAGCCAATTCTAGAAATATGCCATTTGGATGTGCTAGGCATGCACAAACAGCCTTCCATAAAGATATCTTGAACTTGAGTTCCATCTCGAATTGAATAATGAACTCACATTCCATAGTGAAAACCACCAACATTTCCTAACGGATTCCGGGGCGCAAACACTTTGATAAAGTAAATTGGACCTTCTTTACCATTCAATCTCTCCAGCAGATCCCTAGTGTGCCCTCTTTTTCACTCCTTCTGGAAGTGACGTACCTTTATACCCGGAAATGTTTTCCGTGACCAATCAAAACGATCTTCAGTCAGGGCTGTTTGAAATTTGGCCGCGGATGAGGATGATCATTCGTGATTGCTGAAACAGCACATAGAGGGCGGCAAATGAAAATTCTTCAAATTTTCAAACAGGAAACATCCCAGAGACTTCGCCAGTAACATTATTTCAGATTTGAATTCGTAGTTGAATGGCTGTCTTTTATAGTTATCAAAGTGCGGATTGAGGTATATATTTACCAAAAAGTACACGATAATTTTATGAAAAAAAAATTCTTGTGATCACTTATGGCAATGCAGTGTCTATAAAATTCTGGAGGAATAATATCAAAATAAATCAGTACAGAACAGAACAGATGATTGAAAACTAGTAGCAAAAAAAGGAAAGTATAGTAAATTCACTTAATACATGGTTATATCAATGATGATGAACGAATAGAAAGTATTTCGAAGTTGAACGATATGAGGAGATGTTGAATAGAATAAGTTTACTGATAGTATCGACAATTTTTTTGAAGATAAACTCAAGTTTCATCTACTCTCACTGGGAAACGGATGATGTGTATCAATTCTTGTAGTTACATGTTTTCGTTGGGAAGCGGATATGAACACGACTTTGATCTTCGTGCATATGCGAGAGATATTGCTTCCATCATTTTGGTGGCTCCGAACCGACAAAATAATGTTTATGAAGATTCACTTTCATGCAGGGTAATTTATTCAACGAGATAAAACGTTTTGGGCGTGAGAAAAAATTTAGAAAATACGAATTGATCATCTTCAATATTTTTATCGGCGCCGCTCTCCATTCAGTGATATTGATTATGTCCATCTAATTATCTTTTACAGTCGATTGTGTTTGAAAGTCGCTTTTTTTCTTTGAAAAAAGGAAATCTGACTTGGAGAAGAAGAGTCAAAAATAACTTTCTCCGAACGTTCTTCTCTTCACAAAAATAATCATGTTTCCAAATGGAATACATTAGACTACAAGCCCATATAGCACTGGTTTGATCTTCAAGATGGTGGATCCTGAAGAACCAAACATGAAGAACCCAGTGACGTGCAAAAATAAGGGTTTCCTTATATTTTGGAATATATTCTTCGAAAGAATGAAAAGCGAACCCTTGTCTCTTTTGCTTCCAAATGCTTTGATGTGGATTCGCAGATGTATGTATATCAGAAACTCCTTTGATCCGTTACTCTGTGAGAAATCCTTCGACGCCCTTCCCGGTATACACCAGCTCGATAGCTTGATGAAGCATCCACAACGAATTGATTGTAGAGTAGTCAATTAGAATGGATAGTAATGAGTTGGAACAATAAAACTGAAATAGCGTGCGATAATTATCATCCCATTCTCTTTCGAAGTTCTCACATAATTGTTCTTCCAATTCATTTTGAATATCCTCTTCGGAATGAGGGCCGCGTTCAAAGAGTTTTCAAGGGGATGAATCTCACAGCTTCGCGTCTCATCAATATTTCAACAAGTAAACTTGTCCTTCTTTTTATGATCACACTAATGAAAAGTCTGGGAACAAAACGCTTTAAATATCGCCCGAGTTTCGTATTCGTAATTTGGAGGACGTCCTAATGAGATTTTTAACGTTTCATCTCGCAGCTTTGTTTACCTGATGTTTGAGTTTAAAAATTCAATTTCTTCTTATGATTACTTCTGAATTTTGGCCAATCTAAAACATTATGCTTCGATAATGTATAGTAGTACACTTGTATCATATACCTAGGATAGATTCATTCGTTTGTCCATTCGAAACGGATGTACCCTTGCTTCCATTGATCGAAGCTTTCCATCTGGAATATCTCGATATATTTGGAAACTCATGTTTGGAGTTCCCCATTAAAATATTGTTGAGAGCGGGTTGTTCAATATTTGGATATTGCGCTTTCTGGAAAATCTATCATTTTTCCTGATGACTGAGGAGAAAAACTCGCCACCGAACAGTTGGAATCTGTGATGAACTGAACAAATGAAATAGTCCAGAGTGAAAATGTGTAGTGTCTGGGAAATAATATCATTCTAATCATTTCCCTTTCGAAAAAACACCCTAACAACCCATAAAGGCCACTCAGCATCATTTTCCAAAAATCTTCCGAAGGCTCTTGGATCTTATGTACCCAGTAGAATCTGGTTTCCGTGAAGAACAATCACTCGATAATCAATAATGAATTTTTTACTTCACTTCAGTGTGGGAAGGTTACTCAGATGATAAAAGATAGGAATGTAGCACTAATTGTTCTAACACCATCGAAACCATTATAGAAGATAGCTCGAATACTATTGTTTTCCACGTGTTGGAGAATATTGGAAACAACTTTTTTATGAACAGTACTATCGAATGTTAGCTCCTGAGAAAGGTTGCCATATGCTTCAATCAAAGATTTTTTCGGACGTCGTCAAGGAGTTATGGTCGGAAAATGCATCAAATAGAGCTGCGAACACTGTCCTCCTGAAAAATCTAACCGACCCTCGCTTCAAGAATGACACGCAACAATATACTCATGAATGGTCAAGGAACATATTGAAAATCCTACATGGAGATGTTAATCAACATCCAAATCAATATTGATCAATATTGACAACAAATTAACCGACATCAAGTATGCTCAAGAGTCGTAGTTGATAGACAACTTCATCAGACAAATTGAATAGATATTGAAATGAACACCTCGTGGTCATCATTCGGTTGGTTTGGATAAATTCTGCTCCCACCAGAGAAGAAACATTGAATGGTGACGAGGAAACCATCATGTTCTGAATGTAAAGAAAGAAGAAAGTGCACGGAATCGTTGTCCTGTTGTCTATTCATAAATCTCCCGGAGCATCAGAAGAAAACTGATTGCCACTGTTAAGCTACCTCTAGAAGGTCTGGTATGAATAATTATCCACCAAACAGTATAGCTTCCTATCGCTATTACCTCTACGTATTCTCCATTTACAGCCGTACTACATATAGTGGCCATTACACGGTTCAATGCCTACATTCTTTTGAAAGATTATGGTACGAGTTTTATGATGCCCTGGTGTCTTCAATCCCCTGTTGGTTGGAAGTCGTCCACGGTTGCAGTTGGATATATGGATATAGTTCTTTTTATTGTATTTGATTAATATACTATTCAGTGAACGAAGTAGACGTTTATTGATAATGAACTTCAATCTGACATACATGTCATTCATATACAATATGATATGAATATCCAAATATATAACAGTCTTCCCCACGCTGGAAAGATTCAATATCGGAACCGTTCAGGAGGTTTTCTATTTCGAGCAGACCTTCGAACTGATTCGGCATGATTTAGTCGTTCTCTTCTATTGCGAGTGGTGGATTCATCTGGACCATTCTGAACATCAACATCTATTGAACAACCTTCAATGGCAGGAATATCCGCAGTACCATAGCTAGATTCGGATTCGGGAGAAACTTCATTAGTTAATTCTTGATCAGATGCGGTGATATTATCATTAATCGGTATATTCATGTAAGATACCTGTGGAATATGCCCACAGTTATCAAATGGACTCTCCGCAGGTACCCCTGAATTATTTTCATCTGTGTTCAGAGATTTTGATGATCTACTGGAACCTGAGGTAGTAACTGATCAATATGCCTGAAGTGTTTTTTCCATCTATCAATACTTCGTACATAACCTCACCAACTTTAGCTGAAATGATTCCATTTTTCCATTTCGTTTCCTTGTTAGAATAAAATCGAGCTCGTACTTCATCACCAGTATGAAATTTTCTGGAAGGATCATCGACTTGAGTAGCATCTTTACATGAAACATGTCTTTTGACCAAATCCAGCCGAGTTCTATACAAGCCTTTAAACATCATATCTGCAGGGCTCAACCCTGTACATGACTGGTGTTTTTCTGTACTGCATTAGAAATCTGCACAATTAAGTTTCAAGATCTCCATCTTCATTTGTCATCGCGCGAAGCCCTTGTTTAAGAGTTTGTACATATCTTTCGGCTTGACCGTTCGATGATGGATGGTATGGAGGACTATACTTGTGAACGATTCCATTTGACCTAAGGAACTGTACAAACTCTTCAGAACGTAGCTGAGCAGCATTGTCTGTGACTAAAGTGACGGGAAGACCAAATTGGGTGAAAATATTGCGCAATATTTTAATGGTATAGGATGACGAAATAACTTTAGTTGGAATGAGTTCGATCCACTTGGTATACGCATCAACAACTAGAAGAAAATAGTGCTTCATGAATAGTTCGGCGAAGTCTAGATGTAGTCGTTGCCAAGGAGCATCCGGAGGTACCCAGGGATGTGGCTAACATTTGGGAGGATTGTTCTGAATTCTGGCACATTCCCATCCTCGTCGCCAATATTGTATTTGATTAGTATACTATTCAGTGAACGAAGTGGACGTTGATTGATAATGAACTTCAATCTGACATACATGTCATTCATATACAATATGATATGAATATCCAAATACATAACACTTTTAATGCGGAAATTATCAGTGCCTCCAGAATTCTTCTCGGAAACAACATTATCGTCAGATAATTTACTATCATATTCGAGAACTACCATCATCAAAGAATTGTAAATGGATGAAAAACATTCCACTCCGGAATAATTCGCGAAGCAATAGGAGTTGAAAAACGTCCTGAATTCCTCAACAAACGGGACGACTCACAAAGACTTCCCAATTCTTGGAAACCATTACTATCCCATCGAACAAATCCTTGAATTGAACCTCCTTAAACTATCCCAACATCTGATTCGATAACATTTTCCGTCAAACCCTCAAATGGCTATGAACACCATACCTCCAACCTCAGAACCTCAGTCTTCACTTCATTATGATGAGAGTTGGGGATTGGGAAGACCTAGACCCCGGCGTCAAGTCACGCAAAATTCTTGATGATGGTTCCAAGTGAAAGTATTTCTGACTTGACGCCGGGGCACCAATCTGCCTACTCCCCAGATCTCGTCACGAGTTCTCTCTAAGGATTCATTCTGCCTACTCCCCAGATCGGTATCGAAGAGTGGTCAGTGATATTCATATCAGCTGTGCTACTGAAGTGAAAGGCCAGCGTGAAGTCATATTAACCTCCTCGGAAATTACTGCAACATCAGAGCCAAAACGTCGAATACAAAACTCTGAACGCGGTTGAACACCTACTCTACGACTACATGTATATGAAAAGTATATATTCTTATATTAGTTGGGTTGTAGTGATATTTGTCTGCTATTGAAAAAACTCTTTGGTAATTGTTAAGCTTTCGGTACTATTCAATATCTTCAGGACAACTGAAATATAAAGTTATAGACAATAATGTATGAGTAATGATATGATGGACATTTAATAACGTGAGAATGACAATGAAATCGGCAAAATATGGAATGAAAAACTTGAATAGGACATCATTTCATTTTACCTTTTATATATTTTGATAAATAACTATAAATTTGACTGATATTGTTTGAATCAATTCATTCATTCATAGAATGGGCATCATTATTAATTTGGACCATATCCAAAATTATGCTCTTCGTAAGATTCACTTCACTATTTGAAATTATTGTATCGTCATAGTTCATTATAGGGTCTCTAGTATCAATGTTCTGTCAAGGCAGAAGAGTTCACATTACGTCTACAATCACTTTCATGGAAAATTATACGACCATTGAGTGTTCTCGATGTCTGATCAAAATATGTTTGTGGACAATCTAAACGAAAAAATTCATAGATTATAGATGAAACCTTCAATTACCATTAAACAAAAATTGAATATAAACTATGAAATTTTCACTTTAGACCTTGTCAATAGTGAAGTCACGATGGGGTTGCCAGCTCCCGTCTTTCACGTCCGTTAACTACAATACTACTCTTGATTTTTACCTTGATATAAATCATCAATCATGATTTGAAATGAAGATGAATGAGTTGAACCTTTTCTATGTATCTATGATAATTATTTCCTTATTTAAAATAATGAAAGAACATGAACGAAAATGAAACTCATTCCAGAAGATCGTCACCTTTCACCGTTAATAAACCCAAATGATAGAACATCAAGTAAAACTGATGATATAATAAAACAAGAAACTCTTTCCTACAATAATTCAAACCCAAATTTATATTATTGATAATATAGTTAATTTCTCGTCGTGAATGTTACTACGAGTAGGTGAATGAAACTGAGATGGCAGCTAAAGACATATCATTAAATGTGATTTTTTGGCATCCCTGCGCAAATAATCGTGTCGAATTTTTTCATTTGGAAAAGGACATACACTTTTTTTTCTCCCCGCCTATAATTAGTATTCCATCCTGGGGCACAACAGGTTCTAGGCATTTCTGACAAAAGTCATGTTGTGGTGCAATCAATAATAAAATACTCACGACATATACAGATTCAATGAAGTGAAGTGAAAGACTGAGATTGAAAGTTGTGAGCGGTTAGCCAATAATAATCTGAGCGATTGAAAAAATTCGAAGAGGCTACTTTTATCGTTGAGAAAGCTGAAGAAGATGGCGATGTACTGATTGTGAACATAGCGATTTCCGCTTCTTGGTCGTTTAACGCTTTTTTGTGTCGTAGGTGGAGACGTAGATCTTCTAGTGCTGTTGACAGTGTAAGGATCATCGGAGGATTACATTCACCGACGCAAACCGCAAACCGGGAAGAGAAAATGCGGTTGAAGGGCTCTATTCAGCGGGGAGTTTCAAGGTGACACGACGTCATCCCAGTAGGGATTAGGTTTGTGATGCTCAACGATTTTTCCCATTACGAAGAGACAAAAGAGGTGGAATTCACAAAATTATATCCGACTGTAGCTGGAAACGAATAGGCACGAATAGGCTCGCACCTAAAACAACAATGAAAAAAACGGTCTCCCGATATCTTATTCGACGTCATCTTTTGTAATTGTGCTGACGACAATCAAGAGGACGACATACCACAGTATAAAAATCCATTTACCCATCCATTGCTGCACAGTTAGGCTTCAGTGGCAATCATTCTCTTGAAACAATACTCCGCTACCCTAATTAAAACCTTCAGAGAAGAAATTTTTCTCCCTGAAACAAATATGTGGTTGTAATTCCTCGATTTCATTCAAAGATGAATTTTGCAGGTAATCCGTCGATTTCGACTCAGTTTGCTGTTATGATAATGATTGATTTTTGCTTTCGAGATGTGTTCATTTGTTTTTAAATTAATGTATAATTTTTGTCTTCGATATAAGAAATGGTTTCATTCTTGGATACACTCGTACAGAAACGTGTAAGTGATTTGCTAGTGGGTGTGGGTGTCAACACATTTTTCACTCAAATTTCCTATTACCTTAATGTTTACTCGGTTCGCAATCATGACTTGCGTCTGTAATATCCTGATGGAGACTCTGTACACCTTTATCAATATTTGCTTTGTCGGAATCCCAGCGTTGGAACGCCTTCGGTGGGATGTGTATCAATTGGTTCGAAATTGATTAAGTGAGGTGATTTATGAACGGGGAGAATACGGAAATGGTGATTGATTCGACATTTTGCTACCTTAGAGATATAAGTTATTCATTACTTATTTCTAGAAAAAGAGAGTTCAAGTTTGGAAAGAGATATACTATCCAGATATGAGTTATTAATGCACTATATGATTTAATCAATTGAGAATTGATTGAAATTCAACGAAGCGTATAAGGGAGTTGCAGAATATTTTTTTGTAAGTAAAGTGAAAAATCGTATTTTTTTGTCCGAATCCGAATATAGTGCGTGGTATTCGTAAATCTCCAAGCTTGTCTATAAACGTGAAAACTTGTCGAGCTGTAATAACTCTTCCATACTCTTGGTGGATTTTACCAGTTCGAACACGAAATGTTCACGGGGTATGAATTAAAGGCCGTCTCATTTTCATTTCTTCATTTTTCGAATCCTCTAGACTCTAGATATATTGCAATAAATATATTCTAACACAATATAACCTCACCTCTGCCAAATGTTACAATTTCTTTTATAATACTCTCAACTCAACCAGTATCTGCGGCTTCTTTGGAATGGTCATTTTTGAAATAAAAAATAATAAAAAAATCTTCAAATAACTATGTTCCAAGACAGATTATCTGTGCTGGCAATATGAGCAGGATATCGCGGAGAAAATCGATTTTGATGAAGTCATGACAGAATTTGGTGTCGTTAAATCAAGAAAAACACCCTACACTGTAGGTTGACGGACTAACACCTATCGGGAAACAACTACTCTCCGGGCTAATACCACGAATGATAATAGGATGACATTTGCATCACACATCGATAATATAGCTGCCAAAAGTAACCGAATGTTGGGTTTCGTTCTCAGAGCTTGTAAAAAATTTACGTCAATTAAAGCCCTCAAAGCATTGTACTACGCTTACGTCTACAGTAGAGTCAACTATGCATCCGTTGTGTGGTGCCCTCAATACCAAGTATATAAACACAGACTTGAGGTGATTCAAAATAATTTTCTAAGATTTTTATTTTTTTTTTTATTTCAACAAACCGCATCAACCTCAATGGGTTATTAGCGGGGAGACATTATTTCACATATCTTTATATTTTATTTAACATTTGGTTTGCATTCAAAAAATTTAGTAGATAGTTCAAATTAACTACATCTAATGCAGCGTTGAGGTCACTGGGAAGATTTGCCTCTCGTCGTTCATGTTCGTGAAGGGGACACTCCGTGATGATGTGCTTGACGCTGAGGTTTACATCACATAAAGGGCATTGTGATGGGTCTTCGTTCTTCATGAGGTGTTGGTGTGTAAGTCGGGTGTGTCCAATTCTTAGACGGGACAGAATAACTTGATGTTTGCGTGGAACTGCCTGGTAGTCTTGGATGCTCAAGTCGGTGTTGATCTCTTTGAGCTTATTTGATTCCAAAGCATTCCACCTTTCTTTCCAAGTTCTTCCTATTATTCCTCTGATTATGCTGAAGTAGTCTTCGTGGGGAAAGTGTTTCACTTGTATAGTGGATGCAGAAGAAGTGATATCACGGGCAAGTGTATCAGCTCTCTCGTTACCTTTTATTCCAATGTGTGAGGGTATCCAAACAAGTTTGACATTTTTATTGTCTCTGGCTAATGCAAACAATTTTGCTTTTATCCGAATAAGAAGCGCATTCCTTGGGTAAAGCTGTTTGATTCCATGAATTGCACTAAGAGAGTCGGTGAGTATGATAGAGTTCCCTTCCAGTCTTTTACAGAGTTCTAAGGCTTGCGTTATGGCGAAAAGTTCACCTGTGTAAACACTACAAGTTGATGACAGACGGTAGGAATATTCCATGTCTTCCGTGATAACAGCTGCTCCCACCCAGTCGGCTGACTTCGACGCATCTGTATATATGTGGTTGGGTTCCGTGTATTTGGATATACAATGGAGAAAGGCTTTTTGTATAAGGGTGGAGGGGATGTCATTTTTTTTGTACGTGGTTAGTTGGGTGTCACAGGATGGGATTTTTATAGTCCATGGTGGAGGTGAGTTGACGCTGAGAGACATGACATCTTGGGTGTTTATAGGATTATTCGGCATATTGTAAATTTTTGCGTACAGAGGTATCGCAACTTTATTGGTTCCATTGAATAGATGACGGAAATTCTTATTGAATGTGTAACGATGAGCGGGGTTTTTTGTATTAGAGGAAACTTTCGCTGCGTATTTTAAAATTATCTGTTCTCGACGCAGGTCAAGCGGCTGTTCTCCTGCTTCAATGAGTAGACTCTCCACCGGACTACTGCGGAAAGCTCCCAGAGCGATTCTGAGCGCAGCATGTTGGATGACGTCAAGTTGTTCTAGTGCTGTTGACAGTGTAAGGATCATCGGAGGATTACATTCACCGACGCAAACCGCAAACCGGGAAGAGAAAATGCGGTTGAAGGGCTCTATTCAGCGGGGAGTTTCAAGGTGACACGACGTCATCCCAGTAGGGATTAGGTTTGTGATGCTCAACGATTTTTCCCATTACGAAGAGACAAAAGAGGTGGAATTCACAAAATTATATCCGACTGTAGCTGGAAACGAATAGGCACGAATAGGCTCGCACCTAAAACAACAATGAAAAAAACGGTCTCCCGATATCTTATTCGACGTCATCTTTTGTAATTGTGCTGACGACAATCAAGAGGACGACATACCACAGTATAAAAATCCATTTACCCATCCATTGCTGCACAGTTAGGCTTCAGTGGCAATCATTCTCTTGAAACAATACTCCGCTACCCTAATTAAAACCTTCAGAGAAGAAATTTTTCTCCCTGAAACAAATATGTGGTTGTAATTCCTCGATTTCATTCAAAGATGAATTTTGCAGGTAATCCGTCGATTTCGACTCAGTTTGCTGTTATGATAATGATTGATTTTTGCTTTCGAGATGTGTTCATTTGTTTTTAAATTAATGTATAATTTTTGTCTTCGATATAAGAAATGGTTTCATTCTTGGATACACTCGTACAGAAACGTGTAAGTGATTTGCTAGTGGGTGTGGGTGTCAACACATTTTTCACTCAAATTTCCTATTACCTTAATGTTTACTCGGTTCGCAATCATGACTTGCGTCTGTAATATCCTGATGGAGACTCTGTACACCTTTATCAATATTTGCTTTGTCGGAATCCCAGCGTTGGAACGCCTTCGGTGGGATGTGTATCAATTGGTTCGAAATTGATTAAGTGAGGTGATTTATGAACGGGGAGAATACGGAAATGGTGATTGATTCGACATTTTGCTACCTTAGAGATATAAGTTATTCATTACTTATTTCTAGAAAAAGAGAGTTCAAGTTTGGAAAGAGATATACTATCCAGATATGAGTTATTAATGCACTATATGATTTAATCAATTGAGAATTGATTGAAATTCAACGAAGCGTATAAGGGAGTTGCAGAATATTTTTTTTTAAGTAAAGTGAAAAATCGTATTTTTTTGTCCGAATCCGAATATAGTGCGTGGTATTCGTAAATCTCCAAGCTTGTCTATAAACGTGAAAACTTGTCGAGCTGTAATAACTCTTCCATACTCTTGGTGGATTTTACCAGTTCGAACACGAAATGTTCACGGGGTATGAATTAAAGGCCGTCTCATTTTCATTTCTTCATTTTTCGAATCCTCTAGACTCTAGATATATTGCAATAAATATATTCTAACACAATATAACCTCACCTCTGCCAAATGTTACAATTTCTTTTATAATACTCTCAACTCAACCAGTATCTGCGGCTTCTTTGGAATGGTCATTTTTGAAATAAAAAATAATAAAAAAATCTTCAAATAACTATGTTCCAAGACAGATTATCTGTGCTGGCAATATGAGCAGGATATCGCGGAGAAAATCGATTTTGATGAAGTCATGACAGAATTTGGTGTCGTTAAATCAAGAAAAACACCCTACACTGTAGGTTGACGGACTAACACCTATCGGGAAACAACTACTCTCCGGGCTAATACCACGAATGATAATAGGATGACATTTGCATCACACATCGATAATATAGCTGCCAAAAGTAACCGAATGTTGGGTTTCGTTCTCAGAGCTTGTAAAAAATTTACGTCAATTAAAGCCCTCAAAGCATTGTACTACGCTTACGTCTACAGTAGAGTCAACTATGCATCCGTTGTGTGGTGCCCTCAATACCAAGTATATAAACACAGACTTGAGGTGATTCAAAATAATTTTCTAAGATTTTTATTTTTTTTTTTATTTCAACAAACCGCATCAACCTCAATGGGTTATTAGCGGGGAGACATTATTTCACATATCTTTATATTTTATTTAACATTTGGTTTGCATTCAAAAAATTTAGTAGATAGTTCAAATTAACTACATCTAATGCAGCGTTGAGGTCACTGGGAAGATTTGCCTCTCGTCGTTCATGTTCGTGAAGGGGACACTCCGTGATGATGTGCTTGACGCTGAGGTTTACATCACATAAAGGGCATAGTGATGGGTCTTCGTTCTTCATGAGGTGTTGGTGTGTAAGTCGGGTGTGTCCAATTCTTAGACGGGACAGAATAACTTGATGTTTGCGTGGAACTGCCTGGTAGTCTTGGATGCTCAAGTCGGTGTTGATCTCTTTGAGCTTATTTGATTCCAAAGCATTCCACCTTTCTTTCCAAGTTCTTCCTATTATTCCTCTGATTATGCTGAAGTAGTCTTCGTGGGGAAAGTGTTTCACTTGTATAGTGGATGCAGAAGAAGTGATATCACGGGCAAGTGTATCAGCTCTCTCGTTACCTTTTATTCCAATGTGTGAGGGTATCCAAACAAGTTTGACATTTTTATTGTCTCTGGCTAATGCAAACAATTTTGCTTTTATCCGAATAAGAAGCGCATTCCTTGGGTAAAGCTGTTTGATTCCATGAATTGCACTAAGAGAGTCGGTGAGTATGATAGAGTTCCCTTCCAGTCTTTTACAGAGTTCTAAGGCTTGCGTTATGGCGAAAAGTTCACCTGTGTAAACACTACAAGTTGATGACAGACGGTAGGAATATTCCATGTCTTCCGTGATAACAGCTGCTCCCACCCAGTCGGCTGACTTCGACGCATCTGTATATATGTGGTTGGGTTCCGTGTATTTGGATATACAATGGAGAAAGGCTTTTTGTATAAGGGTGGAGGGGATGTCATTTTTTTTGTACGTGGTTAGTTGGGTGTCACAGGATGGGATTTTTATAGTCCATGGTGGAGGTGAGTTGACGCTGAGAGACATGACATCTTGGGTGTTTATAGGATTATTCGGCATATTGTAAATTTTTGCGTACAGAGGTATCGCAACTTTATTGGTTCCATTGAATAGATGACGGAAATTCTTATTGAATGTGTAACGATGAGCGGGGTTTTTTGTATTAGAGGAAACTTTCGCTGCGTATTTTAAAATTATCTGTTCTCGACGCAGGTCAAGCGGCTGTTCTCCTGCTTCAATGAGTAGACTCTCCACCGGACTACTGCGGAAAGCTCCCAGAGCGATTCTGAGCGCAGCATGTTGGATGACGTCAAGTTGTTTAAGCGCTGATCTCCTAGCCGTAGAAAATGCGATGCACCCGTAGTCCAATTTTGACCTTATCAAGGTCCGATAAATCGTGAGTAGGGTCTTACAGTCTGCTCCCCAGGTGTGATTTGACAAGACCTCCATGAGATTCAAACCATTTTGGCAGGAATTCTTCAGTCTTTGTATGTGGGAATTCCATTTAAGTTTCGTATCCAACGTGAGTCCGAGAAAGTTTGTTTCATCGACGAATGCCAATCTACGCCCGTTGAGTGTTAAGTTTGGAAGCCTATTTTCATGTTGTTTGGAAAAGAGGAGACATTTAGTTTTCGTTGGTGCAAATTGAAATCCTGTTTTGACGGACCATGCTTGTAGACTTGATATTGCATCTTGTAGAAGGGGCTTCATTGTGTAAGTACTTCTTCCATTGACAACTAGGACTAAATCATCTGCATATAGCAATCCTTTTACTGGATTTTTTATATTTTTCAGAATATCATTCATTGCTATCAGAAAAAGCGTGCCGCTGAGTGATGATCCCTGCGGGGTGCCATTCTCGAGATACATCTTGTCAGATTGAATGCCGTTGGCTTTCACTGAAAACGATCTGCTTTTTAAAAAATTTGCTATGAACGAAAGTATCTCTCCTTGTATCTGCCAGTTTCTCAGTTGATTCAAGACGTTGCGGTTCCAAACAGTGTTGAATGCCCGATGAATATCGAAAAAGATAGCAATAACTTTGTGCTGGTTAGCAAAGGCTTCGTGGATGGCCGACTGTAGTATCACTAAATTGTCTGTGGTGGAGCGATTCTTGCGAAATCCACTTTGTTGAGGAATGATGAGGTTATTTTGCTCAAGAACAAACTGCAATCTTGAATTTAACATTTTCTCAAGAACTTTGCTCATGGTGCAAATAAGCGAAATGGGTCTGTAAGAATCTGGGTCGGACGGTGGTTTGTTAGGTTTCAGCAGAGGTATCACTGCAGCATTAGACCAACAAGTAGGAAATTGTTTCGAGTGGTCAAGGGTGTTGAAAATCCTTAGGAGATGTTGTTTACCAGATTGAGGAAGTTTGCACAAGAAGATATATGGTATGTCGTCTGGCCCAGCGGCGGAGCCTTTTACTTTAGATAGGACTTCTTCTAGTTCATCCATCGTTAATTCCATGTTTATTGGGGTTTCTTTGTCGTCTTCTATTGAAAAGGGAACGGTTTCTATCGTTCGTCTCATTTCTAAGAAACTATCGTCAAAATTGGAGTCGTTCGATTATTGTCGGAAGTGATCAGCTAGAGTGTTACTAATAACATGACTATCTGTGATGACTACACCGTTTTTTATGAGAGATGAGATCATTTTGTTTCCATTAGACTTTTTTATGCTATTGATTTTTCCCCATACTTCAGTTATCGGAGTGTTTTGGTTAAGTGTGCCAACGTATTTTTTCCAAGAATCTCGCTTGCTCTGTTTGATGAGGTATCTTTGGCGTGCTCTAAGTCTATTGAATTCAATCTTGTTCTCTAGAGAGAAATGTCGTTTCAATCTATTGAAGGCATGTTTGAATTCTTTTGTTGCTGCCTGACATCTGTCATTCCACCACGGTACGGGGATATGATGCATTAATGGAGTGTTTTTACCGATGGCTGTGCTCGCTGATTCTACTATGATATTAGAGACCTGTTCTATCATTAGGTTTGGATTTTGCTTGGAGTCTGGATGAGGTATGTCTGCCAGTTTGGTTTCGATGAGGTTCTCGTAGTGAATCCAATTGTCATTTTTAGCACTCTTCAGTTTCCAAGTGGGGTGGTATACTGGAGATTGATGTATGTTCTCGTTACTATATATCGATATAGGCAGGTGGTCACTGTCATATGAATTCGTTGCTATTCTCCAAGAAAGCGTGGTATAAAGCGATGGCATGCACAGTGATAAGTCGTTAGCGGAATGGTTTCCGGAGGAGCTATTGAATCTGGTGAACTCGCCGGTATTAAGTAAAACTAGATTAGAAGAGTTGATGTATTTTTCTAGAGCGATTCCGCGTTTGTTGAATGATGAACATCCCCATAGTGGATGATGAGCGTTGAAGTCTCCTAAAATAACGTATGGTGTAGGCAGTTGTTGGATAATGAGGTCTAGATCATCAATGTCAATATCTACATCGGGTGGCAAATATATATTACAGACACATATTTTTCTAGGAGTAGTAAGAAGAACTGCAATAACTTCGATATCTGATGTTACCGGCACATTTACTGCTGTTGTGGATTTTTTGGTGTAGATGGTAACTCCACCGCAGGCCCGCAGGGGGTTGTTCCTGATTTTATGGAATGAGTTATAGTTCTTCATTTCGTAGGTACGCTCTTTCTTGAAATTGGTTTCTTGCAAACATACTACTAAGGGAGTTTTCTCATTCAATAAAAGCTGTAGCATTTCCAGATGGGAAAACACTCCGTTTATATTCCATTGAAGAATGAATGTTATTATTGAAAATAAATGGGTAGATTGAAAACTTTAATATGTCTCTTGAGAAAGGTCACTTTCATTTCCTAATTCAAGTTCGTTGTTGAGTTGTTTCAGTAACTTCTTCTTTATCTTGGTAATGCGGGTCTTGATACTACGATCGGATAGTGTTGGATAAATTTTCTCGAGTATAGCCAACAGTGAATGAACATTATCGGTGTATTCCCGTGCGATGCTGAGGGGGTCGGGTGATCCATAAGTGTTCTCTAAGAAGTTGTCTATTTGATTGAAATCAAGGGAAAATGGTGGTGATTCTTCTTCGAACATTTTTCTTGCTGGGGCAATTAGTGTCGTTATAGGAGTTGTGGTGGTAGGTGGGGTCTTCTTCGGTTTTTTGAGAATTTTTGTCGATGGTTGGATGAATGTGGGCTCAGTAGGCGTATTAGAATCTGTGTTCGAAATGGTTGGGCTTGAGATCTCTGAGATGGGACGTTTCAGCGTTAGGTTTGGGGTTGACGTGGAAGTGTTTATTAGCGTTGTTTTGTGCATTGTAGTTGTAGGGGTGGAGGTCTCATTGATAACTTCCTCACATGCGGCAGCAACATGTCCATCTTTTTTACATTTGAAGCAGGTTAACTTATCTTCGGACAAAAAAATGCGATATGGGGTATTTTCAAAAGGGATGACAAATGATTCTGGGTAAGCATTGGTTTCGGATTGAACATACACTTGCCTACGGAAACTCAATATGTGGCTGAGTTCTGGTTGTGAAATGCCAATTCTGAGAAAAGTTATGGGGGACATGAGGGTGAATCCAAGATCTTTCAGGCTGTTTTCTATAACGGAATGAGGAATTGAGGGACATACGTTTGACAGGATTAATCGGGTTGCGGGGGTTATCAATCTACGAGCTCTGAGTATTTGATGGCTTACCACTATTTCCCCCCCTTGATTGAGGAAAGTATCCACTACTGCAAGACTGGAAAGGTAAATGCAAACTCTGTTATTGGAGATTCTAGAGGAGAATATTATATCTCTTGGTTGAACTTTGGTTGCCATGGCGATGATGTATTCTTGAATCTTTACTCCATCGATGGAATTGAAGAGTATAGCTTGTTCTCTGGATGGAAATGTGAAGTTTTGGACGGCACTAGCGTATAAGTTGGTTTGGACGATTGGTTGGCTGTTTTGGGTGTCCCTGTAGTCAGAGACACCCTGTATGTTATTGACGCTCATGTTCAGGTCAAGGGTGGTTGCAGGCAATATTCAGCACACTCTCCCCCATATGTGAGCTATTATATTGCACGTTTAAATGTAAACACTATCTCCGATTAGCTTGTAGATAAGCACGGGTCGTTGTTTTTATCTAGTTTTTATCACTCGTATTTATTAGCGGACACTATACCACCGTTCACGACGGATTCTCAGAGTCGACTGTTCTAAGATTTTTAAATTATAAAATAAATGGAATGTATGAGTATGCCGCAAGCACCGACAGATTGAGAAAACAAATTGATATCCGTACACTAGAAATTTGCAGACAACACAATGATGTTATATTTCTATATAAAATACTGAACAATCGTTTCGATTCACCCTTGTTACTGGGCACTATAAATATACATGTACCTGCTCGTCACTTGATAAACAATCCCACATTTGAACAAACTACTCATAGAAGTAACCTCAGGAAAAATCCCCCAATCAACAGGATTATTCAAATTTACAATAGTGAATACTCTTCCATAAACCAAATATTCAAAAAATGAACAATATGTTCAGGCCAGCCTCAACTCACCTACACTGTAGGTTGACGGACTAACACCTATTAGAAAACAACTACTCCCCTGGCTAATACCACGAAGGGCATTGGATTACATCCAACAGGTGTTAGTGTGGGATTCTTCACAGAAGAAATTCCACATATACTCTTGGCGATAAACCACCAGAATTGATTTTCAATTATTGGGACGGGACACACTTGCAAGTGTGTCCTGGAATTTCTTCTGTGAAGAATCCCACACTAACACCTGTTGGATGTAATCCAATGCCCTTCGTGGTATTAGCCAGGGGAGTAGTTGTTTTCTAATAGGTGTTAGTCCGTCAACCTACAGTGTAGGTGAGTTGAGGCTGGCCTGAACAAATTGTTCATTTTTTGAATATTTGATTTAAAGCCAGTCTTCAAGCATCCCCATGAATATTTGTTTTATTCTTCCATAGACATTTTCAGTAACTCAATTGATTCCTTCAAAACAAAACTGAAATGTATTACATAGCTCATAAGATAATACTTAGTTTTGAGATTTTCTAAAATTATCCATTTCCATCTGTATGTCTCATATATGTATTCGTGGATACCTCTTTGGGCAGTCTGTGCCTGTGTGTATTCTATATGATCAACAAATGAATAAATGAATGAAAAAAACAAGCAAAATAGCTGTTGCTGCGCCATCTGTCCGTAGACTAGGTACTAACCAAGAGCATATCCGCATGGCCCAATTCCTAGTACAAGGAAATAACGAATATTCGTTATTCTCGTATCTCTCAATTCTGTCTATCAATGAAAAACAACTTATATTGGTAAAAGTCTGTTATCCGGTCACCCGAGCTTTTTTGAAAAATTTCTTTTTCAACTTACGTAATTTGAGCCGCTGAACACGAATCTGAAGTCAAAACGTGGCGCTCGCCCTTCGTTTCGAAGATACGGCCCCCAAAGACAAGAAATCGGGGTTTTACGCCTATGTTTGTTTCTCAGCCAATTCCGCTCGAAATTCCTCCTTCTTTCTATCAGCACAATATACACACTCTATATATCTTTCTTCATCACTTCCGAACAGAATTATAAGCATTTTCCACTACAAAACTCTAAAAGGTAAATCGTCTAAAGAATTCGAGGTTAGCAAAACAATAGAACGCGCATCGTGTTTATTGTGCTGATAGAAAGAAGGAGGAATTTCGAGCGGAATTGGCTGAGAAACAAACATAGGCGTAAAACCCCGATTTCTTGTCTTTGGGGGGCCGTATCTTCGAAACGAAGGGCGAGCGCCACGTTTTGACTTCAGATTCGTGTTCAGCGGCTCAAATTACGTAAGTTGAAAAAGAAATTTTTTAAAAAAGCTCGGGTGACCGGATAACAGACTTTTACCCTTATATTTATCAAAATACTCATCCTTGTTGATTCAGTTCACAGAAATCTTTCACAAATATTCTCTTATAGATTCGTTTTCTCGTAAATGTCAAGGATTTGAGATTTGACATATGTCTTTCAAGAGTGGCAGCCAGGAGCGATCCATGAACTGTTTGAGGTGCAAGTAAGATGTCTATATACTGGTGTTTCTAATGTTGCGATATTGTTTCAGACAAACCTGTGGACAAGGCGTGGTAGTTCATCAGTGGCCTTGAGGTAGCGCTGGTTATCAAAAATTTCTATTAATTTTCGTGATCACTCGATCTATGGAACACACTGTTGCCAATTCTGATGTTTTTGTGAAAGGATAGAGAAATTATCGGGACTGGATAAGTGAGGTTATTGAAAACACCAAAACGCGCCAAATTTGTGTTCAACTTTATGCGTTTTTTATTCCATGTAGTTTGAAATCAATTTCTCAGTTGGAATAAATTTGCATTGTGTTTCTACTGACCTGGACCAGAATTCGCAACGACATGGCCACTTGGCAACACAGGACTGTCATCTCCACTGCAAGAGTGCCTGTACCTGGCGGATTTTTTGCAGTACTATTACGCCTACATCATCAAATTTATCATCAAGTTGGCCATATCGGTCGTCTGATTTGCTGACAACCGCTTATATGGAGTAAACACACCTTGCAAGCTCCCGCGGACAGCATAATGAAAGCGGACTCCTTCAACTTTCGTCTCTGCTATTGCTTTCTCTTGCTATGATTTGAGTGTCATTTCATTCAACTGTAGATCTCCAATCTGTCTGTTCTCGATGAACATCTTGTGTTCACTCTTTCGTGAGTAGTTTCGTTTGTTACGGCAGTCAGTATATTTTTCAATTTCTATTGCTTCGCGAGTTATTCTGGAGTGGAGTGTTTCTGTTGTGGCAATGGGCTTTGTGTTGTTCAAGTCAATTTCGTATCGGGTTTCGTGGTGATGTTTGAAGAGGATCGACCCTCTACAATGAACACATTAAGCGAAAAAAAAAATAGTCATGTATTTTATTTCATACTGCATCGTAACAGCCATGTTTAAGTCAACGATTTTAGTCCGGTAAATGAGACTTTATCTAATTCAGTTTCGAAAAGTCAGGTATTACATGACGTTTGTGAATTTTGAAACGTCAGTTTTTTCAAAACTGTCACTTGAGACAAGTGAATGAGAGTTGTGTAATATTCATTACGCAACTAGTTGTGTAATAATAGAACAAGAAACTACTAATTTTATTCTTTGAAAATATTGAAAACAGGATTATTCAAAGTACAATTAACAAAATTCAAAGCAGAACCCAATGTTTCTCCTAATTCTGCTATAACTTTTTCTGTTCTGATCTCTTTCGTTTCTTCTCTAAACATTCTTTTCGAAGCAATTCTTTTTTTATTGCCTAAAGAATTCTCAATATAACCCTCCGCAACAGTATTGGACTTCCAGCCTCCGTGCTGTTCTATTCTGAGAATATCAGCTCCTGAATCTGCGAGCAATGAAGCAGAAGTACGTGTGAAACAATGCCCAGTATACTCAGTAAGATTTGGCAAGCCAAGAAATTGTGCAATCGTTCTAGGCAATTTTCCGAACGTATTGATTCAGACAGGCTGAACACTGCACTTACTCTCTCTGTAACCCACGAAGAAACGTTCATGCTTAGTTATTTGGGGTCTCAGGCAAATATACTTCCTGATAATATCCAACATATTTATACCAGAAATATTTCCACTGTTGACTATGAATTCTCGTATTACATGAGTTTTTGTTTCTGGAATGGTTATTCTGAAAAAACTTTTTTCATCTATGACGTCTTTGACACGCAGAAATGTCAATTCAGCTTTTCTACAAGCACCCGCAATTCCAATTATGCTTGCAACCTAGAAGGATAGTTCAAATCAATATTTCATTTTGATATAAAAATTAATGAATGAATGCCTTCGCAAATAAAAAATGTTTGTCATCAGCTTCCTTTATGAAAGTTTCGAATTGTTCCCTACTGAACACTTTTGATTTTTTTGCATGATAACCCACTGACCGCCTTTTCAGTGATGCAATCAATGTGGTGTAAGTTTGGATATTAACATCTTTTTTAACTTTTAGTTCACTTTTCAACATGGAATATGTCGTCCACATCGTTGAAGCTTTCATAGCTTTTATAGTTTCGAAATATGCCAACATTACTTTTTCAGTTATAACTGTAACTTTCTTCGTTTGGCACCATTCTTCAAACTTTTGGTAAGCTGCGTCATATCTAGCTTTTGATTTTTGGGGTATCAATTCATTTAATGCTTTATTTGCCGATACTTCTATATCAGACGCAATTTCGTCGGAACAACTACTCATTTTTGAAATAAGTCTGATACGTTTGACATAAGTCTGACACGTTTGACATTGCTTATTAAATATTCATTTTGACAAGCGCCAACGCCAATGTCCCATATCACGAGAAAACCATTATATTATATTCATGAAATGATATCATTAGATAAAATTTTGTACGAAATACGTTATGAAAAGACTTATTTGTTCGACTCGCGTAATTTGCAAAACTCGCTTCGCTCGTTTTGGCAAATATTACACTCATCGAACAATATGGGTCTTTTCATAACTGATTACGTAAATAACTATTACGGTATCGAGTCCGGTGAATTTTTAACCGGACTCTAATGAAATGGGGCAAGAATCAAACAATTTATTGTGAAAACAACACAAAATTAATAAACATGTAATTAAAGACAATCTGAACATTAAAAGTAACATGAATTGTGCAATCTGTATTCCCAGTTATTTCAACTTTCGGTAAACCATCGTGGAGAGTGGAACTCGAGCAAGCACTTGTACTAATAATTTCTTTAGATTTCTCAGTTAAGACTTGCACAAAACTTTCTCCTCCCTGGATCATTTTAGCCACTTCGTTCTTTCCTTCCAACGAATCCTCAATATACTTTTCTGCCACGGAGGAACTCTTCCATCCTCCATGTCTTTTGAGAACGGAAAATTCCGCTCCCGCATTTGCTAGTAAAGTCGCCGATGTACGGCGAAAACTATGGCCGGTGTACAACTCGGGATTTGCTAATCCTAGAAATTCCGCTAATTTCTTGGGAACTCCACCGACTGTGTGAATTCCAACGCGCTGGGAAATGCACTTGCCATTACGGTATCCTACGAACAACTTGTTGTGACCTAAACCTTTGGTCCGCAAGGCAACGTATTTTCGGAACAGTTCCAACACACTTATGCTGTCCATTTTATCAATGACCGTAAATACTCTTCTTTGATTCGTTTTTGAGAAAGGGGTTGTGATTACCAATTGTGTAGAAGTTTCCTGAATGTCATCCAAAGACATTTCATATATCTCTTCGCGGCGACAACCACCAGCGACGGCGATCAAACCAACAATCTAACAAGAACACAAAATTATCAGTAAATATTGAAATGTACATCTAAAATTATCACGTTTGCCAAAAGATATTGATGATCTGGTGCCTCTTTCACAAATTTTACCAATTCTTCTCTGGTGAGTGTTTTGGCTTGTTTAGGTTGATAGCCAACAGACTGATTTTTAAGGAACGCTCGAAGTTCAGAGAATCTTGATATATCCACGTTTTCATTAAATTGTAGCATGGCTTCAACCATCGAATACTTTGACCAGAGTGAAGAACTGTACATTTTCTTCGACTAGAAAATCACCAATAATGATTCCTTCAAAAGAATATTAAGTGCAACTTACCAGATCAAACAAATACGCCAGCATTATTTCCTCATTGATTTCACTGACTGCGTTTACCATTTTCCAGTCGCAAAACTGTTTATATTCGCTATGGTACCTTTCTGATGATTTTGTGGGAATCAGAGAGCCGGCAGCTTCATTATATTTACCCAAAACATCTTCGGGAATGTTATTGTCGACATTTTGTCTGTTGACATTTTGTTTCACAAAAGTCAACAAAACAAACACCAGAAACAGAAACCTTAGAAACTAGCGTTTCCATCATGGATGATCATATTTTCAATTTTTGTTTTATTAATGTAAGATTTAGTGTCTGCAGTATGAAATAAAACGCATTACGACATACGACCGGGAAACTTTTACAGTAACTCGTCCCAAAATTTCGACTCGTACTGTAAAAATGCGTTTCCCGGACTTATGATGAAATTACTATTTCCGGACTCATTCCTCTCACGACTGGCCTAACGAGATAATTACGAATGAAATACTCTTCAGTATTCCACAATGTTTCCCAATATACTATAACGAGTTCGGACGAGGTTATTTGCGAATCGCATTTGCAGAATTACAGTTTCCTCTCCGCACCGGATCTTGGCAGTTACAGCTCCGTCTTGGAGACTTTCAAATTGAATTTGGAAAACTGAATTATTTTATGTGAGAGCGGTTCCAGCGTCGAGATAAGACATTTTGTAATTTTGCGGTATTAACTTGGAAACTGCATAATTACATCAAGTTGCCTGTATCGCTCGGCAAGGAAAAGAGTTTTAATGGAGAGGAGCCTCGATCACGAATCGAGGACAACCGACAGCAGACGACCGTTTTGATGATAATTAATTTCACTCATCATCATCCGAAATTGTGGTCATTTCTAATATACTTCATCGAGAAGAGGAAGTTGGAAAGGTGATTTACCGACCACGATTGGGTTTTCTCTCATTCGAAGCGTTATTATGTTCATCGGAAAGTAGAAAGTGTTCAGTGACCCCATCAATAACTACGACCTCACATCAGTTCCCGAAAATAAAACTTTACCAGTTCATCAATGAATTTTTCATCTACAGCCATTGTTCCAATCACAGTATCTACCTATTCCTTTTCAACTTTGGTCTCGCTCGCTCGGAGCCAGACCATATTTTTGTGACTCGTCCGTACTACATAGGTTCCTATTCGATTCACTTCATGGTCAAATGTGCCTTTAATATATAACTATCCCAAAATATTTGTAGCAATCCTCGTGAAACAGAACTTAGGTTTATAAGATACGATTGGTATGTTGAAACACAGAATTTTCAACCAGAGATGCATAAAAAACCATGTTGCGTTAACTTATACCTGGGAAATGTCATCCCAAATTCTTGATCTCTTGTATTCTGGATTTTGACCATTTTTTCCTAAACAAAATACCTTCGGGGGATTGCCGCCGAAGGCGCACTACATAAATCTGGATACGTAACATCACATTTACTGCACGCCCTCCGGCAGTTTTGTTGGTTATATGCATTTGAAAACACTCGCCTTATAGAACTTTTTTTCCATGAATAAAAATTATTGTTTATCTACAACTTTTGAGTAATGATTATGATTTAACACTTTTTCGAATGTCATTATGACGTTTATCACCACAATAGTGCTTTTTTGAATCTATTACCGCACTAGTGCGGTAATGAAATAGGAAATAAATTTAAACCAAAATAAATCGTTTATTGAATGAATACAAGGAAAATTCAAATAGGAAACGATAAGAATTCAACAAAACGTTATTTTTCTCTCAAGAATTACATAAAAACCCACTTGATTCATAAACAATAACGATGAACAGAGCAAAATGGTAATTTTCAATCACAAATTACGCGAAAACTTATTTATTATATAATATGTTAAGTGCAGGGTATCACTTGTCGCCGCATTTTCAATATTGGATGGTAAAACATCTTCACTTGAAGACATTTTCACTCAAGAAACTCAATGATGGTTCTGGATATCGATCTGACAATTTGATTTGACATCAATAAACGGCTTTGTACTTACCTTCCGTACATGACTCGCTTTACGTCTCGGTTAACTAACTGATCTCACGACAGGAATGAATCATTTCCCACCTCGGTGTGTAATATACTTTTATCTACACCCGTACTCTAATAATACACTTATATGCCCACAACCCGTTTTATAATGAAATCCATTACGATACAGATTTTCATTACGATACAGATTTTCAACTAATAGAAACCCATCATTTTTCAATCAAGCATGATGTGCAAGCTTTGCATTTTGACGTTCCTTCGGCTCGTTTCGTATCCCGGTTCATGCTCATGTATTAATAACCATCATTACACGATCGTTGCATAATATACCATCATCCACACCCGTACTCTAATAATACACCTATACGCCCACAACCCGTTTTATAATGAAACCCATTACGATACTGATTTTTCATTACCATACAGATTTTCAACCAATAGAAACCCATTATTTTTCAATCAAGCATGATGTGCATGTTCTGCGTTTGACATTTGTCAAGTCAAAATCGGTATAGATATTGAACTTTTGAAGAATATAGCCAAACTTCGATAATCATAACAAAATGTCTGATACCAGCGATATGGGAGAATCACCTTCGACACCTTCACCGACAGAAATACAGTTAGAATGATTATATTTTTCATTTGACAAATACATTATTTATTACTTATTTTTTCATCAAACTTTGTGGGATCTCCGTAGCCGAGCTGTCTGTAGCGCTGACATTAAATATTCTAGCTGGAAGAGACATTGGTTCGATTCCGGCCTCGAGTAATTTTTTTTTCTTTGATTTTTGAGCTTCTTTTCATATCTCATCGTTTCATTTCTCGAAGTAATACTATCAATCACAATTCTGTGGAATTTTTCAAAGAAATTCGTTAAATTAGTATTATTGTGTGCAATATAAATATAATATTTGTAGTTCTTCACTATTTATCGGGTGTAGATAAAATAGTGTATGCAACTCTCATGTAATGGTTATAAATACGATCGCATAAACCATACGAAACTCACCTTCGGCTCGTTTCGTATCCCGGTTTATGCTCATATATTAATAACCATCATTACACGATCGTTGCATAATATACTATTATCTACACGTACTCTAATAATACACTTATATGCCCTCAACCCGTTTTATAATGAAATCCATCACGATACAGATTTTCATTACGATACAGATTTTCAACTAATAGAAACCCATCATTTTTCAATCAAGCATGATGTGCAAGCTTTGCATTTTGACGTTTGTCATGTCAAAATCAGTAGGTATTGAATTTTTGAAGAATTTAGTCAATTTTAGATGATCGTATGAAAATGTCTTATAGCAATGATATAGAAGAATTACCAGCGACCCTCCACAGATGTCTCAGACAAGAAAAAAATACAATCGAAAGGAATATATTTTTCATTTGACGAATGCATCACATATCTTTTTGTTTTCAACCAAATTATATGAGCTTTCATGTCCGAGTGGTTAATGGCACCGGCAGTGGTTTGTTACGTCCGGGTTCAATTCCTGACTTCGGCAGAATTTTTTTTTTTATTTTTCTCTTCTTTTCATTTCTCGTTGTATTTTCCGTGGTTATACCATCAATTATAATTTTGTAGAATTTTTCAAAGAAATACGATTGAAAACCTACTATTATTGTGGTCTCGGTAGTGTAGTGGTTAGCATATCTGCCTATCAAGCGGAAGGCCGGGGTTCGAATCCTCGCCGGGCCACCGTGCTGGGTAATCGCACGTTAAAAGGTAAGGCCTCGTTGATCCATTGCTCGCACAAGTTTCGGCTTCTGAGGGTTGATGTTCGTCAGCTGGTTAACGAAAACGAACAATTTTAGAACAACAATTTCAATATAAATACCTAATAATATAATATTTTTAGTTCTTCATTATTTATTGGGTGTAGATAAAATAGCGTATGCAACTCTCATGTGATGGTTATTGATACACTTGCATAAACCATACAAAACTCACCTTCGGCTCGTTTCGTATCCCGGTTCATGCTCATGTATCAATAACCATCATTACACGATCGTTGCATAATATACTATCACTTCTTGCTTTACTCTATTTTGTTTTGTATTTCATCTTACTTCATTGATCCGCCTTTTGAATAATCATCCAAAAATATACATTTTTTTCAGCGTGTAACCATCGACAAGCACAGAGCATTGGTCTTTGCAACATTAATCAATTATTGTTCATGATGAGAAAATATAATAGCGGGCTCTACCGGTTTTCGCTATTTTCTTATCTGAAACATTGTTCTTGATTTTCACGACTTCCGTTCAATATAGCAGGTAGTGCTGTTCACTCCATATGGAGTCAATTCCAATATCAGTTTGAAATATGTGTTTTTCAGAATACCTCTGAGGAATTCAATTCAATTTATGTGCAACGCTCGAACTAGCTGAAAAATGAATAGGCCAAGAGCCAGAGCAAAAAAAGTAGGTTCGTAATGCAATCTTCTACAGAATTGATTTTCTTGTTGGAAAATGTTTGGGGGTGTCCCCTGAATATAAATTCAAGTTGGCGGGACCGGGGGGGTTGAGCTTCAGCCGTCATCTTGGAAAACACGTTTTATCAAATATCTCGTGAATAAAATTCTCTTCAACTTTTATTCGAAACTTTTTTCCGTATAGTGCATAGGTTTTCATTTATAGCGCGCCAAACTTTTCCCAGCATGGTTATTGCTAAATATTTAGTTAACGGTTGTTGAAACAGTATAAATGGCAGTATTTTGGCGCGCCATAAATAAAAACCTATGCTTCATACAAAAAAAAGTTTCAAATAAAAGTTGCAGAGAATTTCATTATCTACGAAAACGATCCTTACTGTTTTTATCGTACGATATTCACGAGATATTCGATAAAACGTTTTTTCCAAGATGGCGGCTGAGGCTCAACCCCCCCGTCCCGTCAACTTGAATTTACATTCAGGGGACACCCCCGAACATTATCCAACAAGAATATCAATTCTGTAGAAAATTGCAGAAAAAAAGTACCTGGCTCTTGGCCTAGAATAGAGGTTCCTGGATCGCCATAAATACTTCCGCGGTTTCCAGATTATTTGCATGGCTTGGCAAATTTAATTCCGTTCGCAAATAAAGAACTCGAACCAAGACATTTTGTTCGGATTCACTCATATTTTTCCCTCGTTAAAATCACTCGGCGGCTGCATCTGGGCATATTTCATCCGGAAACGGGAATGAATGGATTCCGTAGAGTTGTACACTCTTTATTTTCTTGGATTTATGTTCCGCCGGAAAATAATTTGTCTCCGAGCGGTGATCCTAGCTGCGAAGCACGAGTTTATATTTCATGTTTTCGTAAGTCGTCCTTTGAGAGTTCTCAAAGGTAGGTTTGTACGTACAGCGCCTGACGAATCACTTTCCTAATGATATTTTTCTAGTAGCTCCATCGATCCGTGTTTCTCTTACTTTCTGGGATATTTTGACGAAAGAGTTTTATGGGACGATTCTTTTAGTAGGAGAGCCCACGATGCTAAATCGGGAGTCACTCGAGCGTCATAGAGACCTATTGGATTGCCAAGCTTAGATGATAAAAAGAAAAAAATGTTATAAAATGTGTACCTTTTCGTCGGTGGGGGTAGCGGCTATAGACTTTCAAACATCTATGTCCTACATATTATTATGAATGTTCGTATGTTAATCTGATTGTTTCCATGATGGGGGTGGTCGTACGTAAGGGTTGAGAATGAAAAAAAAAATTTCTTTCGAGCGCGTCAGATTTTCTGAGGGGATGTTGAATGAACCTAAAAAAAGCTCTTATATAATAATCTGACGGTTTGGATGTGACGCAGACTCGCGGCCGTTTTTAGAATGTGAAAAAAAATCGTCATTTTGAAATACACAAGCGCGTGTTGCAGACGTTGCAGTCTCATAATCTGACGATTATCTGGAGGGATTCGCCTATTCTGCCAATTTAATTTTTTTTTTTTAAATCATTGAACTCAATTAATCGAAAATCTCAGGAAAAAGCATGCAAATAAAAAAGTGTATGCTTTTTTCAGTAGAATACTTGTATTAATAAAAGAATAATTATAAGCAATTGAATTTTTAAAATTTTAAAAAACGTTGGATATTCGTTGTGATCAATATCATGCCACCAACGAGTCTGTGTGATCAACTGTCTTGGCATCATGGCAACAGAAACCAGAGTGGGGACGGAGTGAGAGAGCAATAGATAGAGAAAGAGTGAGAGAGAAATTGAAACGTGGAGAGGGGAATACAGGCATCATGTAGCTGCACGCATTAAACTTTATCGATGAATTTTTATTATTTCGGCTTGTGGAAATCGTCAGAATATATATTTTTTGCTATTCTTGAATTATTCCCTTCAAAATAAAAATAAAATTAGCCACGCTAGGAAATATCGAGATGACGTTTTTTTACAACTTTGTAGCCCTCCTTCTTTTTAAGATCACTCTCGAATTGTTAGATTAGTGAAATATGCACGTTTCAGGATGTAACTAACTCACCCTACCTTAATCTGACGCGCTCGAGAATATCAGATGATCAATTTTTTTTAATAATCTGATCCTTTATCCTTAAAGGGCGGTCATATATATAGGGCTCATATAAGGTGGAAGTACTTAACCGGGTACCAGGTAGTTCCCCCCTGTATATTAATCTACCGCGCTTTAGTAAATCCCAAAATCCCCGCTTGGGCTGCCCTATTATTTAGAGTAGCATCGGCAAGCGACGACTATTTTTTTCATTTTCTTATTCGAAATTTGTTGTTCATTTTCTCACAAAAAAATGGAATCGATATATTGTTCTTCTATAGTATGATTTCTCCGAAGTCTCACAGAGGGTTACAAAAACTTTCTTGATACCTATGGGACTATAAAATGAACCATCATAAAAATTCTAGGGGAAGTCGTATAAGCTACTAGGAAATTTTAGACTTCTTCAATCATTAGCCTCTACCAGTTTCGACTCCAGGATACATATGATAATTATCGAAGTGGCAAGGAAACAAGAGTCTAATGTATTTCTTGAAAACATTATCACACGTGACTACGTTCTACTCACGTGACAAGGACGTATACGAAATGGAAATTTTGTGAACTGTGAAGTTGTGCCATTATAAGTCTCTGCAGTGTGAAAAACACTGTATATCACTCGTATTGGTATAGTTGTGACAGAAACAACAGAGGGATGCCACAACTCAATACCAAATTGCAAGTGGTTGTGAAAGTTTGTGTGCTGGATGCTGATTATAATCGCAGAAGAAAGGAAATATTTTTGCTGGGTAAATATGGGCAGCACTCCAATTCTGAAAGTGCGAATATTTCGATGTACTGCGGGTTCTTTGCGTTTTTCTCCAGTTGAAATAGAAGATAAAATAATCAGTATTTAGTTCCAAAGTCCCACAGAAAATATATTTTAGCCGTTTCTTGCCTGTGCAAGCCTCTGCTGAAGCTGACGAGAAGTTAAGTATTTCTCCGCACGTAATAGAAACCCCAACTTCTGGAAAGCACGCTCAGCGATCGATCTAACATAGTTTTCCCATGAGAGATTTCTACTGATCGGAATTCCTAGCATCGAGATACTTGACTTTGTAGGAATAGTTACTCCTGACATCTCAATATTGGATGAAGATAGATGACATCTAGTGGCAGGCAGAGCAACACGAAAACTCTCTGGCTACCAGCTTTGTATCGCCGACCGATAAGGAGTTTGTTTCATTATCAATGCATTGATTCAATGAGCTCGGTGATCATATTATCTTCGTTGGGGACGCTTCTCTTATTAATTTGTTTCTCGAACCCATAACAACTTTAATTTGCACAAATCTAAAGGTTTTATCTCTTATATAATTTTCATTCCAAATATTTATTTTAACAAGTATGTATTTCAGAGTTGAAATTGGTTATCCATTCCATAAGGACTTGCTGGCGAGTACTTGTGTTGAAATATAGCATGTTCTTATCTTATCGTGGTCTTATTGTGGTCTTGGTAGTGTAGTGGTTAGCATATCTGCCTATCAAGCGGAAGGCCGGGGTTCGAATCCTCGCCGGGCCACCGTGCTGGGTAATCGCACGTTAAAAGGTAAGGCCTCGTTGATCCATTGCTCGCACAAGTTTCGACTTCTGAGGGTTGACGTTCGTCAGCTGGTTAACGGAAACGAACAATTTTAGAACAATTAGAACAACAAAATTTGATGAAAATTTGAAGTACATGCATCTGATATTTGGTGAATTTCTCACCTTTAGTACTGAGGATTTATCCTGCTGAGATATTTTCTTTTTGAATGCGTATGCTAACAGGAAACGGCAACTGACAACATTGATCTTCAGTTATTGTCAGAATATCGAATGTTTAAACTTATTTGAACATTCAGAAATCAGTCATTACATGGTATTCAGATTAATTTTCAACGAATATAACACTGAAATTGAACTCATTGCGAAAATTGTAGGAGATTAACAGGAAATGGTCAGGTTTTGAGAGCTAAAGCTCCAAGAATATTACTATACTGTATATATCCAACAGAGTAACCCAAACAACGATAGATGCGTGATCGAAGCATGGTCACCACATACCATTGCATCTATTGGGTAGAACAAACACGTCTTTTTACGATGGTAAATCGAAAGCAAATGCAATCGACTGGTGGAATTCGCGCTACAGTGTCGGAGTAGTCAGCTACGTTTTAACGCTTGTGCTGTGTACATATATGGTATTTTGAAGTTTCGAATTTCCAAAATGTCAAGTACTGATACGGTTGAAGAAACTGATAATATGTATCCCTACAGTCCACCCAAAAAAACTAAATGAATTGCACCTTCAAAAATATAATTTCGGTCGTTCCTTGTAGTGCGACTCTGTACGAGCATCCTTGTCTGAGTGATCACGTGCACAATACATGATATTTTTTTTGGATCACTCCTTTGCTTGGATGGACAGAGTATAGGGCCATAATTATAAGTAAACACTTTCATCTCTGGCAAGCCGACATTGATAACCTAACCCACTGCAAATATGGAATACAAGGATTTTTATACAAGACTGAGATCTAGTTTGAAGTGACTTCGTGGATAGTAATCTGATCCAAAATGGATCGATATTGAAAATTCGGGTCAAATACATTCACTAAGACCATTATTTAGTGACCGCTGAATCAGATTCAAATATATGAATAATTTCTTGCCCGCACGTACATTTTCAAACCATTGGGACGGTTTTATGAATACCCCCACGGAATTCATGAAACATGTTTTCCCCGCACCAAAAACGTATGTTGCCCACCGGCTTATGAAAATCTGTCAGCCATGATATATTGTCCCTCCGTCGTCGTCCAATCATCCTGCCGCCTGCCGTATTGTGCGGGAGCCAAAGGTCATTTTATTTCGCTCATGTTAAATCGAAAATCCATACTTGCAAGTAGCATTGTCAAGATGGGAATAACAAATTTCTCGAACACAGAAAACAAAGTCATTAACGTCCGAAGGATATAAATGATCCTAGAACTCCAGCGGAAACTTCAAGGTGAAGTCATCTGCCATCCTTGTTTGGAGGTGGTCCAAATGATAGCAGAATTCACAAGGTACGGACGATAAATCCCTATCTGAATCTTTGCTTGAGCTATTATTCATTCATAGCTACCTCGTTGGTGACATTTCAATGATGATGTTGAACACACAGTCATTACATTTTCAGTTACATTGAGATGTAGGTGATACGAATAATCAAGGGTAATACCACGAGTCCTTCAAATTTAATCGATAAATTTTCATTTTCCGCAAAAACTTTTTTATTTGTCAAAAGTATGAAAACAAATCGATTGATAAAATCATGAGTCCGTAGGACGAGTGATTTTATCGAATTCGGTTTGTTTGAATGCTTTTGCCTCAAAAAAAAAGTTTGAGTGTTTCGAAAATGAAAATTCATCTTATTAAATTTGAAGAACGAGTTGTATTTGGAGAAATTATTTTTTGAACAAATAGAAGGAAGAACAATTTAATTGATCAGTATTTCATTTACATAAGAAGGAAAGGAGAATAGGTGAAAATTTTACAAATTTGAAATGTCAAACAACGATGTATGCCTTCTTACGCAGTGCATATGATAATGATTGCTGACGATATCAAGAGATGGCGTCACACCTCTCATTGTACATGGTTGATTATTGAAAATTTCTAATGAAATGAAAATCGCGCCAGAAGGAACACAAAATCATTCGTTATGTCGTTGTATCAAAATCTTCATACAACGGTTTCTTCTCATACCACAAAAAATGAATTGTATTTAATAAAAACTAATTGTACGCCATATTCATTTGAGTTCAGAAAACCTTAAATATTTGAATCGGTCGTTCGCTATATCTGTCATTAAGTTGGGGTTATGAGCTATTTACGTGTTTGAGTGTTCATTGAAATGTGTTGTTTATGTTATTATGCTGAAAAAGTGAAAAGTGAATGACTAATAATAACAAGGTAACTCTTCATTCATGATAATTTATATAAATATGGGCCAGTTCAATAGAATCGATGCGGTAAACCTTATAGTTTTGACAGTTCAAAGGTAAACAACATTTTATCGAAAGGACTAGGCAGTTTCATCAGTATAATACCGAATGATTTGCCAGAATAACCATAGAATAACCCGCTACTATTGGTTGAAATGCCAAAAACGTCAAATTTTGACGAGTGAAAAAAATAATCGCTGAAAATACTGATTAAATTAAACTCGAGTTATATTTTTCATCATGAATACCGAAAATTAATCGTTTTCACTTATTAATTGAACTATATTGTACGACGGCCTATTAGGGTCACTGTAAAAATAATAAAAATCCCCATTGACAGGTTTCAATCTGTCAATATGCCATAGACAGATTTTGGCATTGACACATCAAAATTTGTCAATGGAGATTTTTTTTTACAGTGACCTTAATACGCCGTCGTAATATTGGGTAGAACAGTTAAAGATACATTCATGAAATTGGGTTGAAGTGAATCATTCAGAGGTATCCATGTTAAGTACCTCCCGTTACTAAAACACTATGAAGACGAGAATGGAATTTTGTGACTGAAAACAGAATGATAAATCGAAATAATTTCGACAATTTCCATAGCCCTGTTATTTCGCCATCAAAATGACCATGTTGTTGCCAGAATAATTCACAATTGTCGTATTCACTACTGTGTCACATTGGTAAGCGAAGTCCATTTAATATAAAATGCCTAGAAACATTGGTGTGTTCACTTATGATAGTTTGGGATAAAAGTGGTGAAATCTGGATTGCTCGATTTTTGGTGGATAATTGAGCTATTGGAGGTTTCCGTAGAATACGTATAGATGTAGCCCACACACTCTTGTCAGTAGTCTGAAGCTAAATTTGCATTAAGTGAAAATTTTCAGTCAGGTTTTTCCATTTTTTTTCGATTGGCTAGTGGGAAGAGATCGCAACATATAGGATAATAGGTGACCAATCAAATGCCAGTAAAAACGTTTCAATGTTTGAAAGCAACGACATCAATAAATTAATTAACACGATAAAACATCGTTACAAATCAGAAACGAATTGTCGAAGTGACATGACAATTGAATTGACACTTGAAATAATTCGAATAATGGGAACATAACGCCTCCTATCGAAAAACTCCAAAAGCGTCGTTTGTTTTTTTCGCTACAAACATCTGGACATAATCCAATCAGTGGAATCAGCAGGGTTTTCAGGCATCTTAATTAAATATAAACCGTGAACAACATGTTGTAGAATTAAAAAATTACTAATATGCGAATTCGTTGTGTGCCAAAGAAATATTGAAAATCCAACCGTGCCATTAACTAAGAACTGAATCAGAGATGAATATGTTTTCAAAATTGTTACCATTGATTTTGCGAACCAATTTCCTTCTGAAAAGGATGGAAATTTCTGGGTCATTATCTTCATGTGTGCTGTCAATAGAGTTGATTATTTGAAGCTCCCATTAAAAAATTGAATTTGAAGAGTTTATGAAGAAATGATGAAAGTCCATTGTGTACCAAATTTATTTGTAAACATGATATTTTTCATTTCAATAAGCTGCACGTTTGGTGCCTAAATAAACGGGAATATCGATAGAATTCACATAGAAAACGTGAATTTTAAAATACACAATCTCGGGAAAAACGATGAAAGATATTGCATTTCGAGGAATACCTTCTGATAGGTAGGTCTGATTGCTTAAAACGTGTTTACATAAGATAACATGTTACGAGAGGAGGATTTTAATCAAGGAACGCTTTCCTGAATATTTATGATTCTTGGACATTCATCGTTTCTCCCTTGTGCTCTTCATTTGTACCACGCAATTTAATCAATAATTATGATTCTTCACATGAACATATGAAAAATAATGTATGTATCTCTTACAAAAAGTGCTCATTGCATTCGTTTGACTTTTCCACGTTGCTTGCAATAAACAGTTACTTTTTGCGCTCGTTGTACAAAATACTGTTCATACTACCAAGCAGGCGATAAACCTATTTTGCTCAATGCATATGTTTACACACATATGATAAAATGCAGTTGAAAAAAAGAGCGATGTAGTAGCTCTGACATCCGATCTGGGCTGTATACGGTTTCAGCTGGATTGGAAGAATATATAATTGGAAGAATATGATGATAACTTTATTCGTTCAAGTATTGGACTTCATTCAATAGAAAAACTAGTTCACCATCCGGATTCATATTCAATTCTGCTACAGCGATAGATGAGTGCCATAAAATTCTGATGCCTTTCAGTGCCTTTCAATAAAATTCCGGTGTCAACATGAACTATAGCATGCAATAATTCACATCGCCTGCAATAAAGCCTTAGCGTAACTATACATTGAATAGGATTAGAACCGCGAAAAGAAATTTTACGGATGCTCTTTGCAGTATTAACGATAAAAAACGCATTTGGAAGGCTTTGAGAAAGCTCAAAGTCATTCAAAATAAACATAACACTATTCCAGATGATATATCTGACCCAAATGACATTAATGAGTTTTTTGGCCGTATTTGGTCTAGCACATCAGATGATAAGTGTGAGGACGCTATAAAATTTTATGAAAATAAAACCATCGATAAGGAGAACGAATCCTTCGATTTCAAAATGGCAACTGTACAACAAATTCGCGACTTTCTCTTAGAAATAAAATCCACTGCCTATGGAATTGACGATATCCCAATAAACATGATCTCATATTGTAGTCCATTTATAGATCCTTATATCACACATCTCATCAACTATTGTGTAGAAAAGAAGACAGTACCTTCATTATGGAAAATATCACTTGGTCGACCTCTGCCAAAAATATCTAAACCATCTTCTTTCTCTGACTTAAGAATAATTAGTATCTTACCATGTTTGTCCAAGATTTTAGAGAAGCTCATCTGTGCTCAGATTACTGATTTTGCTAGGGAAACTCATCTCATTCCATCAAGCCAAACAGGTTTTCAAAAAAACCTAAGTACTGCTGACTCACTTGTGAGGGTAATTGATAATATAGTTACAGGACTAGACAAAAGAGAGAGTACAGCTCTTGTGCTCTTGGATTTTTCGAGGGCGTTCGATACGATCGACCACAAACTACTATTTGCCAAATTGAAATCCTTTGGATTTTCTAATGATGCTCTACTGCTCATACAATCATATTTCACAAATCGGAAACAAAAGATTTCGTCTAATGGCAAGCAGTCTGGCTACGTTAATATTACCACTGGGGTACCGCAAGGGAGTATCCTTGGCCCGTTATTTTTTATATTGTATACCGCCGACATACTCAAATCTATAAGGAATTGCACTGTTTGTGCGTACGCGGATGACACACAGATAGCTGTTAAATTCAACTTGAACAGTCTGCAACAAGCGCTAATGCTTCTTAAAAATGATCTCGATACTTTAGTTTCCGGAAGTACATTGCACAACTTACAACTCAACCCAGATAAATCAAAAATACTAATTTTCTCCCCTCGAAACCAATACGATTACATCAGAAATAATTTTCATGTTTTCATAAATGGAACGGAAATAAATATCGAACGCTCAGCGAAAAATTTGGGTTTAATTATAGAAGATGATCTGAGTTTCAAGACTCACACTTCTAATTTACTAAAGAAAACGTTTACTACTTTAAAAGTATTATATTCGAACAAAGATATCCTGAACTTTGAGATACGTAGACAGTTAGCTGACACCCTAGTTCTTTCACAGTTCACATATTGTGATTTTCTTTATGGTCCCTTCCTTGATACCAATTTCAAAAACAAAATACAAAAGGTACAAAATTACTGTATTCGGTTTATCTTTGGACTACGAAAGTTTGACCATGTAAGCCATAAATTGAAAGAGCCCAATTGGTTGAATATGGACCAACGTAGAACGTTACATCTGGCCACATATCTATTCAAAGTTATGATGGAAGGTCCAGAGGACATAAAAAATAAATTTGTTCCGAGGTCACAGATTCATTCGGTTAACGTCAGAAATCCATACCACATAACTATGCCCCAGCACTCCACTGCTCTCTTCCAAAAAGGGTTCTCATATAATTCAATACACCTGTTTAACTCTTTATCAATAGAAATCAAAAACTATAGTAAATATACTTTCAAATCTTGGTTCAAACAGAAACTTTTCAGCGATAACTAGGTCCTTCTCCACTTAGTATCTGCCTTAGAGGATTTTTGGTATTTTCGAATGCGACATTCTAATTATTGTAATAAGAAATAATTATGTTATTATCTTGCATTACTCTTTTGTACATATGTGGATCGTTTTGGAGTTCGGTGTAAGAGTAGCTTAAGCTGAACCTCGCTCCATAACGACCGAAATGAAAATGTATGCTGTTTTTTTTCTTACCTATCATTATTAAATAAAGACGATGATTATTATTATATTTTACACTTGTTGCATAAATAACTATTTGTTGAAAAATTTCGAAGACCCTCAACCTGGTCACGCATGCTGTTGAATCCCATTCCGTTTGAAGTGTATTTGTTGTCGGTCTTCATAAACTGAATAATAAAACCAATACACTATAACCATTTTGATACCGCCATTTCGATTCGGTCATTGGGGTTGTAATATCAGGCTATTTACTTACGTACAATGTAACGAACGCGATAGACTTTTGTGAGGATAACTCTGTTTCGTTCAGGGAAAATATTACTTTGGCTATACTCAAATGGTCCTCAACTAATGAAGCGTGATACTGAAATATTTCTATCCCGAATACGTCTAGGTTACAATGTTTTCGCTTTGAGACTTTTTTCAGATTTATGAATTACGATGATTGTTGTGTCGTATCTTATGAAAAATTATTGAGAATGTCCGACTTTCTTCTCTTAAAATTCATTTTTCAGAAATGCAATCTCATGATTGGTGTTCTATAGGTATTTATCCCATCTGTCATGTGAATTAGTCCTGGAAAGGTATTATTTATGATATTTTTTTTCCACAAATTACCTCTTATGCTGAAACAAGTGTTTTAACACTTATCGGCCCTCGCAGCTTCGTACTACTATGATCTAAATGTATAATATTTAATATTTTCTATTATTATTACTATTAATATTCTCTCTTTTTTGTGTCGAACCTCTTTTTCCATTTCAGAGACTCAGGTAACATCAGTTTCTCGAGGTTTCAAGTGGTTTACCAACTGCAAACGATGAATTTGTCGTTTTTCTGGAACAGCGTTTTGATTGGGGAACGACAAGGTTGCTAACTCGAAAAAAACTTGCCGTTCGTATGCAAACCTCATTCGATCGATTGCAAGAAAAATTTCGAACATACTGCTCCGATTATATATGATCATGAAAACAATGATCAACCGTTGTCACCTCAATAAACAATTACTACCAGGTCCCTGAATCACATTCAAATGAATCTTTATGCAAAAAAGGCCAAAATCCATATACTAATTTTACCCACGTTAGGGATCATTAGTATGTCACATGTACATGCAACAACTGGTGCAAAAATTTCCATGATTCCCATTATGTACCAAACAAAGTTCCAACGTATTCTAATCAAACTGTCATCTGAGGGGTGGTGATGTAACTAGGACGTAAGATCGTTCTTACATATATTTCTTCATGATTCATGAAACCGTGCGATTTTCATATATGATCATTAGCATTGCTTTTCTTCTCTAATACACATTCGAAACGAATTATTATCGGATTCAAGCAAAGGACTAACAGACAGAATGACAATAATCATCTGCTAAGGAAACAATTTTATAATGATGCGAGGTATTTCCGAGCTTCCACTGCGATATCGAATGTTTAGCAGAGCTCGGTTCTTTGATGTAAAGTTTTACATTACAGAAGTTTACTCAGTAAATTGATAAAGTTGTCAGAGTGGATGATGTAGTTCCAAAATGAGTAGGTCATCAGTTTCCTTTTCCATCTTCTAGGGTCTTATTTTTCTATCTCACGATGTAAGTAAAATATGGAAATATTTTTCTACTAAATATTTTTATGTTTCACCATGAACACTTTTTAGATGTCTTTGATAATGGAATAGAGTATTCTGAAAGCTCAGACCTACCAAAGAGAACACTTTTAATTGTGGCCATCTGATCCTTACTGCATCCCCAAGAAGTATATCATTTTTTATATATATCGAATTCTTTGGTATATCACGAGTTGCATTTTTCCATTCAATTCGAAATGCCCACCATAAGACAACTAACTAGCTGTTTCTGGCTTTCGAATTGAATGCAAATCGAGATAGACCAGAGAATTTGCTAATCTTCTTAACAGTTTCCTGATTTTTGCTCCATACCAAATATTTCTTTCTATATATCGGGGAATCGAACCCCAAACTTCCGCTTGATAGGCGGACGTGCCTACCGCTACACACTAAGGACCGGTTTGTTGTTAGCAACATGTTGAAATGGAAGCATATGACAGGATGGAATTCACATAGACATAATTTCCGAAAAAAGAGTCCTGTTTTATAGACGTATTTTCACATGTGTCCAGTGTAACTTTGGAACTCTTTGCCGATGGAGGATTTTTTTGAGGCTTACAAACTTTAAAAAGTCAAAAAATTAATTCGTATCTCCTGTCCCTTTGATTCACGAGGTGTTCTTTGAACCTTACAGGGCTTCCCTATCGTGTGAATCTGCATATATTAACGAAAACCAATCAGGTGTTCATTACACGGAACCAAAATGGATTAGGAAGATTCCGAAGTGACCGTTTTCGATGATCGCCCAGTATGTAATTGTGCCATCCTTGCAGACATTACTCATATGGTGTTTTCCTAGAGTTGAAATACCAAATGCATTTCTGAACAATGGTTCAAAGACCTGCTACCTGGGCGCACACGTGGGAATGTTTGATGTGGAAAAAAGTTGAGTAAATGGTTACCTCTTGTTAACATCCATGTTCCACTGCCATAGTTGTTATTTTTCTATCTGGGTATTGTAACGAAATGTGCTGGCGCCGGCCCTGCCGACTATGGATGCGAATTGGTGCGACAGTTCCAGGAGAGATTATACTTGCGTGATCGCAGCTCACCCAGAATATTCGATTGTCAAGATTTGACTGGATGATTCTCCACTGTATGAGCGCCTATATAAGCGGAAGCCGCTCACTGCAACGGCAGAATTTTTAGTACAGAGAGTTTGTATTAGAGAGAGTTTATCAGATTGTTTAGTATAGAGCGTTGAAGAGTTAGCGGAGCAGTTTAAGTGCTTGTATTGTATTGTGTTGTGACAAAGAGTTATAATGAAAGTAGTTCAGTGTTGTTTGGAGTTTTAGTCATCGAACCAAGAGGATATATCGTAACAGTATTATAATATTTCATAACGAATCTATCAATTCATGCAGCAAACTGCAGCAGCGCGTTATTATTCTGATCGGCTCATCTCTATCGATTAATTCGCTCAATACAATTAGAGCATTCATTATTGCAGTGCTCAATGTTAGCGCACATTTCGATATGCTCACTCAGATTGACAATTTTTTAGGCACTAAATATCCACGTAACACTTTCGGAGGGTTGAAATGGGAGAGCAAACAACAAATATCTTTGCATCTGGTGGAGGATACTGAATTTGTTCCAAAACTTCAGATGCCTTAATGGAATGAATCGATTTCAAATACAGAATTACGAATTATAATCAGCTAAATTTTCATTGGCGCTATAATGAACAATTGTGAATCGCATAAACTGAACAAAGTTTCATCGGTTATTGTTCCATCGATCAGATGACAGGATTTCAGTTATATAAATTCGAAAATACAATAGACTGACTCTAAATTGGATAAAACATTGATACGGTTGAATTGGGATTGAACTAAATTATGATACCTATTCCCACCATTGAAATATTGATTCAGTATTACGGAAACATTGATTCAGTATTACGGAAACATTGGATTGATATTATATTGACAGCGAAAAAATGTGAACATTCGCCGGTTTGAAAACATGAAGAAATTTCCTTTAAAATGACATTCAGCTTTGTTCAAGTAATTCCACTTCATAGTTTTCAATTTCGACATTCAAAACTATCATCTCTTTATCCCATTCAAACTTTTTGTAGAGATCAATCACCCTAAGGCCGGACTGATATCATTTTTATTTGAGAACTCATGTTTTCATATCAAGGTTAGCATCTTCATTAGAAGAAAAGTGATTTGTTCCGTAGTTTTTTGGGTCTTGTAACCTATCACAATCTGAAAAAATTAGAATTAATATTTGAATCTATACAAGTGTAGAAGGGCAGATTTTCAATCTACCCCGGAAAGTTGCTGCGTCTATTGAAAAACAGTTCTTTCTGGATAGAACAAGTCCAATTAGTCAGTAACTTCTCGTATAACTCAAATTTTGACTATTAAAAAAATAATAAGAACTAATATATATATATGAAAATATTTATCGTTAACGTTTCGGAAACTGAATCCGCTTCCGTTTTCAAAACTGATACGCAAATTCCTGTACAAATCCCAATATATCTTGTAGGCAATCTTGGTAATTGACATTTTATGCGATTCACAATTGTTCATTATATTATGACTCATGTCCCTCGTTTGTCTGAAAAGATAAGACTGATCGGCAACAAGTATAATGTTAGAACAACATTCAAAACAACAAATACTCTAAGGTCAATACTGACACATACCAAACCAAATAACACAACGGAAAACACAAAAAATTGTATTTATCAAATTCCTTGTCCGTACGGTCAAAAATATATCGGTGAAGCGTCTCGACCATTGGAAGTGCGAAAGAGTGAACACAATATGTACATCAGGAACAGCCAGATAGGTGGTTCTAAATCATCAGAACACATTCTTACTGCCGATGGAGATCACACAGTAGAATGGAATGACACAAAAATTAGGACGAAAGAGAGCAATGGCAGGAAACGAAAATTAAAGGAATCCGCTTTCAGCATGCTGTCTGACGAAGAATATATATATATATATATATATATATATATATATATATATATATATATATATATATATATATATATATATATGTTCGGATAGGTTTCTGCGGTCAGTAGTATGTTGTTGATGAGTTCGGGTTGAACCGCGTCTGGAGTTTTGTTCTCGACGTTTCGGCTCCGATTTTGGAGCCATTTTGAAGAAACTTTTCCTAGAGATCAATTACCCTAACACCAAACTGATATTTTTGCACTCGACGCGCGTTTCGCTAACAAGAGTTTTGAAGAGTAAATGTGACTTCACGCTGAGGTCTCAATCTGCCTACTCCTCAGGTGTTGTCACAGGGGGCAAGGGTTTGTGACTTGACGCCGGGGCCTCAATCTGCCCACTCCCCTGGTCTCGTCACGAGTTCTTTCTTAGGTCTCAATCTGCCTACTCCTTAGATCGAACAGTTCGACAGTTCTCCTGAGAAATCACTGTTAATATCTCAAAATGGAAAAATAATGCTTCTTGAAAATAGATACAAAATATCATTAGTGAAACACTTCACAACACCGAAAATTCAGAAAGTAGTGTATCAACAATGAAAAACTATCTCACAGCAAATTTTCTTGATGGTTGAAATTATCGTTAAGTTATCCCCCGAATCCATCTTTCGTGTTCTCTCTTCCGTGGAAAAATTAAATAAAGTATTGCAAACTCCTCAAAAAACATTCGAAAAATATTAATTTATCCCAACTGAACTTTCAATAGGGAATAATTTTTGCCGATAGGGGCGCCTTATGTGCTGAACGAATGATGGTATTCGCGATAGAAAATAAGCGATACGCCCCCTATCGACTTTTGCGAGAACACTAAACGGTTAGATCGCCATACTCTAGTTTGCATGTTTTCATATGGGGCTGTTGTGTTGACTCTTCGGACATTTTTTATTTTTATGATTTTTGTGTGTATTTGAGCTTCAAAAGTGATTGTGGCGATTTTCAAGAAGTTTGGAAATATTCCACTGAAATAATTGGAAGGTTTGCTGCTTTTCATTTATTGTGAGCGCATATTTACTTTTTGTTGTTTTCTAGTTTTGGATATAAACAAGTTAATCTTTGATACAATCTATACTTCTGATACTTTATTATTGCTCAAATACATTGAATGAATTTCATATTTAAGAGATCGAATTAAATTTTTCCAGCTGAGAGATGTAATTTTCAATTATTTCAGGTGTGCATTAATCATCAAATTATGAAATATTCGTTCAGAAAGACCGATAGCAGAAACTCATAAATTCGAGTCTCATCTGTAACAACCTCGAGACTTTCGAATTTCACAATGTTTTGATGATGAAAAACCTTCAAATTTGTTCAATGAAATGTTCTCTAAGTATTCAACTGTCGACTGGGTCACTTCTCACACAGAAATTAATGATAAATTGTAAATTTCACGAACAAAAGGAACACGTGAACATCGAAGCTCCATATACAGTGCGCGGCTAAATTATGGAACAAATTCGATATTTCGCAAGCGTTGTGCTTTTGACAAAAATCCTGCAAGAGGTCTATTTTTGTTTTTAAATTTCGATTTCTGTATGTGTTTTCCAAAGAGGTTATGTCACTGGTTTTGACGTGGTGACGTAATCGATTTTTTTTAAATAGAAATATATGTGTTGTGATACTTCTTCTGAAAGGTCGTTCAATACTGCATTCAATGATAATAAATAATTTCATTTATTTGTACAGGGTGAACAAAAATTAATATTTTATTTCAGTAAGAGAATAACTTTATATCCAACAAAATATAACATTCGAATGAGATGTTCAAAATGCCATCCACCAGTCTCTTGACAATAAGCAAATCTACGGACACATTCCTTTTGCACATTGCGAATAACTTCTGGAGTAATTCTGCTGATTTCGAGCCTAATTCGATTTTCCAACTCTTGTTGATTTTGTGGCCTATCTACATAGACCTTCGATTTCAAATAACCCCACAAGAAAAAATCCAAGGGTGTAAGATCTGGAGATCTTGGGGGCCACTCTCCGCGTCTACCAATCCACCTCCTAGGAAAATAGTTATTCAGAAACTCGCGAACATCACGTGCATAGTGCGGGGGTGCACCATCTTGTTGCAACCATATACTTTCATTCGGCTTCGAGTTCGACAAGTAAACATCGTCTTAGTATCAGTGAAAATATATTGCAATCTCAGTGATAGTGACCTTCGGCAAGCGCTTAAGACGTGAAAAGTAAGTGATTTATACTACCTCAGGAATCTACGCTGCATGTTATCAGCCGAATTCGAACAAAACATCAAAACAATTTCCAATTATCTGCTTCACACATCTAAATGAACATGCCCAATTGTCATGCGTGCACGAGACTGATCTCCGCTTCGGACAGTCAATCAACAAAATGTTCAGTCTGCCACTCACTCTGGCATGGCGTATGTGCTCGGCCACAACCGGCTGATATCACGAAAGAAACACTTATGAACTGGAAATGTGAGAATTGCTTGGCTTCTTCTCATGACACATTTGATCTCAGCACCCAACGATTTAATGCCATAATGTCCCAACTATCGGCACTCACAAATACGATAACTTCGACAAATGTCAAAATCGATGATCTGACTGCCACTATTGCATCTCACTCGAATAAAATCGAATCTTGTGTCAACGAAATATCCACCTTACGCGATGATAATAAATTCCTCCGAACAAAAATCATAAAGCTAGAAGATGAGCTGTCAAATCTCAAAAAAGATATGTGCGATACGCAAGCTGAAATTACTGATAGAATAAGTAGGGAAAAAAATATCCTAATCATGGGTTTATCTGAGAATAGTACCACCGAGGACCTCACAGCAGCAAACGAAATCATAAACCAGATCACAACTGGGATCACAATTACAAATACTCAACGCCTAGCTAAAGCCCCCATGGATGGAAAAAAACGTCCCCTAAAAGTATCACTAGCGTCCTTCGAAGACGCACTGAAAGTACTCAGAAACAAGGCAAAATTATCCCGCCAGTCTTATCCCAATATTTATATAAAACCAGACTCAACGCCTGCGCAAATAAAGTTTCTAGGTGATCTCAGAAAAGAATTGCAAGCGAGAATTCAAGCTGGAGAGAAAAACCTTACTATCAAATATGTTCACAGAACTCCGAAAATAATTAACATTGATATCTCCAAGAGACCCAGAGATGAGGAAGCGTCCCCTAAGAGGACCCAAGGCGTTAAAGTTTCTAAATCTACTGATTCAACAAATACCACTCCCAACAAATAGCAACCATTTAACGTGATATTTTGGAATTGCCAAGGCTTTTCAAATCTAGAAGAACTATGTAACGAGGGCCTGGACTTTGAAATTCTTTGCGTCAGTGAAACGTGGTTGACGCACGAACTTAGTGAATCTCCAAACTATTTGTCGTCCTTCAATGTTCTAAGCTCCCCGGCAGTCAAGGAAAAGTCATTCGGAAGAGCTAGTGGCGGTCTCTCAATTTTTGTCAAAAAATATATCAATGTTACAGTTATAGAAAAGAACCCATGGTGGATAGTATGTCTCTTCAATTTTTGTAATTATCAAGTTATAATATGTACAATATATTTTAAGCCTTCGCTTAGCATTGAATATATACTGGAAATATTTCAAGAATCTTTATCCGAACTTTCTGAGAACCACCCAGACACTCCCATAGTTATCGGAGGTGATTTCAACTGTAGGGTTGCTGAATTAGGTACAATACCGGAAGAGCTTCTTGAAAATTCCAACTTGTTTGAAGATAGACTAAGCAATGATAAAACTCTCAATACACGTGGGCGTAGTGTTTCGGAGTTCATGTACAATAACTCATTTGCGCTACTAAACGGTAGAACTTCTCTTGACAGGCCGGCTCAATACACACATGTTAATAGTCTTGGCAACAGTGTTATAGATCTGGTATACATGAACAATTCGCACATCTCACTCGTAAATAACCTTCGGGTATCGGATAAAATAACTCTCTCTGATCACTTTCCAGTCTCTCTGAGCTTAGGTTTTAACTTTCCATATGTAGTACACAGTGGTGAGAATACTTCGCAGAGCGTAATAAACTTGAAGTGGAACCATCTGCGAACACTTGAATATAAAATCACAATGCAACATTCAGAAAGGGTTTTCTTCACCCCAAATGTCCAGACCTCTTATGAAAATCTTTGTACAGCTATTTATGAAACAGCCACTACATTGAATCTAATAAAAGCTCATCACTCCAGACCCTTCACTAAACGGAATAAACCATGGTATGATAAGGAATGCTCAACCATGAAAGCGAAAGTTCGTAGAGACTGGAAATTCTGCAAGAGAGATAGTTATTCACTCAATTCTAAAAATGAATTCCTTTCTTCTAAACGCTCTTACAAAAATTGCACTTCTTTGAGTCGCACTAGTATTATTTATAACTATCACTATTTAATTTTGTTTTTTTTTTCTTTATCTTTTATTATGTTATCTCTATTAGAACCTGAACTCACATTGTTATGAAACTGTAAGTTTTTTTGAACAATAAATGGAATGAAATGGAATGATATACTTTCATTCGGTAAGTTAGGATTGTTGGCGTTTGGAAAAATATCGGCAAGGATAGGTATAAGTTCATTTCTTAAAAATTCCACGTAACGCTCCCCTGTGGGGAAACTATGGCTACTTTGAGTGAAACCCAAGGTATAGAAATTTTAATTTTTGTTGGATGCGGAGATAGAACCAGAACTCAGCAAGAGGTATGCGACTTGTTCAATGCGAAGTATCCAAATAGACCTATCAGTCGTTCAACAGTAAGTAAAATTGGGAAAAAATTGAGAGAAACTGGTCATGTCAAGCTTATTCCGAATGCCAGACGTCCTAGAGTAGAAGAAAACGTGAAACCTGATGTTCTATTGAGTGTAGAGAATAATCCTCACAGTACTTCACGACAAATTGCAGCAGACCATGGCGTATCCTAACGCTGTGTATTACGTATTCTGAAAGCAGAAAAGTATCATCCATACAAAGTACAGCTACATCAACAACTCAATGAAGATGATCCCGATCGCCGTATGGAGTTCTGTGAAATTATGCAGGATTTATGTAACCGCAATACCCGTTTTATTGAACAAATTATGTTTTCCGATGAGGCTACGTTCTGCCTGAATGGTTCAGTGAATCGTCAAAATTGCAGATATTGGAGTAGGAATAATCCTCACTGGATGATGGACTGGCATACTCAATACCCTCAGAAACTCAATGTTTGGGCAGGGATAATAAAGGACAGAATTATTGGCCCTTATTTTTTCGAAAGAAATCCCACAGGGGAGTGTTACTTGGAATTTTCAAGAAATGGAACTTATACCTATCCTTGCCGATATTTTTCCAAACGCCAACAATCCTAACTTACCAACTGAAAGTATATGGTTGCAACAAGATGGTGCACCCCCGCACTATGCACGTGATGTTCGCGAGGTTTTGAATAACTATTTTCCTAGGAGGTGGATTGGTAGACGCGGACCGATAGAGTGGCCCCCAAGATCTCCAGATCTTACACCCTTGGATTTTTTCTTGTGGGGTTATTTGAAATCGAAGGTCTATGTAGATAGGCCACAAAATCTACAGGAGTTGGAAAATCGAATTAGGCTCGAAATCAGCAGAATTACTTCAGAAGTTATTCGCAATGTGCAAAAGGAATGTGTCCGTAGATTTGCTTATTGTCAAGAGACTAGTAGATGGCATTTTGACATCTCATTCGAATGTTATATTTTGTTGAATATAAAGTTATTCCCTTACTAAAATAAAATATTAATTTTTGTTCACCCTGTACAAATAAATCAAATTATTCATTATCATTGAATGCAGTATCGAAAGACCTTTCAGATGAAGTATCACAACACATATATTTCTATTTAAAAAAAAAAACCGATTACGTCGTCACGTCAAAACGAGTGACATAACCTCTTTAAAGGACACATACAGAAATCGGAATTTAAAAACAAAAATCGACCTCTTTCAGGATTTTTGTCAAAAGCACAACGCTTGGGAAATATCGAATTTGTTCCATAATTTAGCCGCGCACTGTATACACAAGCAAATGTAAACATGACAATCTAACCATGGACAGTTCCGCTTTTCTCCACGCTAACGCTGCGCTCTTATTTTCTATCGCGAGTTAAACTCGGAAACACTTGGTTAACGACAACCAACGACCAATCACAGCATTCTCCATTCCATATTGCCCTTCATTAGTCCAATTGGATCTAATACGATAAATCGAAATATATTTGGAACATCGTAGAAGGGTCGGAGACTTGTCTCTCTTCTATAGAAAATTTCACGGTCGATGCTCTTCCGAATTGTTATCAATCGTTTCCCCCTTGGCAATATCTACACGGATGACTCGACGAGTACAGAATTCCCACCCCTTTGTTGTGAATTGGAAAACCTGTCTAACCTCTCTTGCTCAGGCATCTTTTTTCAATAGAACAGCTGAGAACTCCTTGCCAAAAGAGGTTTTTCCTTAGGCGCACAAACTTCAGAAATAAAAGTGAATGTTAATTCGTATCTCCTGTCCCTTGATTCTCACGCGGTGTTCTTTGAACTTTACAGGGCAACCCTTTCGTGTGAATCTGCATATAAAGAAAAAAGAGACGGAGGAATTGATATTGTTTTGAGTCAATTAACAACACATGGTTCAATTCAACAGTAGAAGTACAGTGGAATCGAGGAGTTGTTACATATAGTAATATAAAAGGTACTGGAATATAACCCGATGTAGCAATAACCAAACATCAAGGTATTTAAGACAATAAATTGCTTCGTTTTTTACCCTCTTGCTGTATTATCAGAGCTCATTCCGTAATATTTACTGACATCATTTGAAATTTATTGTCTCGTAAAATATCAACGACCCCGATACGATCTTCATGCGAACCGAATTACACTCCGGTCGTAAAATTTATTAATTAGGATGTTCTGAATTAACGGCCTCGAAAACAGATCTGGAAATTCTCCCCGAACAAAAAATACTTTTCGGCTTGATTAGATTCCATCTGGAAAAGGAAAAGTTTGAGATATTGCTCACCCTTGGCTCCGCGGAAACTGATTCGGAAATGAGTCAATTAACTGGTATGAACAAGAAGCCATTTTCGATGAGAGAAAATTCGCATGAACAAGATTGCTCATTTTGAATACTTACTTGAAAGGATTCTTCGTGAAAACAACGCTGGCTTTTCATGAACGAAATAACTCTAATTGAATCGGAAAAGTTTCCATTTGTTATGATGATAATTAGTAACTGAGGTATTTTTTTGGAGAGAATATACCCACTAAACATTGTGATATAACCTCAGTGCAACAGTAACATCATAATATTATGTTACATTTTATAATAAGTTACTTTAACATGTAAGTTTTAGATATTTCATGGTGAAATGTCCGGATAGGTTACATAACCATGTTAAAATATTTAAATGATTATGTTGATGCAATATATGTGCAACGTCTAAGATTAATGATTTATATATTATATAATTCTTGTGCTATAACATTATCGAAAGATTTATCAACAACGTATATGATACCATAATATCATATTTTATTTTGTATAACAGTTATTCCCCTTTTGATAACTGAACTATATTAATTTATCAGTGATGTATAGATATCGTTAAGTGGTTATGTTTCTTGGCAGAATCACACCATAGTTTCAGGAGTTCTGGATTATAGATGAAAGAACATGAACAAATGAAATAACGAATATAACAAAAATGAATTATATATGAATAATAGAAATGAAATAATTATTTTATGAAGAGGATCTTACATCACTATTTCATTATTTTCCCGTCTGTTTTTTTCTCTGCTTAGAAAACCTCTGCACTGTTTCCTGAAACTTTCTCCCAGTGAGGTAGAGAAAACTGTGCTTAGCTGCATCTGAAAATTATTGATAAAAATAGATATTTGGTGTTATTTTTCAGCGTAAAACACAAATATAAAGTCAAAACGCGAGGTTCTCCTCTCTTTCGAAAGTTGTGGGCCGTTCACAGTTCACAGAACTTATACATTTTAGTTTTTTTTCCTAATTTCACCTTCCTTGACAATGTATTATATTGTCCGAAATATTTTTATTCTCCATAACTCTCAACTTTTAACAGTGCCGCGTTTTGACTTCAGACTTCAATTTTGGTTTATGAATTCTGAGAAGAAATAGCCAAAACATTTTTTCTAGTAACTCAAATTCACAAAATTGCAATAAATGGATATTTCATAAATATCACTACTGATAATATGGAAATAACTTTGTTTGTCGTTTTTTCTGATAGTCTTTTCAATTCATTAAATCATTAAGCATTTTTTTTGTTCTAGGTAAGATGGCATTCCAGAACTACAAAGAGGAAAATTTTCTCCAGACAGGTACATTATATCGTAATTATTATCGTTATCCTCATGAAAGAGTCAATTTCGTACTATAATTTCCATTTTACATTAGGTATAAATTTGCATAGACTAGTTTCAGAGTTCTATGTCCTACGTATGCGAGTCATTATGCCGTGCGGAGCGTGTGTACCTCACTGACAGAGAAAATGGGGGTAATATTCTTGGATCATACTGTATAACAAAGTAACACACCTGAGGGATATGTTTGACGAAAATCAAAAATGATTTTTATATTTCCGTTATAGCCATGTTTCATGATATAACAGGAACAATGCTGTTCCAAATTGAATTCCGCTCGTGAAGGAAGACGAGCTTGTATCAACATTTCATTTTGTTTATTCAAGAATATATCGATGAATATGGCTGCTGAGTATGTACGTTCGCGTTATTGTGTACTCAACAAATCCAAAAACGATTCTATACAGGTGCATTATACGAGAAAAATTGGCAGAATCAATCAATTCACGTTATGATATGATCGCACATATTCAAATTCTTGTCAATAATATTGGTACAATCAATTACAGATTTCGCACCGTAAAAGATATTTTTATGTACATGTATACGTCAATTGGCATCTCAAGATAATGCAGCATATTTCGATTCCGTTGGTACAGTTGAATAAAGAAACTACAAAATGCCGTTACGTATTTATTGCCTCGGAATCAAAACACGATTTGTATGTGCAGGTGTGTCATACAGAAATTTATTTAGACTAATTTTAGAGTGTCTTCAAGACTGGATATTAGTCAAATCATGTTGAAACTATTCGTTCAGGCTATTGCCAACTTACCTACACATTAGGTTGAAAGACTACACCTGGAATTATTATTAATTGAGGGATTATCAATTCAAATACCGATGATTTTCCATGATTAAAAATCCCTTTCAAGAGTATCGTACCTCGAAAAAGGGGTGTAGCTGACAACGACCAAAATAAGTTGTTATTATGCCCATCCTCTGATGAGGAATCGTCAATTTCTTACATCGTTGATGAAACCACTCGAAGACTGGCTCTGAAATCATCCAGGAACAATTGATTCAGGCCAATAGCAACTTCCTTAGTAGGCTGATGGACAAACACTTAGGGCCTGTTTCACCACTGATTGATAAGGTTTCAGATAACAATCTGGTAGATAAAATATCTACTAGATAAAAGTGTCTGATATAAGTTTTTTTGTTTCACCACCCAAGTTCCTGTTATAATATCTGAGAGATAGATATCTAACACCTCATCAGTGGAAATGAGTGGCAACGTTGCCTATTTCATAGTTCTGAAGGTTCTGTTCTGATAGTTGACAATTGTTGACACTGAATTTTGTTGTATTTTGTATGTGAATCTGAATAGTAGAAATGGATAAAAAACAGGTAGTCCAGTCTATGACCATTTTCCCGTGTATTTATCCCATACAGCACCGATTCGCATGAAAATTTGGATTCAGGATCTACATACCCTCTTTTTCAAAATCTACCCTGTGCCGAGGGTTGCTTTCTCCCTGGGGGTGGATGCCACCCCTTCTTGGGGGTGAAAAATTTTTTATTGGAAATAAGTGCGGAAATCAATAGATTGACTAATTCTAAGTACTTTCTGTTCAATGAAGTTCTTTCTGAAAAGCAATTCTTTTCAACTTATTCGCGAGTGAAATTGTCGGTTTCCAGGCAAAAAAAAACACGTTTTCAGATCATTTTTCGCGAATAACTGGAAAAATATGCATCTAATCGAAAAACCTGCAGAGAGCAAAATTATAGCTTTTGAAAAAACAAATGCGATCGTTTATTTGTGATGTATGCAAACCCACTACAAACTGAATAATTGCTTGTTGAAACTTGATTGGTATTTTCAAACGCCAAAATGGAAAGTTTCTACGTACATTAACCAAAAACCAATGCATTTTTCGGGAAAAACTCATTGGACCTTTTTTGAAGTCCTTCGAAAATCCTTTATTTCTGTCAGTCATAAAAGTTTTTAGCATCAAAACTGACTGAGGTTTGAAGGAAATAATGTTGAATCCTATTTTTTCGTTAAAAAAAAATGTGAATAACTCATCTTCTCTTCCCCCTCCATTGAAAAAAAATCGTTGTTATTCCATAATTCACTTCATTCATGTTCTTATAATGAGTTCTGAGTTTTTTATCAATTGAAAATACGTAGTTTTGGAAAAAATTAAGATTGAAGAGAAAAAATCATATACGTAATTCAGCGAAAAATCACCATTTCTTCGAAATAACTCGAAAAGTATTGATCACATGCAAAATTTTTTAGAGTACTAAATTGAAGGTTATTCTTCTCTGAAAATTTTGGTGTTTCATTTTTTTCTGCAGGATGAAAATAGAGTAAGATAAGACCAGTTAAATATTGTGAGGGTTAGCGCAAAGTACTTTTTTTGAGCCCTTTCAGCATGAACCTTTTCAAAAATGAAATCTGAAACAAAAAATCATGTGAATGGGCTTATAGTTCTTGGGAAAAGCTACGAAATACTTTTTTGATGGATTTGATTGCTTGAAGACTAAGCGAGTTATGGAAAAAAAACAAAAACAATTTTTGTAGAAATTAGATTATGTACATTATTATATTGGAGAATACACATAGTAACTATATTTTAGGACTAGTGGAACTATATGATTTCAATCGATCACACATCTAAATCTAGACTCAACCTTTTTTTAATGGGGTAGTTTTCACCCTTGAAAAATCAAAAGCAACCCCAAGTACAGAGGTAACTTTAAAGTAGAGTCTCAAACTGAATTTTCATATAGTTGGGTTTCCGGTTACTCAATAACAATTTCGATATAATTTTTTAATGAAAACTATCATAAGGGTGGTTTTTAGGGGTGGAAACTGTTTTATAAATCAGAAATTGTCTATCAAGGTTAATTCAACGTATTTACAAATGACTGCACGCTCAAAACTAGTATTTTGTAATTTTTTACTGAATAGGGGTAGTTTTCACCTCTGATGAATAGAAATCAACCCCAGGCACAACCTCAACTTTGAAGTTGATGTATCTACCATCAATACATACAAGCTAAATCTCAAATTAAAAGCAAATAGATACTGAATAAGTTGAATAACTGCCAAATAACATGTTAATTATTATTTTCTGATGATATTGGGGGGGTGTTAAGGGCTGACACTGAATATTGAACCATAAATTATATTGAAAATTTTCAATCGATTGATTTTACTGATATAAATATGATTTCAGTTTATTACATGCTCCAATGTAAAATTTTGATATTTTTTTTTCGAATAGGGGTGGTTTTTACCCCCCTCCAAAAAAGCAACCCTCGGCACAGGGTAGATTTTGAAATAGAGGGTAAGTAGAACCTATATCCAAATTTTCATACGAATCGGTGCTGTATGGGATAAATACACAGTTTACACTTTTTTTACCGTCATAGACTGGAGTAAGGACAGAAGCGTAAACTTTACTTGTGTAGTGGTGTCAATAAATATTTTTGTGTTCTCACAGCCCCTATCTCCTGACAGAAAACCATTTCCAAATTCCTTGTTAATTAATCGGTGCCTAATTTGTGAACTATTGAAAATGCTTTGATCGTGGCACGAACCAGGACTGGAAATTTCACAAATCTTGGTCTTAGTTCTGCTATTGCTCTGGATAAATTTGAAATTATTCTAGAAGGTAAAACTCTGCTTATACCACTAAAATCTCCAGATGTTATTAAAAATGATCCTGTAGCACAGTAGGGCAGCGTTAACAACAATCGATTCATAGGTGATATAGCGAAATTACTGAGAGAAAAATTGAGTCAATGATCTGGTATACATACATTGGTACTTTGAATAGGACAAAATGTACTTACAAGTTGGTCTCTGTAGTTACGTTTCCTTCTGAAATAATTTGGCCGATTTCTAATAACACGACATATGATTTATTAGATATTCGTCAAACTCATCTTCCATAAATTCGAATAAATCCATCGTTAAAATCTGTCATTTAAGTATTTATCAGCCGCCAAAACCGAATGTTAGGTTACCGACCACTTTATGAACCAGATATAACTATCAGACACTTGTGAAACGTATGATATGAGATATTTATCAGATAAGTTGTGATTAAAATATCAGGAACTTTATTAGTCACTGGTGAAACAGGTCCTTACTCACGTGGCAGAATTTGAGACAAAATATCAATTTGCATCTGAATCATGAAGACACTTTCAATTCGGAGCATTCACTCCATGAAAACACATATACAGACATCATGATTTTTAACGTTTCGGCAAAACGACCTGGATAACGATATTTCCCATTTCCACCGGGTTGTAAAATTATATTTATATTCCATTGGCACCGCTTCATGGCCTGTCAGGAAATTTAAAGAGCAAAATGCTCTTTTCCGTTTATTATGATATATTTCTCATTTATATCGTTATGTTTTCCCATGTTTCCAACAATTTGGCTCGGTTCCAATGGGAAATAAGTACGAGGCTGCCAGGCATTGAAGGTCAGGAACCTTTGTGATGGTGTCACTTTCAGAAAACCAATCTTTTGCTGAAACTGCCACGTTTCATGATTGACGGGTCCGCGAATAACCATGCTGTTTTTGAAATATGGCAGAGGTGGTTATCGACGAAGTCTACTTCACCTGCTGGAGTACTTCTATCGAAGTCGATGGCCTTTGGTGTGAAAATATCAAAAATAATTACCTACTACTGTTCATTTCGAATTCATTGTGATCTTATTTTGAAAACTGATCTGAACAATACATCGTGATACTGCATTGTCAGAATTATTGTTAGAGGGCAGAACTCCGTCAAGTGCTATTCTCAATCTGCTCACGGTCGGCTATTGGAAAAATGATAATGATAAGAGAGACCGGAGCTTAATGGTCATAAGCTTGGGTTGAACCTAGGTTTTAAAATCTGGCCTCAAATGTTAGATTACGTCTCACTTGGTCGTATATTTCCAACTTGTAAATATTGTGGTTTCAGTAGTTCACAAATTTTGGTGATATTTTCGCTGAAGTTTTTGATTCACTTCATGGTTCACAAATGGCTTTGGAATGGGTTTTTTATCAATCAGCTGAGGTTCATTTACGAACGTCAACCCTCATAAGTCGAAATCTGCGCTAGCCATGGATTGAGGTGGGAGTTCCAATGTACGAATTCATTGCAGATTCACGGCCTTCTTTTGTCCAATTGTTCTAACATCTTGATTGTCGAATGATTTCAAATTTGGTATACAATCATACGAATGAAATATTTATTCTTGCTACAAGACCAACAGAAATGTTCGGAACATTGTATTCATCCCAATATATCGTTTTGGAACGGGACAAATTCAAGAGGGACTCCAGAGCTCTGAAAATCGAAATGAATGAATGGAATTCAAACGAATGACAATTTAAAATTTCGAAATATCAAATGGCATAAGCAATTGAAATCAGAATGTACCTCAACAAAAATTTTTTTTTTTCAGGCGTATGATTTTATCTAGAACTATGAGAAAGTTGATAAGCGTTCTGGCACGTCCAGGCTATTTTTTGTCTGCTAGTTTAGCTGTTAACTACCAGATGAATACTATACTATGCTTGAGTAGTATAATAAATGCAATTCGATAGTCAAATAGTCTCTAAACGAAACCAGTCTTGAAAAGGTGTGATGAGACTGCAGTGATGGAACTCCTTCCCTAACGAAACTCGATCAAACCTTCTTGCCATCTCCGTTATTATACAAGATGAAGTGACACTTGCGCTATTCATTCTTTTATATCGAAAGATTAGAGTTAAGATGTTGATAATTTATTTGCTAACGTTTTCTGGGGTTAGTTGATCAAATGCAACGGTACTCATTTCGCTTCGTTTCCAATTGGATGGCTGTTGCTTCCCAAACCGGGCGCAGTTAGCCAGTAGCCTCCTGTGACGTCACAGGAGCTTCGTCAAGGGACGCGGCGATCTTGCTCGTAGCAATGCCTAAGTCCGATAAATTGTTCAAATTATTCCAATGAAAAAGTTCACTGATAGGTTTTTTCAGTCGACTCCTACTAGGAAGCCCTTTTTACCATCAAGGTTTTTTTTTTTACAAAATGCCTCCCCTACGTGGTCGTCCGGACCACCCCAGCGTGAATAGGATAGGGTTATTTTTTTCCACATAAAAAACTGTCACTGTCACAAAACAAAAATCAGGTTAACAAAAAACTATCTGGTCGACTCCTACATGGAAGTCCTTCGTAATACAACGTGGATTTGCTTTTATTCAAATCATAGATTAAAGGAAACAGGAGATAGAACATGGTCAACTGCGCACTCTGCCAATTTCCCCTGATATTCCCACTCCTAAGGTCCGCCAATCAAATCGTATATCCCCACCAACGTACCGATTTGAAGGATGTGCACGCTTGTCAAAGTTTGTTATTGAGTGTCAATGTCATGTGTTCCGTGAACTTTTTCGGCAAAAAATGTCACGGTGTGTTGTGGAGCGATGCAGATACTACTTCAGTTCAAATTATAAGAAGGATATGAAATCTGTTCATCTATTCCGGTAAGTCTGTTATGAGTGCGGTATGGTTTTGATGGGAGTGGCCAGGACACCAGGGCCGTAGTTGTTTCACAGTCGAAGTTGACAATAATTTGTTTTCCATACCCCGATGAATGAGACCAACGGGATAAATCGCGATGGTGATTCCATATCGTTCGAATATTGCGTTTTGATTTCCACAAGCCATCTCAAATATTGCGAACAAATAAAATAAAAACAAGGAGTTCCATTAGTTTGCAAATCTGAATTGATTCAAAAGTGAGCAAAGTAATCGATAACTTCATATTACATTCAGATAAAACGTAAAGAGGTTACTCCTCTGCAAGTTTGCTCTTGGTACTCACTCCCTGTTATAATATAAAAAAAAACGATGAAAGTGGTTATGTCAAAATTTCTCAAAATGGAGTTGGAAGTCATCCGAAAGAGAATGAGCACGAAATCCCACACAAATTTTGATACTTACGGCAATTTTAGTTTGTTCTTTTTTGCATCTAGATATAACTGTTCTGCTAGACGAAATCATATCATAACATGACCTATTTCAGTTTTCCTAGCAATGATGAAAGAAGAGAATTATGGAGGCGGGCTTTGACAATCGAGGCAAAAGATCTAAAAGAATATTCTCGTGTATGTCAATTACACTTCAGCATGAATTATGAAATAAACTATATAATCCAATTTTGTGTATATTCTTTACTTTCATTCGTAATATTTTTGAATTTGCTGGCAATAGCATACTAGAGGATTATAACATATAATTATACAATGCTTAGAAAAATCGTAATGTACCAATGAATCTTCAGTAGATTCGAAAATGAATTTGCAACCTAAGGTGAGTTTTATTTGACTTATATGAAATTCTATTCATTACGAATTTGCACGCCCCTGGTCGTGGGTATATGAGCTATTCATTGTGAAAGTGTATGTTCCTGGTTATGGTTATATGTACTATTCAAAGTTTATGAAATTTGGGAAAACCATTTTCACTTCAATGCAAATACGACTTTGGGCGAAATAACTGATATTTTCCTGAATACTACTCTGTACCGCTCCCCACTCCTAGGCTTCAACTCTGAATATTTGGCAGGCACAGCGCACATTGTTTTGTATATTCATGTTCCATCTCCTGTTTTCTTTAATCTATGATTCAAATGCTCGAACTAACTCGACAGACATACACAACACATAACTGAGCCCCGTAATCACACTTGATATCCACGTACCATCTTTATGAACGGTCGTTATCAACACATCCGTCCACTATCACGGCGACCACGAGACTCCAACGGTACTTATTCATTCATTAAATTATGAATATGGGGTTGCTCAACAGACGATAACCTCCTGTAGCAGAGCAACACAAATCGACAGATATGTTACATCGATTTTAAAGCAGTGGTGCCAACTGAGTGTGCATACTAGATGTTAGTACGTTCCTCGTCGCTTGTACGAGTGTTTTTTTGTGAGATTGAAGAAGGGATTGTTTGAAATGGATTTGAAATTTGTAACAATTAAATTTGGGGGAAAATGTGGAAAATTGAATTAATAGATAATAATTGTTACAATCGTCGTTATGTGGAATTTGAAGTTTTTTTTAAATCTAGTGTATTTAATGATGATTGAGATTGTAATTATGGGTGGCTGAACAAGAAAATGTATGCGTGAAGTATTTTATACTATGGTATTAGTACTTTTCAATGTAGTGACAGTAAATAGGAATATCTCGCCTAACTGATTTATGTCTGTTTTTTTGTCCATTTTTTGTTCATGTAATTATTGTCTTGTGCAATAAATGCCATTCCTAGAAAAAAACTTTTTGACATGTGTGGCTCAGCAGCCAACACCCTCACAGACTCATAGTTCATTGATTTGCTGTCATCGGTACAAATTTCAAATTCATTTCGAGCCATCCCTCCTTCTATCTCACTGAATAAACATTCGTACAAAGCGACGAGGAACTTATTAACACAACACACTCAGTTGGCACCACTGCCCTTTCATTTGACTTGACAGATGTCATAAACCATGTCGTTGTCAACCTCACCATTGTCATCTTTCATTAAAATTGAATCTAACCTAATATTCTTAGCCTGACCACATAGGCTACAGGGACTAATGATTTTAAACATTAATTTCAACAATAATCGTATACCTATGTGCATTATATCTTAATATCACATAATGCAACTTCACATATTTGTATATGAGATATCAAACCTGTAACTAAAAAGTATACATATTTTGAAGCACATAAGTACATAATTTTGTTGAAAGAATTTACAACTAATGAATGTATAAAAAAATAGTGAATAATTTTTTTATTTATTATTTTTCTCCTTTCGATACAGTGGGTATGTTCGTACTGCTTGTACGTCATTATTTTGTGGTGGATCAATATTTGTTCCGTAGTTTTCTGTGTTTGTAATAATTGAGGTGCAGGTACGTCATATTCGGGCTTTGTCATATTTGGATATTGTCTCATATTCTGTTGGTTGTCAGCTTTACGTATATGCATGCGATATACAAACGATTGGTCTTTCAACTTCAATCACTTTCTGAAAGTTTGGTTGACAAAATCATGAAACAATGTCTTTTCGGAACGTAGAATCCAAGTTTTTTGTACATGATAGGACAATCTATTTTTTTATAAATTCTGGTAGCATGTTATGTTGGTGAGGTCCGAGGTAAAACATCGTTGTCCAATTGCTTCTTTCGATCTAGATATCTTGTTTTGTTTGTTCCTGGTATAATAATTGTGATCGATAGAATCAAGTTGTTTTTCGCTTCAACTAATAAGTTGATGCAGAAATCCTGCTTTATGCCAAATACATTGCCCTTATTTAATAAATTTTCACTGGACAATGTAGCTCTTTTTCTAAGGATCATTTTTAGTATCCATTCCTGAATAACATTGAGCTTTTCCAAGTGATAGTCGTTAACACCTCCCAAGCCAATTATACCCTAACAGTCATAGGATCACTGAGAGTATCACCTACCTATGTCAACTTTTTGTTCGCGATCTTCGCATCTTCTGTTGACTTTCCTTCTCTGAAATCGAACTTAGAAATAGAAAAGACGTTATGTTACTTCAAGAAGCTCAGAAGTCTCATTTTCAGTATTTTTTCAATTATTATAGCTAACTTCGAGATAAGTGAAATCGGTCTATAGTTGGTAATGTTTAATTTATCTCCACTCTTGTAGAGTGGCTTAATCATTTCAATTTTGAGTATCCTTGGAAAACACCCTGTATCAAAACATCTATTTATCAAATTGTTCAGAAAAAAATAATAAATAGCCTTCAGTGTTGTCGAACGAATGTTTTCCGGACTTGGTGATTTTTCGAGTTTTAATTCCATGATTATGGTACGCAAAAATAATTCCAACATCTTGGAAACCCATATGGAAGCGTTATGATGAACCATCTAATCATTTCTTTTTCAAGCAGTTCTAAGAGATATCTCTCGGTCATGTTATTCTAATCTCCCGAATTGAACATATAATATGGAATTGTTTAAGTAGGAAAATATTCTGGTCATTATCGCTCGATGTTCTTGTACCTTGATATTTTCCAGGTCCTATTCTTTTGAATATTCTGAACTCAAAAGCAGTATGTGCTGTATAAAAATTTGCATCTATCAAACATATGGTTCTATATTTCATAGTAACAAATGACACTATTTTATGTGCTTCAAGAATCCTGGAAATGAATTGTTTCAGCTACTTCCAGAAATTCATTCACAGAATAACTCGCATACACGGTATTCTTTACTATAGTACAGATACGTGTCGATGATAAAATTTGTTTTGTCAGCATAAGCGTTTGGTAAATCGAAAGACTTGTTCTTCAGGGCTGTTTTCAGGGCTGTTTTCTGCACATTCAAACATGGTCTTGATAATCCTGACCGAATTCCCTTTCAAGAGTCTCGACATCATCAATCTCGAAAGAAGTTTTCTGAAAAATAACTGGATCGAGTCAAATGACAAAATGATCGGGTCAGTTCTCCAGATATGCTGATTGCAGAGTATCCATCATCACTCTGGTGGATAATTCTGGCATAGCTATCTATTTCGATATTTATTATCACCAGCTATTCTCTTTCATAGAATTACATCGTGAGATTCAATACAAAGGGTCCACAAAAACTATAATTATCATAAATTAATAAATATAATACATTTGCTCGTTGGATGATAATTCTGGTGAAAGAGAAAACGAATTCGTATGAATTTTATCTCAAAAATCAAGTTTCGTTACTATCAAAATTAACTTTTTATATTCACAATTGAACCTTTAAACTTCCATATGCATAGATGTAAGCAAATAATTCTCATCCGAAACAGACTTATGTTCAAAATATCTTGGCATTACTATGATATTCATCAACACTTTCTATACGAAATGACGATAATTGGTTCTCATCCAAAATAGTATTTATATTCAAACTGACTTCATCAACGATGAATATATTCATTGAAGATTTATTTACGTATTGGAATTCACGTTCTAGAAAACATACATCATGATATGATAATCTTCCATAAAAATCAATAAACATCCAGGCTGGGTATTGATCTCTTTTTTTTTCATGATAAAACGACATGTTGAATAGTTTGTTGGTAGCTACAGCCCGAGAGACGGCAGTGGTTTGAGAGGAGGTTTTTTCTATGAAAGCTGAAAAGCAGTATAATTATAAAACCATCGATCGAATATGGGTTGGTGAATTGAAAAGATTTCAATTCCTTTCTTTTATATTTGTATATCTAGTATATTCATGAATACTATTACGCCCTGCGGCGTGATTGTAATAGATGTGATTTCCATCCTAGGGACTTTAGACTGAATGTTACGCTATAAGGTAGACACGATTAAATTTCCACAAAATTTATTGTCTTCGCGACATGTTTCGGTACACTGTACCTTTATCAAGCGAATGTATTTAAACACTAAATTATTCTTCGCTAAAAGTTCCTTAAATATATCAGGGCCTACTCTAATTATCTATGATTCCTAGAATAATACCACTGACAATGATGATGATTCCTAACTGATGCTGATAACTGATACTGATTCCTAATAGTAATTATGATATCGGACCGTAGTTACTACTTATTGATTGAATAAGTTCAACAAAGGGGAACTATTGAGATCCAATTGATCATTAAGCAAACAACTTGAATTTTTTAATTTATTGATTTCCAAAAATTCTAAATAATTAAGTCTAATGCCCTTATTTTCATGTGATTTCTATCAAGTAAAGGCCACCTCAGTCCAAAATTAGACTGAATGAATTGCATTGCGTGATATTTGAAATAAACAAGAGTTGGGCAAATCCACTACTTTGATTAATTATATTCATATTCCAAGAGATAAAATAGATTTCCACCTTCACCCATCCGTTTACCGGATGAAACATACTTTTGATAGGGTTTCATAAATAGAGGAATACTCCAATAATGGCTGGCAAGCCATTATAGGCGTATCAAAGTGTGGTCCAGACTAATACAATGAAATTCAAAAATTACCACCGTGCTAGGTAATCGCACGTTAAAAGGTGAGGCCTCGTTGATCCGTTGCTCTCACAATTTTCGACTCCTGAGGGTTGACGTTCGTCAGCTGGCTAACGGAAACGAAAAATTTCAGAACAATTTTAAGACAATTATAGGCGTATCTGTCCATTTATGAAACCCTATAAAAAGTATGTTTCATCCGGTAAACAGATGGGTGAAGGACGACCTCTATTTCATCTTTTAGACTATCACGGGAGACAATTTACGCGAAAAAATGAATTGACTTCATGAATTGAAGAAAAATTATAAATTGATACTACAAGCTAGCCTATAAATTCCTACTGCAACCAATTCACAATTCATTTAGCTAATTTCAAAACGAAACATTGTTTTTTTGCCAGAATTCAAAATAAGTTTTAAAATAGATTTTCCGTTAACCAGCCAACGTCTTCGTTCGTTCGTTTTCAAATATAAAGCAGACTTAGAACCTTCAGAAATCTCTTTTTGCTCCTTTCACGAAATGTTCTCGGAAATTAGTTTTTTGTTGTGTGAAATTGAAGATAAGAAATTAATTCGCGTCTGAAAGTAAATCCTGCATTTTCAGTAACATCTGCATCGAGTTTGGTTTTGAAGTGATTTGAGCTCTGTTAAAGGGTTCCATTTCTATCCCAGAGGTTATAAACAAACCGCGTATTTCCTCAAAGTTGATGAAAAATGTATATACTCGTACCTAATGTTCGTCAAATCTCGTGAAATCTTGATATTTGCATAATCTACAACACCTTTTTTCTCAACACCTGCTCACTAATGGATGCTGAGAATTAGAAACAAATTAGAGCTCCTGACTATACCCAGACTGGAGCTTGAGGTTATGTATGGATGTCAATCCGCACCAACAAAAAGTCCACTTCCACCAAGACTTTCGTTGTCTAAGATTGACATTCTCTCAAAAAGCTCTGGTCTGATCGAAATATACGTTTTGAGGAGGGTAATGTGAAAAAAATGTTTTTCAGTTATTTTTCCGATGCAGCACCATCAATGCAGCAGCAATGTTAGCAGATATATGGTAGGTAACAAATGGTGGTACCCTGACTATTTGCAAAGCAGGTCATTGAATGATATCCAAGCATATCTCTGCGCAGATATATCAGAGTGTCCTTGCTCTGATTGCAAGTATCTTCGAACGTAGACCAAAATGAGCACCTCGTAATGGTCCATTCCCGAAACACGATCAGCCCTATACCGGTTTTATCCTTGCTTAGAATCGTCAGTATGACAAATGTTCTCTGGATCTCTATAACGCAACAGTGAACAAACCACCCCCACCAATATGAAATATGAAGGTGAAAACAATGTTTTGCCGTTATTTCACCGTTGTATCACCACCAATCAGGGCCAGTGCAGTTTGACTTTTTTTGCAAGATAAATTTCTTGGAGGAAATTAGATGATCTGCGTTGCATGTAGTCAGGATAGTAATTGTTTTCAGTCAAAAACTTGCTCAAACTGCTGCCTGCATGTTGATGTGGATATGAAATAAGGGTTTAAAATTGTTTATATATGACTACCTGTTGCCCGCGACTTTGCCCGGGCAGACGGCGAACCGAACCAATTAGTCAGTGCACGCCGGAAAAGCATCACATACCGCTAGCTTTTCTCCGACTCGATTAACATACTATCATTTTCCTCTGCATTTTTTGTTCAATCATAATATAATATAACGTATATCACCCCTGAATAGTGTATCTAGCTATCTGTTGGTGAAATCATTTTCATGATCGGATCAGTATTTCCGAAGATAACCCCCTACAAACAAACAGACAGTGTTAGAAACTTCATCTTTATATAATAATAGTATAGATAAGTTGCTCCATTTTTATCACCTCTGAAGTGTCAATCTCTTAGCTAGAAGGAAGTAAGAGGTAGAAGGATATAAGTTCGATAAAAATAAATAAACAAAAAATCTTGAAAACAAGCAACAGTGCACCAGAAGAAATGAACTTTCCCTCTAAAACTGTTACTATAACTGTCAACATATAACGTGATCACGCACTTAATATGATACAAAAATCAATCACCAAGTTACTCAATTTATTCGATAATGATAGTAGTTATTGTAATTTTCTTCATCACTCTCAACAGTGTAAATAAATTTGTTCGTCTGAACAGGTGAATCTAGCGAGAAACTTCCACATCATAAACAATGTGTAATAACGATATATGTTGAGAGTGAAAGTTTCGAAGGAAAAGTTCATTGAGTACTATTAGATTATTACATTTTCTGATGGATGGATTCCTTCTTCTATTTTTTTTGAGATCTCAACCTATCAAAATCCAAAGAAATGAGAATTGATATTGGAATCCATACAAGTTAGAAGGACAGATTTTCAATCTACCCCGATAAGATGCTGCGATAATTCAAAAATTGTTTTTTCAAGTTAGTTTTTTGTAAATGTTAGAAACTTGAGTTTTCACATGAATACGTCTTTCAAGAGTGGCAGCTAGGCGCGATGCATATCAACCGAAGTGTTCGAGATGCAAGCATCCGCAGACAGTATGATAATAGCAGATTCTTTCAACTTTCGTCTCCTGCTATTAGAAGAAAGAAATGTTTATTTTATTCTTTTTGGTGCGTTTGGATAAAATCTCCGTTTCAAACATTTTTTCCTTTTCAATTATCGCTGGACAGGTTTCTCAGTCTGTTCATCTCATTCAACGCATCATTGTTGCAAGGTATATCGCTGGTTAATTACGAACAGTCTAGCTTTTTAATAAGGCTACGTTTGCTTCACCAGCAGCGAAGAGCTTCGAGCCCAAGTATATAAATGCATCGTCGACAGTACTACGAGTATCGAAGGAATATTTGTCGACCCTCCCTAAACATCGTTTGGAAGTGTGAAAGTAAAACAGGATTTGCCATGGTACGTTAAGGACGATCTTTAACACCCTGATGCCACTTTGAATTGGATGTTTGGAAGAATGCGCCAATTATTTCAGATTGAAGCTAATTGTGACTTGCGAAACACTGTTCTACGTTTGATTTTGTAGTAATTTATCTCCTAGGCAGGTTGTAAACCAATGCTGTTGACCCAAATCTCGCCAAGTGGCACAACCAGTTAACCAAACGATGCTACAGACTCGCAAACTTCGACCACAATATCATAATCGAGGACTCCAAAAACCCCAGTCAACCAAAAATTCATACGGACTGGTCTGAGTTAAACTCACATTCGCATTATAGCAAGTGTTTCATTCCATACACATATTGTAAGAGAGCATAAAAAACTCAATACGCCATCTTAAGATGTCCGCCATAATGTGTTAGGAATGACACTTTATTTTCCTAGTTTTTCTCAGCAAGCCTTTTCATTTGATACCTATATTGTAGGAGTGCATTGAAAATAACTAGTCCGCCATCTTGGGTTTTCCGCCATATTGAATTGGAAGTGACGTCACACAGCTATACAAAATCTCAGCTCAATCGGTCGAAGATATCTACTTCAGATTTGAGGTGCAAAATTCCAACCGAAGTAACAGTTACATACATACAAACATACATACATTGCAAGTTGAATAAAAGGTTGTAAAATTAAAAAAAAATCGAAAAATCATTATTGTTTCCATAAACGACCGTTCAAAATGTCATTCAACATTGATTAGACTGAACTTCCGAATATCTAGTTGCAATGAATACTCATTTCACAAAGAGGTAATGCTTTTTGAGATTGCTAGGAAAAAAATTAATTACTCTCCAACAAAACGCCGATAGAGTAAATATTTTTTTCGTGTGTGTGAATAGCTATTGATGAAATATTCACGATGTTCACAGGAACAGTCGAAATGTCATGGAAAATATTTCAATATGAATTCCCATAGCCATGGAAATAAATGTCGTCCTGGGGCCTGTTTCAAGAACGTACAAGTCTTGTAGCTACTAGAGAAACACAAAGAAAGACGATAATAAATCATTGTTTTTTACTCGTTTTTTGCCTGTGCCTGCATTGTCTTTCACTAGTAACTACAAGACTTGTAATTTTATGAAACAGGCCCCTCGTAACATCTCATAAACTTTCACCCTTCTCCCTTTTATTGGGACGGAGGGCGTCATAACCGAGACGCTGGATAGATATTGCTCCTTTAAAATTCACAATTCGAGATGTCAGAATATGAATGAATGCAGAACGGTGATTCGCAATTTTTCTATTCGAAATTTTTTCCGTTCCCCTTTAGGTCAGTATGAGGGCCCTGCAATCCATTGTTTCGGTTGTCTCTCCCATGGAAATGAAGAAGACAATCCAATTCCGATACAAATTTACAAAATATTCCGAAAAATAAAGGATTTTATGAGTATATATCGAGTGTTTCAGAACTCATGCTCATAAGGTAGTGGAAAAGAAATCCTATTGAAAACCCTTATTCCAGTTCATCATGACGAAGTTTCAAAAATGTAGTTTTAGTAATGATTATATACGGTGTTGAACCTTCCAGCAAAAATTTCAACCAACAGTTCTGTGTGATATGAATCAAACCTTTTTTTTCTATCTTCAGGCTAATAGTCTGCTCAAAATCAATCAATCAATCTTAAATCGCTTTGTAAGTCAGTCATCTGTTTCAGATCACTACAGTCAGATATTGGATATAGAATATGATGTTGAACCCCGAAGTCACATTGTGAAGAAACGGTGCTATAGTGAAAATACCGTTAGTCCCATCACTCAGTAAAACATTTGAACGCGTAATATATGATAGGCTCATCATATTTATAAATTCGAAAAATATTCTGCATACTCACCAATTTGGTTTTAGACGAGTAATGTCCTCAGATTTAGCAATATTCAATGCAGTTAAACAAATAACAGAAAATGCTGATAACAGAAAACCCTCTGTAGGCTTGTACTATTACCTTTCAAAGGCATTCGACATGGTAAACCACAAAAAACTTCTAAATAAGCTAAAGAAGTATGGTATAGAGGAATATAGCCCCTAATCTTGTACAAAATTCCAATGACTGGTGATATTTTTTTTTTGGATCAGATCAATATGAATATTCCACTAAATACTCTCATCAATATTCAGACCCAAACATTTTGTATTACAAGACCTTTAAATTTTTTGTTGTCCCAACAATAAATATTTTGATTGTGACGAAATTGTTTTTTCGTCAATGAACATGAACGATGATTTTTCAAAATTAAAAGCGAGTTTATGAACATTGAGCCAGATGAATATTTGTTTCAAATCATTTTCCATTTGACATTGGATCACTTGCAAATCTTTATTGAAATATATTAAGGTTGTACGCAAACAACACCAATTTTCCAGTGATGTTCAATTCTGAAATTGAATTGATATATACGAAAAATATTACAGGTCCTAGTAAGGATCCTTGAGGGACTCCACAAACACTGTTTCTCAAATGAACGCTCGTTTTTAATCGTAAAATATGTCTGTTGACAAGCTTTATGAAATCCGTTTTTTCTAGATCGCCTTCCTGGAGAAACGCTACGAAGAGCGGGAGTACAGACTGAGGGCGATTGTGGGTTATGAACTCATTAAGTCATACCTGTCAAATCGATTCCAGGTTGTTTGCATAATGAATTCACATAATAGTTTCACATCTAGTGGAATCGAAATTAGGCAAGATGTACCACAGGGCTCGAACCTTGGACCAATACTCTTCCTGCTATATGTAAACGACTCACCCAAAGCTCTGAATATGGGTAGTGTATACCAGTTTGCAGATGACACATCCGTTATTCTCACAGGAATTAGTACATCTAAACTCTCAACCAAAGCATCAGCAATTTCAAATTGTATGGTCAGCTGGTCAGAGACAAACATGCTCAAACTAAATGTCGCCAAACCGGGATTTGTACTTTTTAACAAATCAAACAACTATAAGGAATCTCTCTATGTGAAACTCCATAATAAGTCTATTCCAATATCTGATTATACGAAATTTTTGGGTGTCACGATGTACCCTACACTCAAATGGGAAACCCATATAAACTTACTAAATAACCAATTGAGCTCTATCTGTGGAATAATACGATATCTGAGAGATCAAGTCTCTGTTTGTAGTCTGAGAACATATTACCATGCCCATGTGCAATCATTGATTTAATATGGTACCATATTTTGGGGCTCATCAGTCCATTCACAAAAAATATTCATTACTCAAAAAAAAATCTTGAGATGTATCCTAACTTGTTGATGTGGTTTAATAATTTTGAATTTTAATCATTGTTCAAATTGACCCTTTGAAATTTTGACTTTTGCTGTGTCCGTTGATGATTGTGTAGCAATAAATACTGTTATTATTATTATTATAAAAGTAAAAACACGTACGTACGTACCAATTTTGAAGCACAAGATACGTTGAAGAAAAATGAACTTTCTCGAAAATACTTTCCTCTATCGGTTTGAAAATAATTTTTGCGATGAAGAGTACGATTATTTTGCCCAATAATTTTTTTTCTTGAATTTATACTCATTGTTTTGTTCAACAAGATATATACGTCCAGAATCCTTGTTCCAGTTATTGCACCCTGTGATTTTTATGAGGATTCCATTCGTGTTGCAACAGTAATAATTCTCTGTATACTTTTGCATGAAACTGGAATATGTGTTTTACTTATGTATGAATATTGATATGAACAAGAGTTATAATGTTTTTGTTGATATCTATCTCCTGTACGAATTTCAATATTTGATACAAATGAGAACCGAAATGATCTAAATTTTCTTCTAAAAAAGAGTAATAGAGAAATGATATTTATTGATATTCTATTTCACACGGTTGCCGAAAATATAGTAAATGCATCACGTCCGAAATAGTTATTCGTTTGACAAGTATAAAAAATGTTTTCGGATCAAGTGAGAAAGGTGCCAGGTCGCAGATTTCGAGATTTGTTTAAAAATTGATTCGACATTAAAAACAGGTAGGCACCAATTCTACTATGCTAGCATTATTCGTCAATTATCTGATATTATGGGGTGGAAAATTGATTCTGATAGAAGGATCACTATCAATAGAAAATTTTCAGTCGATTAGTGAATATTCTGAATATTTTGCTTCGAAACCCCTAGTTAATATCATTATTTATCAAACAGTAGGAATTTGAATTCAAAATTTCATGATGTCATTCTTGCGATAGATTGTCGGCCTAGACAACTTTATTTCAACGAGATATTAACGAACAACTAAATCAAGTTGAATTCAATAGTAAGAATATTAAGATAGTGTTGATGAACTGTTCGTTGACATTTGAAGTTGAAATTGATATGACTTTTGGGAAACATATACCAAAAATTGACGGAAAGCAGATATTTTTTTTCAGTGGTTGAATAGTCATATGATTTTTTGTACTAGGTCGAATTTTCCATTTGGAAACTGCCTACTTTTTTTATAACATGAGTGAATATGAGAAGGTCATATTCAGGAAGTTGAAGAAAAACATTTTTTGGCTCGTGTTGAACTTTACTTCATGACGACAGTTGTCAGAAGTACAACTTTTTGTACGATCATGGGAAATTGCTATTATTCTAATATCCATTCATATCCCAATGTTACCAGCACCTTTCTTTTTTAACATTCGATGACTGCGTGATATCTTCAGAGCGTGGAGTTCAACAAGGAGATCCTTTAGCGCCTGCCCTTTTTTGTATGACAATTCATGATGTTATAAAAGGCTTGAAGTCAGAATTCAATGCTTGGTATCTTGATGATGGTTCTCTCGGAGGAGACCCACAAGAAGTTTTTGATGCCCTTTCATCTGTTATTAGCAAATCGAAGGAAATTGGGCTCGAACTGAACTTCAAGAAATGCGAATTATATTTTCTAGATGAACCAGATTCCAAAATTTCCGCAAAATTCAACAACCTCTCTCCTGGAATCGAAATTATCAATAGATTTGACTTAACGCTCCTCGGCGCACCTCTTACAGATGAGGCATTCATCAACTGTTTTGAAGAAAAATTTGAAAATTTCAAAGTGATGTCTTCCCGCCTTTCACAACTCCCAAGACAGGTCGCTTTCTACCTTCTCAGACACTGTTTGACAATTCCTAAGTTGACCTATCTCATGAGATGCACACCTGCTTGGCTCAAGCAAGAACATTTGACCAAATTTGATGAGTCCATTCGTGATACACTCCAAAATTTATTGAACAATCAAATGGATGATAATTCTTGGCTTCAAGCCACTCTTCCTATATCTCATGGTGGCTTAGGTATTCGTGCAACCACCGATGTATCACTGCCCTCCTTCATATCATCAATGCATAGTGTGGCCAATTTGATAGATTCAATTCTACCAACTTCTTTTCCAATAGATAGTACCTTGAAAGCTGCTGAGGAACTCTGGATTTCTCGAACTAACCTTGAATTGCCAAGTGAGAAGAAAAAACATCAGGAAACTTGGGATATTCCTCTAATTAAAATTTCGGTCAATAAATTATTAGATTCAACTACAAGTCTCACAGATGAAGCACGTATATTAGCAGTTTCTTCAAAAGAGTCAGGAGCGTGGTTGAACGCTTTACCAGTTTCCTCTCTCGGAACTTTGTTGGATAACGAGTCTTTCAGAATTGCAGTGGGCCTTCGTCTGGGATCGAATATTTGCATCAACCATAAATGTATATGAGGGGCAGAAGTGGACACCAGAGGAACTCACGGGTTAAGTTGCAAGTTCAGCGCAGGACGTTTTTCACGTCATCATGCAGTCAATGATGTCATCAAACGTGCCCTAGTTTCAGCTAAAGTACCCTCCATCTTAGAACCCCCAGGCACTAATCGCGATGATGGAAAACGTCCAGATGGCATGAGTCTGATTCCCTGGCGTAGAGGAAAACCTGTTGTGTGGGATTTTACTTGCGTAGATGGTCTCGGTAGTGTAGTGGTTAGCATATCTGCCTATCAAGCGGAAGGCCGGGGTTCGAATCCTCGCCGGGCCACCGTGCTGGGTAATCGCACGTTAAAAGGTAAGGCCTCGTTGATCCATTGCTCGCACAAGTTTCGACTTCTGAGGGTTGACGTTCGTCAGCTGGTTAACGAAAACGAACAATTTTAGAACGAACAATTTTAGAACAATTTTAGATACTCTGGCTTATTGTTATATTTCTACAACATCCGTATCCTGTGGCTCAGCAGCTACTTCTGCAGAATCATCGAAGAGACGGAAATATTCAAGTTTAGGAGATAACTTCATTTTTTATCCAGTTGGAATCGAAACATTCGGCTCCTTTGGTCCTCAAGCGAAGACATTTATAAATGAAATAGGCCATCGAATCACCACGGAAACCAACGATCCAAGAGCTACCAGTTTCTTGATTCGAAGAATCAGTATTTCAATACAAAGGGGAAATGCAGCTTCTCGTTTCGGGACCATTCCTAATTCCAAAAGTCTCGATGAATTTTACATGATTCCTTTTGTTCCCAAATCACAATATCCCGAAAATAAAATTACATCTTCCGTTTCTTTCCGATCTCAAGAATTTGCTCGAGAATTTGCAGAAGCCTTCCACAACAACCAATCATCCCAGAAAAATTCATCTCTGTCGCTTTCATCTACATGTAAAATTACAACTGGAACATATGGCTCGAAATCATTGAATAATTCAGGCGATTCTCCAACAATCACAAGTCTTCATAACCTCCCGACAGTAGACCACAACAGAAAGCCCTCAAAAAGCAGTGTCCAAGAAGAGTATGATATACTCAGACCAATTGAAGTGGTGACTATATACCAAGCCATGTCACAAAGTAATACTTCTGAAAATATTAAGACATGTGGCATTCTAACAGGCAGACTCGAAAGTAATGAGCTAATTATAACTCACATGATTTTTCCAAAACAAAAAGGAATTATCATTATCACAATTGTTATATAAATATGTTTTGAAGTTACTAGTCCTGAATGAAAAGACTACTTACTCCTTTTTTATTGAATATTGTCATATATGAGATTGGTACATCATTCAGCTGGGCGCATTTCCGTTCAATTGACTAACTTTGAAGTGACTGAACGGGAATATTCAGACGGTTAATTTAATTCCTACTATCAGTCTACAACAATATTACATAGACATTTTCCGAATTGGAAAACTTTGGACTTCTCGAATAACGTATTTCTCGCGTCGAAGTTCTCCCGGGAAGTTGTGCGCGTAGAAGCGGCGGTTGAAGTTCGAGCTAAAGTTACACTGGCGATATTTTCCGAGTCAGTTTGTCGGCATGACAGTGAAAAGTTGAGCATTGTTTCGAGTACACAATGGGAGCTCCAAATCCAAACAAGGACACATTTTATATGAACACAAAGCTCGAAACAGATGCGGCATATCCCAGGAGATTTTCGCGAACGAATGCGATATTGAACCGGGTTTTTGTGCTTTTACGCATTTATCTGTTACTATGATCTCGCCCTATTTGTAATTTCGGAACACTTACCACGAGTAAATCAATTTTTGATGGTAAACATGGGATTTTTCAGTATTGAAAATTTAATCATATGTGAATGAAACCGATGATATTCAGAAAATGTGAATAAACAACAGTAGATTATCAAACAAATCGTCAGTATTATTCTTCAAGTCTTTCACTGTCAAGATTCATGTGACTTGCTTGAGGTATATCCGATATTTTTTCGAAAGAAACTCAAACTACTATTTCAATAAAATACATGTCAGATATGTAGAGATATATGTCCAGTAAGATTTCGTGTGAGTTACAGTCATGAAGAGTTGTTTGTTTTGGTACTCCCTCTACTGACAGTCCAGTGTTGTTGCCAGTAACTTGTAACGCTATAAAATACCTTTTCAAAGTAGTTGCGGAAAAGTAATATTCCGTGGGTTTTTTCTCCTGAGGGATTGGTGTGGCCTGGCTGAGGTTTGGTTATTCGTAGCAAGTTATATTGTGTAATTCATATGTTTTTCTTTCATTCCAGGCACTCTGGATTTCAAGTATCTTGGTTGTTCCAATATTAATTTCATTCCATCGCTTCGATGCATGCTTACTAGTATATTTTTCATATAATCTAAGGTTATGAATAGTTTGCTAGTTGTTAATTTCATGACAGACATCTGTAATTCGTTCTGACATTAGGGTACAAGCGCATGTTGTTCGGTGGTCAAAAATCAATTTGGCGATTCAAGGTGTAGTTCCGCCTGTGATCAAATGTTAGGACACCACTCCGAACAAAGCGTTCTGTTTCTGTGTGAGACGCACTCTCAAATCTAGGGACTTTTATTTTCCCAAATTCAGCATGAAGAAAGTTTCTGTGTCATCTTTTTTCAAGGACGTCAACGATAGCAAAAAATAATGTTCATGTATAAATATGATTTTGAGGCGTAATTCCGCCTTTTTGGCATATTTGCCGTTGAAGCTCAAATCAGAGCAAGCACGCTGTGAAACATTTTTGAGTTGAGTTGAGTATTCCTGTGGCCATCCAGTTGAATGGAAGATTTAAGGCTAAATAAAAGGGAAGATGGCTGACCCTCAAAGTTTTTTTTATGACTTCCATGCAAGAAGTTAAATGAAACCAAATATTCCATTAGAACAATCATGGACTAAGGATTATTATTATTCATTGAGCTAGGAGCAATCTCTTTAATATTTGGAAACAACCACTGCTTGGAGTCCATAGTGTGCTGTTTTGTCCATATATGAATCATTGAAAAATAGCTGGGATCTACCACCATAGTATTCCTGTTCCCTTTATGATTGAGAATACCAGGAATCTGAAGAGCCAATTTTCTTCACCATCAGGTCGTATGACTTCTCTATTTGAGTGACAGCAGACACACCGTTTTGAAGAAATTCATCATATCAAAATCAACCTATTCATTTAGGCAGCAGCTGTGGTACAGCTCAAATTTGTGTGAACCTATTATAGATCTATAATCGGGGCCCATTAACAATCTTGTCACTTGACATATAAAATAATTCATGAGTAACTGTTTAAAATTTCACAGCTGCTCTTTAAATTTATATTTCATATCTCTTGAGAGAACAGCTTTCCAAGTAATAAACATTGTTTCCTAGTCTTAATTAGTGTTTGAATTCAAGGGCATCGATTATGCAAATTTCCTATTTCTTACTTTTGAAAAACGGTGGCGCTCAGTAAGGGCTTCACAAAATTGTCGTAACTCTAGCCCAGCTCTCCGACACATTGAGTTGCCGTGCTCTATAGCCTTTCATTGGAGTTTTCTCAAGTATTGATTATAAACTGATAGTCTTTCATTGGTTCTATGGTGTCGTTTATGGTTTAACTGTTTTCCATTCTTGTTGATTGTTCGCTGCAGGTTGGTCATCTACATTTGAAGTTGATTATTCCCTTGCATCTCATTTCCGTTTCTAATTTCAATAATTCAGCTGATTACTGTTTTCGAGGTATGTTGTTCTCTCCTTAATTCCTATTCTTTTTTTGAGTACTGGCGCTTAGCAGCTGTCAGCTTTTTTGTGGTCACGACAAGACAATTTTCGGTTTCGTGTGGTTTCTCGTTTTTTGCGGTAGTGGCACCTTTATTTCCATCGGTGTTGATAGCATTCAACAAGCTAATTTGATTATACGAAATAACAACTTTGTCACGTAGTTCGTTTATTATTATGTCTTTTTGTTTTATGATAGCATCTAATTTACCTCCGTTTGAAGCATCTTCCATCGCATCGACAAATACTGCATCAATGACATCGCATTGGTCACACTTGTAGTCAACAATCTCAAGATTTTCTTCGACGTTTGCACACTTATAATGTAGTGATACATGACGCAAAACACATTTCACTTCATTTGCGAATTTTCTGTTACATTCACAGCATTTCACACTTGGATTTGGGAGAGTTCAGAATATAAATTCGTTGATTTCTTCTCCGACCAGGTAAATATTTCAGAACTGTATTTTGAGTTTCATATCGATAATCAATTTCAGATATATAGTATTTTTTCAATTTTTATGAAAAACTCAAAGGAAATGAACTTCATTAAATTCAATAGTGGAAAATATAAATCGAGTTAGTAATGTCAAATTAAAAAAAAAGGAAAAAAATATCGGTTTTGGTGATACTCAAACCAACGATTACAAAGTGGACTGTCTCAGAGGGCAAAGGCCTCAACCCACCAGGCTATTTGGACTGTACAATTTTTTAATTATAGGTGTGAAGAGTAGATGTGAGTCCTTCAGTTCCACAAAAAAAACATCAACCGTAACAATCCAAACTTGACTCAATGAACTAGAAAATATTTAAGATTAAAGTAGATTCATTTATGCTTGAATGAAACAACTAGGATTTCGTGTTTGTAGGTAGACAGATCAGAATAATCGTGACGTTTCATCAAGGTTGTCCTAGGAGTCAAGTATTTTGTTCTCTGTGATTGGTAGAATTATTATAACGACTCACTTGACTGAAATCGCCTGTTTATCTGTTTAGTAAACTATAAATAAACGAGCATATTTACGGGTGGGAGTAGAAAAAACATTTATAGTCATTTATTTTTCCACTAGCGTTATTTACCCCGTTGCTAAGGGAATATACAAAAGATTTGCGATTTCATTAAATTTTTCATCAACATATTACTTTATTTTGGAATGTAGCAGAACAGCTTATGACACTAGCGCTCAAATTTTTCGTGCGGGCGCGCCAAAACACCAACTTTCGGCGCCTTGAATGAAATGTATATATAGTGTTATCAGATAGGTACAATGAAAAATGATTCTCGAGTGGGTTGAAATGAAATTGAAGAAAGTTCATCATTCCCTACAAATTCATTTGGAAGTTGTTAGAATACAACGAAGCACCTTGGGCGGTTTTCGACTGACGAAGGTGTTTAGTAAGAAGGAATACCCATTTATCATCAACTGGTCACAGTACCAAACTTGCCCATCAACCAAAGCGTCGTCCCTATTTCGTCGACTTTAGCAGACATCAGTTATAGATACTAAATAGATTATGTATAAAAAATATGCGACGGAGAACTGGGGACCATCGGAAGCCCAACTGGGTGCAGAAGGTTATGGCTTTAATTCTCATTTGTCTGAATGGCGTTTTCATTTCTTCAATTTGTCAATTATATAGACACTGAACATCTTGCGTATTCTCATAAATATAAAAAATATTTCCATCACTCATTTGATGGCAATTCGTTTCTGCTATACGCTTTCGCAGCCAAACTCATTTGGTAGGCACGAAATTTTAACAGACGTTTTGGTGAATTCGCCAAAATATCCATATCGCTCCTTCGCCATTTCATATACGTTTGGAATATAATGGCACGTGCTAATGAGGAAAGGTCAATAGAATTTGGGATACTCAAACCACCATATTTTTGAGCCTTTTTCTATACAGAGCCGAACAAGGCAGCCGATCGGGATAATGAAAAAAATCACAAACACTTTCTCTTCATAGGTACGTGTATATAATTCGATGACGTTTGTTTCATTGACAGAAGTTGTGATTTCTATTTTTTGGTTGGGATAGTTTTTTTCGTGTATCCTCACACGACTCCCATTGAACATTCCTTTTTCCCTCAGAGTACAACATTTGCGCCACTCCATAACTGGCTACAATGTTTTCAAGAAACTCGTCCGTTACTGTAATTCGTTCCTGAAGTGGAATAGAACGATCCCAAACCATATTTCATTCGTGAAGGAAAAGTTCTGCTTCTAATTCGGGGTACATTCCATTAGTTCAAGAGACCTTCACCCATCTGTTTACCAGGTGTAACATATTTTTTATAGGGTTTCAAAAATAGACGAATACGTCTATTATGGCTTGCCTTTCAAAATGTGGTTCAGACTATATACAGTGAGATTCAAAAATTTCAACAATATGGAAACCTTTTTCATTATCGATTTGTCAGAGAATTTTATTCCTCATCAAAATCAGTGTATTGCAGAATACTTGAATATGACTGGTCAAGATTTCACGAACAGTGTACAGGGGAGAACGAAAAATAGGAACTCTGATCGGGAGTAAACCACATAAAATTTTTGACATAATCGAACAGTTCATTCAAAAGAGTTGTTTAGACTTGAAATCTATATTCAAATTTGGAATCACATCCAGGGTAGTATAATCCTGATCAAAATTCTATTTTTCGTTTTCCCCTGTACACTGTACGGAAATTAGAAATGTTGACAATTCATCTGCAAGTATCCTGCAATACACCAATTTCTATGAGGAATGAAATTTTCTGACAAATCGATGATAAAAAAGTTTTCCATTTGGTAGAAATATTCGAATACTACTCTATACCGTGTAACACAGACTCATGGTACACCCCCGTTTTCTCCTTTGTTTTTCTCAACATATCTGAAATAAAAAAACAAAATCCAATTTTTCCGGAAATGACATCAACTTTCGATTCTTGAATGGGACACCCTGTATATTGTTACATGATCGGCTAGGGATGATCATGAGGAATCCAACGATACCAGGTTTGATGATGTTATCTCCAATGACTGCGGAGATATCGCCATTTATTTGAATTATCCATAAGCTCAACGAGTAGGAGAGAGAAAGTTTTTCTGGCGGGTCAATCCAATTCTCTCTCCCACTCATTGAGCTTATGAATAAAATAAATGGCGATATCTCCGTAGTCATCGGAGATAACACCATAAAACCTGGTATCGTTGGATTCCTCATGATCATCCCTAACCGATCATGTAAGAATATACAGGGTGTCCCATTCAAGAATCGAAAGTTGATGTCATATCCGGAAAAATTGGAAGTTGTTTTTTTCTTTCAGATATGTCGAGAAATGCTGTTCACTGAGCATATTCAATGTTCCGAATTTCAAAAATATAGCTAGAAAAACAAAGAAGAAAACGGAGGTGTACCATGAGTCTGTGTCACACGGTATAGTCTGGACCACATTTTGATAGAACAAGCCATTAAAGGCACATTGATGAAAAAATACCTTTCGGTCAGTCTGCTGTGCAGTGACTCGATTAGGTACATCTTTGACATGTATTATAGGCACTTTCTTATGTCATAGGTTATAGACAAAGGGGATATCACTCAGACCAGTAACCTCTGACATCTTTGGTGGAGACGCGCTGCCCATCGAGAATTCAATTCCTCAGGCATCTCGACCTTTCTTAGAGTATAATATTGCTTCTGACCTTTTCTTATCTAGTTGGTAGATAATATGCCAGGAATATCATAGTCTAGTCTTACATGTGAAAACCCGTTGTATCGTACTCGTCTGTGGATGATTTCTCCAACATCTAGTCTCTGACAATATTCACACTACTTTCATGGATGAATAACGTTCCGATATCACATTTGAGAAATAATATTTTTGAATTATTTCCAGGCATCTAGCAATCCGTCCGATAATCTCATCATTGCCCTCTTGGTATTGTCATAAAAGGGGTTTGAGAAGATCTTGTGTACCTGAGTGCATGAGAATCTCCTGTGTGATTCTAGGAACTTCAGTTGTTACACTTCTGAATTCATTTTTTTTCTATTGTGGTGAAATCCCTCTCGCTCACACCTCACTAACATCGAAATCTTCCATATCATGGATCAAATTCCCGTAATGCCCGTTAGAGCGGGCGCTACGAAACATTCCGTTTGAAAAAACCGATGACCTCATTCTGATTGATGATTTGAGTTGAGGAAGACTTGATGAATAATATATTGGAGGTTGCCGGACGGAATTATGGTCCAGTTTTTTTTTTCGGCCCTATAATAGGAGTTTTCGATTCCATCGCTGTAGTTGTGAAAAAATATGTTGTATAAAATGCAAAAACCATTGACCGCTCTTTCTCGACTGGAATCTTTTTGCAAGATCCTTTCAATCCCGGAACTGAAAGTTGCCAGAATAGCCCGTTGTCAGTTTCATTATAAATCTCCTTCCCAGCGTCACATACCTTCTCTCGAGTTTTGGAGCGGGCCGCGCTCTTCTAAACAGTTTTTGTGACTTCAGTTATAGCTAAACTTCATCCATTATTATAACACATACATTTTCCATAATTATAAAATAGCAGTGCTTCGAATTTTGTGATAACTTTTTTTAAAGTGAATAAATATCGCTGTAATTAAAAAATAAAAAAAAAGGCGAACGAAAAATTATGGTGAACTGGTGAATGAACCAAAAGAAACTATTCAAATGCAGCAAGTCGACGTAAAGAAAAAATTTCAGACAAATTTGAGAAGTTGTTTGACCCGAATGCTGAGGAAGAACACTTTTCGTGGTATAAAAGTTGCATGGCCAGCTATATCGGCGAAGAAAAAATTCCTTGTCGTCACTGCATAAGAGTGCTGGAAGAAAGAGCTTCATCATCAACACAGGGCGTAGCTGGCCCATCAACTGACCCGCAAATCAAAAAGAAGCAACAGCGATTCGTCGAGTGACTCATGCTGTTCCATTCGTGGTAATACGACAAAAAACAAAACAAAAAAAAGTAATCTTTTAACTGAAATTTCATCAGCTTTGCTGTTTTTCAATACTTCGCGGCGAAAATACTATGAAATTTTCACAAAAATTTGTTATACGAAACACCGGAAGATTCGTTTGCAGGAACTTCCAATATCATACATCGTGTTACAGAAATTACGTTTTATAACCAAAATCTTCTAGTAAAGAAAGAGGTCGACCAACAACAAACATCACAAAAACAGTTACTGGCTGCTTTTGACAAATTCATGGCGGATATAAAAGACAGTGTTTCGACGACCGCTTTTGAATTGACATACTTGGCTCAACGCATGACTGTACTCGCTGAAGTTGAGGATGTAGTTCTAATCGTGATCTCAAAGTGATGCTGATCGATAAATTTGGTGACAAGGTTTTATTCTCATATCTTACTGAGAGGAAGCAATCTTCTTTGGTTTTCATGGCAGGAAGTTCATTAAGGATATAGCTGAACGTGTACGTCGGCTAGACTGTAGCAGAATCGTCATGTGTGCTAAAGAATTACGGAAAGAACTATCCACTACTGAACTTACCCCAAAGGACAAGTTGTGAGATGAAATTCTTATAGAAGATGCCGCGAAGAAATGCACATTTACGCCGAAATGGAAGACTCTCATACAAGCCTCATTCAGCAGTCAAAATCTAAAATTGTCAGACAATTCACTCCATGAAGCATAAGCGGTGTTTAGTGATATGTATCAGTGTAACGAACAGAAAGACACCGCAACATACTGCTCTGGCCGAATTCATTCACCACCTACCTAACTAAATCGAAACATATTCTACACTGTTGAACAATCTTAGACACTGTGACAATGACTTTCAAGGAACATTAAGTGGCGAAGATTCTATGCACATTACAATCATGATAGTTAATCAACAGAAGAATGATGAAAAGAATACCTCACGGGCATGGCCTAGCTCTTTAGGTTGACTAGTAATTCGATATCTCAAGCTAAGCAGCAGGTAATGACCGCGTCGAAAGCTCATAAAACTGCAGCAAAGTATTATACCATAGCTGGCAGGCAATATATCAATGAAAACAAGATATATTGAGGATATGCTGTCCTTCGGAGGAGACGTAAAGCCGGCGGTCCTGAGTCCATGGTTGTTGGACTCGTAAAGGATCCCTACCTCTGGTTGGAACCAGAGTGTTCGGCAAAATTTCGGGTTGGGGGAAATGTGGTCACCGGCATCGATGATTGGCCTTGGTAGGGGAAACAGGCCGAAATTGAATAAATCATTTAAAAAAAGAACACCTCACACACTGCTAAACCGAAACTAACTGAAACGGACTGAAAATTTTTATATCAAGTCGTTCAACCAAAATTCCAGCTGGCTACAAAAGTTTTTTTTTCTTGTTCGAAAAATAAACTGCAGCTCGTTAAATTCCGCTGCAAGTATTCTCCAACTTTTCAAAAATCAATGCTGAAACAGAACTTTTCATTACCGGTGGATATGAAGACTCCAAAAACTATTTATTCAAGCTCCAAGGTAATAGGTCTTCTGAATTGCTGGACTTGAAGTCCAATCACCTAGATGCAGATTGAAAGATTTTCAGCTATATTTTTGTTGCTGTTCGTGGGGGAATTGAACAAGTTTTTATAAATTGTGCAGATTCCCATGTTTTCGTACTCAACATCCACTTTTGGCATAAGCTATCGAATAGTAGTTGTTGAGGGATTCGGTTCGAAGGATCGGACGAAAAAACTCTTTCAAGCTGTGATCAATTCGAATGTATCTGAAATTATTATAACCTTCGATGTTTTCTATTTACATTGCTTAAGTGCTGCAATACATGGGCCTCCGAACTTACTCCAATTCGGTTATGAAAGACGTGGTGGAAAGTTGTACCCGGTGCAAATGGCAAAACCACTTATGCCCAATTCTTTGATCAGGCTTTGCAAATATAATGCTGAATGCCTGATAATGTTTTGCACTCGTAGAAAAAGCAATATCAATTGTATTTCCCTTTGCAAATGCATCGTCAATTATTGTCAAAACTTACCTGAATGAATTTTTTACTACTTATTAATAGGCAAACCACTTATTTTATTGAGTTTTTATTGAATTAGATCATGCCGTTTTTTTCCATACCTCACCTGAACCAGGTGTTAATAGTCAATAACAATTTTTTTTCGCAGCTACAGCGATGGAATCGAAAACTATTATAGGGCCGAAAAAAAAAACTGGACCATAATTCCGTCTGGCAACCTCCAAAATATTATTCATCAAGTCTTCCTCAACTCAAATCATCAATCAGAATGAGGTCATCGGTTTTTTCATACGGAATGTTTCGCAGCGCTTGCACTACGTCGTAATCTAAATAAACGAGATGTATGTCTGTTTGGTGCGTGTTTCGTAGTCCATCATATCATTTTTTTCACTTGGTCCTCATAAAAATATTCATGAGACACGAACAAACTGAAGCAATGGAAAGACCGGAATGGGGACGGCCGTAAAACCCACGCAGAAATTATATTGGATTTTTCTCTGTAATCCTATTTGATGAAAGTGTGCGATAGACGAAGGAATCCAAGATGAAGCGTACATTTTATGGAACAGTTCGAGTGAATTGCAAAGCATATGGCTTCACCTTGGAATTATGGTCTCAAAGCGTGGCATTTTTTATTGAAACAGCAGATAGATAAAAAAATGTATGGTGATGAGAGGACATCCAAAGAGTGTATTTCAGATTTTCTTGCCAATATACTATTCGTATGTTCGGTTTGATCAAAGAAATATTCGAAGATATCAGTTGAAATTTCAGGAGTATATCGTGTGTTATATTTTTTTGTATTTTTTTCGAAATTCCGATCATGGAAAAACCAGAAAAATCGACAGTACCACCGATACTATCGGTACTGAGACAATTGAAATCATAAGAATAAAACTCACAATTACTTTACGAATTAGACATAATTCACGAAGGAGCAGGTAAACTCACGTGAAAGATTCTTTCACAATGGGTAACAGCTTGAAAGGTTTTTTCAATAATTTCCTGTAGCAATAAAGAACCTGGGGCATAGTATGATATGGCATTCCTAGTTCTTTACAGGATATTCAATAGCAAGTTGCATATATTCCCGGTGCAATCTCCGATTCGATATTGTTTCGTCCAAAACTCTAGACACGATCATCATATCCAGGGAATTTACTGCGATATCCAGTAGATGGTGCAAGAATCGAATTCTGCCATCTTTTGACACTTGCATTCCTATTTATTCGAATTCTGCTCGGAGTTTTCCATGATTTTACCGTTCTTTTCAACCAGCTATTTGTCGTTTCCAGTTGAATTCTCTACCATAGTTTTCTTAGTTATTTGTCATACATTTACCGTTGCTTTATATTATTAAGTAGTTATTTTTCGTTTGTTTAGTAATTAATTAGTATTGTTTTGAATATTAGTGGTTCATCGTTTTTCGTTTGTTTAGTATTTAATTCAAGTGTTGTTTTGAACAATGATTCATAATGGATATATAACACTGTTGTATTATTTGTGGATATATTAATGTCCCTATCAAGTTCCGATCAAAGTTCATCTTGCTCAGTGTTACTTTGGTTGAAGTTATATTCGTATTTTTTGCTGATTCGTTTTCAGAATTTCCCACTTCAACATATTCATTCCAAGTTTCAGCCTTAGTGACAATGGTTGCTACATCCCCAGTTGAAGGATGCAATAAAAAAAAATTAAAATCATAGAATGAAAGTTCTTTCGGGAGAGTGTTTTCAAATGAGGTTTTCTTGTATAGCGCCATAACAGCCTGCACTACGAGACTCTTCAATTGAAATAAGTCAGGTTGATCTGCACTATGGAAGGTCCAATTCATTTCGAATTAAACGATATAATGCTTACCAATCGCTATATTGACGAACTATTTTTTCCATCTCTGTGGTCCAACTTCACTAGCTTTCACGTAGATACCAATATTCAGAGGAATATCATCCAATTATCTGCGAACTTTCAGCACCAAATAGTCAGAATTCCTATAAATTCTGATATTATTGTCTCATAATATACCTATATCGAAAATATAAGACAAATGCATCTATCTGTATCTGTATTTACTTCTAAAAAGAACCAGACGAAGATCAAAAATATAGCGAATTCTTACGTAAGAACTCGTGCAATTTTTGACAGAACTCGTGTATCTTGAAAAAAAAAAAAATAAAAAATGAATCTGCACGAGTCCTTCCAAAGGAATTGGCTAGTAGAAATTTCGTCAGAATTAATAATATCATGAGTCTACAGTTGGCGCCGTATGCAAACAAATGTCAGTAATGTGAATTTAATAATAATAATAATTGATTTCATTGCTACATGAAAATACAGAAAAGGAAAAGTACAAAGACAGATAATACAGAGTAAGAGTAGCAAATGGCATCGTTCGCTTTTCTTCATTGTGACAATGATAGAATAGCGCTCTTCCACGCAACTACATAATGGGGCCAGTTAGTAATACTAACTCAACCCCGAGAGAGAAAAACAAGAATATTGACATATAGATATCAGAATTAGATATATCATTACAAGACTATATGGTATATCATAATAAAAAAATAATTCAGACATAAAGATTATAAATGGTTAATGATCCATCTAACAGAATACTTTTAACTTTTTTTTTGAAGGATAGCAGTGCCAAGTGCTTAAATTCATCAGGTATACAGTTATAAACTTTGGAACTTCTTATATCGTATTGGTGCTTCACCACAGTGTTTCTATAGTCAGCTTCATTTTCTTCTACGAATAGTGAACATATGAATATACAAGGAACAGTCATTATTTTCAGTTTGGCAAATGCTTCTTCACAGTAATTTCTCTAATTGACTTTTCCACCTCACACAAGTGTGACCTGTAAACTTTCAAATTATTGTTAGAAATCTTTGTATGCGTTTCGAATTCCTCAAATATTTCCGGTACACGTAGCTACGGTCGAGCCTCCTTGTTTGGTCATGAGTGGTTCATACATATCAACTAAGGTTTTGTCGCAGCATCGTCTCCACTCAGTATGCGACGTACAACCTGAAACAACACGTAATGCCATTCTGGATGTGTCGCCCAGAAAAGAGAGAATACGAATAATCCCCTGAAGCGCTATCATGGATCCGAGAAATTCGAGATAGCACTCTATCTAATGCCAATATTATACGACTGCTCAACTTATTTATGTACGAGGAGTGCCTTCAATCAGGTCTTATGCCAACAATCGTCGTGACTCGCTTTTGATGTTATTTCGGATGTGGATTTCTCAGATGAGAGTGAGAATTGGTTCGATCACGATAGAATTTCATTCAAGTGTGCTTGTTGAAATCGTTCAGCGAAATGCCAGGAAATAAATACTTGTGGAATAATATTTTCTGGCAGTTTCGGAACCTGAAATCAAATTTGTATTCCTATAAATATAGTACGTGATTCGATTGCCTATTTCTGATGTTGTTAGATGATTTCTACTGGGAAAGTATAGTGTAACAATCCAGTGAAAAAGAAGAGTCAGTACATTGAAGCTAATTTCATGAAAAATAATTATAACTTTCATGCAGAAATTCATGGAAGACAGTGTTACAGATTGATGAGATGGTCTATCAGTAAGGTGTTCTTCTCAAACTTGCTAGTTCAGTATCGGAAAATGTATAAAATTCCAAAACCTCTGCATAGGCCCACTCACCAGACAACATTCAGATTAGTCGTGTTCAGAATTGAGCATCAACAGAACCTGTCATGACACAACACCCTAAACGGAAGATATATCTTATCACAATCACAAACTTCAGGTATATTACCAGTTATGCAGTAATGGAATGCTACCCAAGCACGTTTTCGAACCCAATCAAGAAGGGAATAGAAGTATTTTTGAATGAATAACCTCAAATAGAACACGTATTCAACGAGTTTGGTTCTGAAAACAGTACTTTCTTTTATTCATTCCGAAATTGACGCTTCTATGCTTCATGAGACCTCTTCAGATGATAATATTCAACTCAGGCATATTAATGTTAAGGTAATACTCAAAAAAGTTTCCCCATGAGTCATCATTCGATTAAACCCCAGAGGTTCTTTCTAAGCAGAGCCCCAAACTCACCTTTGAGGCCTAGATCAACAAACATTCTTAGGGGCACATGTTCTCTTCGATCGTAGATATCTCAGAACCTATTTGACCAGAATGTGACTTTTTCATGAAATATTTTTTTCATGATATCATGAAGAACATTGAGTTTTTTCCAGCCGCAATAACCAATTCATAGTTTTATTTGTTCCAGAATTCTTAATCTTTTCGAAATCACCCTGAAAGTCGTAATGGCAAAATAGATGCTGTTTCTGTTTTATATGATATTCTAGAGATCCAAATAAGTTCAATTCAGTCAAGTGGAAAAATACGATTGTTTACGCAGGAGGCATTAAATCATTATCATGTGCATAATCTTTTCAAATATTGTTTTGTTTTACTCTGAAGTTGACAAATCGAGTGATTTCTCTCCACGAAATGAGCACGTCAAAATATCACGATTTTACCTGATTTTTTCTTATTTTTGAGAATGTTCCCTTCGAAAATATTATACGTGGAGATTTTAGAATCATTCTGTCGTATAGAAAAAAAGAAAAAAAAAATCAGAACGACATTGACTTCAAATCGAAATCCTTCAGTAAGTAGGTCTTGTTACTAACTTCCTACATCATACAGCTTGGTTATTCGCAGACCCGTCAGTCATGAATTTCAATTTATTTTCAAATATCATAACTTTTTCGATTACAAATGTGAAGATTAGCAACTACCCCTAGTTCTTCACTTTCAGAGGTTAAAGACGATTTCACTTTTTTAGAGGATTGCGCATCGACTGCGGCAGATTAATATACAGGGGGATATCTTGTACCCGGTTAAGTACTTCCACTATAGATCAGCCCAAATATATATATATATATATATATATATATATATATATATATATATATATATATATATATATATATATATATGGCCGCCCTTCAAGGATAAAGGATCAGATAAGTAAAAAAATAATTGATCATCTGAAATTCACGAGCGCGTCAGATCAAGGTAGGGTGAGTTAGTTACATCCTGATAACCCCGACTCGTTGGTGGCATGATATTGTTTACAACGAATATCCAACGTTTTAAAATTTAAAAATGTAATAGCTTATAATTATTTTCTTATAAATACAAGTATTTTACTAAAAAAATATAAACTTTTTTCATTTACATGCTTTTTCCTGAGATTTTCAATTACTTGAGTTCAATGATTTAAAAAAATAAAAAAAAATTAAATTGGCAGAATAGGCGAATCCCTCCAGATAATCGTCAGATTATGAGACTGCAACGTCTAGAGCGTAAAGATTAATCATATGTATCTCAAACTGACGCGCTTGTGTATTTCAAAATGACGGATTTCATTTCACATTCTAATAACGGGCGCGAGTCTGCGTCACATCCAAACCATCAGATTATTATATATTATATATTTTTAGGTTCACTTAACATCCCCTCAGAAAATCTGACGCGCTCGAGATTTTTTTTCATTTTCAACCCTTACGTACGACCACCCCCACCATGGAAACAATCAGATCAACATACGTACATTTTCAAAAATATGTAGGACATACATGATATCAATATCTGACGCGCTCGAGTATATCCATGCAACATTTTTTTTTACATTTTTGAAAGTCTATAGCCGCTTCCCCCACTTATGAAAAGGTATACATTATATAACATTCTGTTCTTTTCATCATCTAAGTTTCGCAACCCAATAGGTCTCTATGACGCTCGAGTAAATCCCGATTTAGCATCGTGGGCTCTCCTACTATAAGACAAAAAACGTATCATCAGCCTCATGCGATAACTCACCCCAGCTAAGTGCTAGTTCTTCTTTCCTTTCTTGTTCCGGGAACCTCCTACTGACCCATTTGAAATATTTCAGGGAACCTTTAATTACATTCTGACTGAAATAATCGGAAAATCGATCATGTAATTCCAACCACGATAAAAAAGGCTATCTAACAAATTGGATCGACTTTGTGGAACGCTGGGAGCTCCCAAGAATTAATGGACTATTTTGACTCACCTCTGAAAAGTTCAGGATAACACTTTCAAATACGGTGTGGTGCAGAAATTCCATAGCACTTCACTTCTGGGAAACTCCTTTATGACTTTGGATGAAGTTCAAACTATTTTTGGGTCACATAAACGGTTAATTGCCATACTTGAATCAGTACTGGAAAAATTCCTACAGGCTCTGTAGGAAATGTTATGTTACTTCTCAAAGAAACTCCATAACCGTAAAACGTCAGAGTTTCGATCTTCAATCAGAAGGTGAAGATGAAATGTGTTTGTCATAAAAATTCATATATCATTTCAGGTGCATTTTCAATATCATTATTGTATTATAATGTTAATGTAACTGATGAAATCATCCGATGCTTAATGAAAATTGATGATGAAGTAATTAAATAACATTTTTTATGTGTGATTTTTACTAGACAGTAGTACTATTCACTTTGGCTTGAATGTGGTTGACCAGACTCCTTGGTTCGTACTTGACCCTATTGAAACCTGTTGAAAAAAAAATTATAAAACGAAAAAAATCAAATGAAAACAATAATTTTCGAAAAATATAATTTAATTACTCACTAAACCTGCACTGGCACAGGTCGGATATAATGCAACGCCCTTCGTGTTATTAGCCAAAGGAGTACTTGTTTTCTGACAGGTGTCAGCCAGAAACCTACTGTACAGGTATTTGAGATTGAAATGATCGAATTGTTCAAAATATGAGCTGATCAATGTTGAAACCAGGTTTCAAGTTGGGTTTACTCACGACATTTCGATCGTCTTCGGGTGATGATTGGCAATATTTGAGCTAAAGAGGGTTATACATACTCAAATCCGCCATTATGGCGAAAGTAATTGCTACTATAGCGCGCCGATTCCCAACCAGAAAAATTGCTTTATGATTTTATGGTGCTGCAACAGATTTATTTTATTGGTATACTATAGTTACTTCAAAATGCTAATTGATTATATCAGACGCGACGTTAACACAATAATGTATTGAGGCCTTTATAAAATAGTCACGAAATTATCACAGAAACGTTTTTACAACCAACTCATAAAACATATTTTCTTTCAAAAGTATATAGTTTCGTAGCAGTTTTGTAGCACTTTTCTGTGAAGTTTTTATTATCTCTATAAAACTATATCAAGCATATTTTATAACTGCTTTCTGAAGCTTTTATGAAATTATTTCATTGGAATGCTTTCAGACGCAATTTTGTTTTATCATATATTGCCACCTGGATGATAATTTCCTAGCTATTTTATAGAATAGTATATTCACTGCAATTCCCAAATAATGAAATAACTGTTATAAAATCAAATTGATTCCGCTAATATATATTTGCTGTCTCTGAGAATAAAATGCAGCATCCAAGAGAAACCAGCTGCCATTGATTTTTAAAGGTCGTGTAATATAACTTGTCAGTTTCATTTGATTGGCGTCCCAATAACTTTATACCCAATAATGTCGTGCAATATTGGTCATTGGAAAAAATAAAATACTTCGAAGTCTCCTAAGTTACCAAGTGCTTCCATTTTTTATTGATGAAAACAGGAAAATATATTATACCCTCAAAGCACTAGTTCAAAACTGTTTCGAAATTCTCTCTTTATATTCGATGGAAGAAGTTTCTGAGCCAAAAAATCCCGACATATAGGAGTATGAGGAGAACAGCGTTATAGGACAACGTTAAAATGCTTGCTATTGGTACTAAATTATTTTATAGAAAGACGCCATTTTTTAATGATAGCAATCCAGAATACTGACATAAGATGAGTTGGAAATAGGAAATTCCGCGCCTATAGTGATATTTACAGCTGACAAGTACTTGGATATTATGAGATTATATTATTTAGAACAAACTCAGTTGAGTTTGAGACTGGAAAATCAGTAAGTCAACATAGTGAATTTTTCTATAATTAATAATTTTTTCCAAAAACATTAATGAATGTGTGAGCGCTTAGATTTTGCTAATAATATGCTATATATTTCTCAATGAAATTTCATTCGCAGTAGATATATAAATCTCTGAAGCACAAGTAATATATTCAACAGTTTCATGAGTACAAGAGTAAAATTATTAAAACGGCTTCAACCCTTCTATTTGTTAGTGTTTGAAGATAGTTGGTGACATATCTTTTATATTTTCCCAGTGTCGAATAGAAAATTACTTCTTGCGCCTCCAAGAAAACATTTATAATACTTTTTTGCTTGAAGTATTGTATAAGTATCGCTTAAATCAGTTGCAAAAGTTGTAAGAGGAGTCTTCATAAAACTACTTTTCAAGAGAGTTAGAAAAATTTTATAGCAACTGCCGAAATGTTTATTGAACTTTCTTGTAGTGTTTGTAAAAGGCCTTACAAAATATCAATAAAGACTAATGTTTCATAAAACGGTGCCAATTTCCTACTTATAGCTTTTTTATAAACACATTGAAAACATTCCTGAGAGTAATGCAGTTTTTGAAATTGTTCTTCGAAACGTTTAATAATCTGTCATGAAATATGAAATTTTTAGTTGGGATTGGTAAGTGGTAAATGGTGAATTGCTAATTGAGAGTGGTGAATGGATTTATGGGTTGGGTGGTTCTCGTAAGTCGAGATGAAGTTGGTCCTTTTTTTTGGTGCGTGGTTTCTACATGTTTTGGATTTCTACGCTGGGGTGACTGAAACATCATTATTGAGAATGTAGACAGGTTCCTTGAATTCACTTTTGAACCAGTGGTCCACCCTGTGTATGACCTCGGCTCTAGAATTTTAATGCTGTCATAGTTTGTCTACACATGCTCCGATATTTCTCTCAGTATTCACGTTATTAAGATGAACTCTCCCCAAAAATCTGACATAGTACCACTATTCAACCCATTTCTGTACTTTTCAGGAAGAATCCGGTCGTGGAAACCAATGTATATTGTTATATTTGAAGAAATGTAACGTCGATACTCCACCCTTCTACCGGGTTGTCTATACATCGTTAAATTATTTTACAAGGCTGAAGCAAAAATTATGTAAAATAATTTTCGGAAATCTCGTTTCCCCAAATTGTTAAGATAGAAGTTAGATCTGACCTGTGAGGGTTCTTACCAAACAACAACTACTTGGCGATTTCATGTATTGATTTGATTGGTCAGTAATTTTTTTCTCGTTTTTTGTATTGTCATGAATCGCATTCGAACGCCTCAGCAAAATATTTGGCGGATGCCAACTTATCAGAAGTGGCGGAGGAACATCGTGTGACTACTTTCGTTTTAACTTCAGCAGTGTATGAGAGAGGCCCGCAAAGTTGAATTTTGGTACAGTACCAAAGTAACAAACCAGGTCAGTTAAATTGTGGAACTGTGATTTCGAAGTATTATGTAGAAACCCAAAGGTGTTTCAGTATGTTCGACAGATCCTTAGGCTGATAGAAAAAGTGTGGAAAACCGTAATCGTCTGGCTGTCCTCTACTCTATGAAACTACTGAGGACTATGGAATTTTCTATATATAGGGTCAAAGCGTGAAATTTTATCTAGTGTTTGGGTCTGTAGGTGAACTATGTATGTTGACAAGTAGATAAAATTTATTGTTTTTTCCTTAACTTCATATCAGGAAGAATACAGTATTTCCGACTCAATTGGCGTATTTGATTTTCGCAGTTTTCAAGAATGCAATGGAATGTTTTAAGATTTTGTCATAGAAACGTTCATAAAATTAAATAAAACGATTATGAAATAGTCACGAAATTATCACTGAATCGTTTTTACAACCATACTTGTAAAACATATTTCCCTATCAATGTAGATTGTTTTGTAGCAGTTTTATAGCACTTCCTTGCGAGGTTTTTGTGATTCTCATAAAACTAATGAAAGAATTCAGGCTTTCACGACTGGTGTCGATACATTGCAAGTTTTTCAGGCTTGAGGGTCGTGTCCTGGAATTTTGAGATCCGGAACTTTCGGCCGCATCTGCGGTAGCCATCTTCAGCGGCGTGGTCTTAGTTGAACTCCTTCCTGTGAGTCAACTATGACTAATGGCAAATTTTGAGGTACTTGTTTGTTTATATCTTGTGGTCGGACCCTGTTCTGTCGTACGTCGGATTCTGTACTTCTGTCTGGCTTTGTCGTCAATGTCTCCAGAACGGCATGCCAATTTTTGTTCAAGGTCAGTCCCTTTTTTCTTCTTGTTGAAGTAATCCTTATCTATCTCAATTGCTTCTCGGTATAGGCGAGTGGAATAATGTGTTGTTGTTGAGAGGATTGAGGTTTTATCAAATAATGACGATAAAACAGCAGGGAAGGATACTTCGACCATTGCCGTATCGCCTTTGAGAATGTTTGCCGCAGATGCAGACGAAACATCAGGCCCAACCTGCGGACCACGGCTCAAAAGCTCGGAAACTTCTAACAGTTCGATAGTTTCCGGCCAGCTATTCCAGTGATAACTACCTGAACCAGTGAATCATCAACAGGATGATTCCATGAGATATATTTTATACGATTCGATTAAAGGGTTTACGTCTGATTGCATCAACTAGAATTCAACGGGAAACTAATTGTAAACTCAATTTATGAGGATGTAGTCGTTTTCTTCGACCCATTCTGTTCATCAGTAAAATGTTTCGAATGTCAGTTCTTGCAATCAACCACCTTTACGAATGGATATAATGGTATTTTATTAAACATAGCATAAGGGATTATCGTATGAGGGATTTCTATCGGACGAGCGTAGTTTCATAGGTTATTTTATTGTTGTTGTTGTTCAGAATGCACTTACTTTGAATAAATTTGAATTCATGTGATAGTATGTCTACCGTGATTTTTGCCAATACAATATTGGATATTATATGCCATTGAATAGGTGCTACTCTTGGATGTGTTCATTATTACTTTGTAACTGCTACCTATTCAATAAAAGCAATATTATTATTATTATCATTGTATTCTTTTGTCAATGAAATTCGTCATCACAATTGTATGGCACGTGAACATATTACTATTATTGATTGTGATATTGATAATGACCATAATCTGATACTAGTCAATCACAAAACGTAATTTTTTTCGACCATCGAGAATCATGAAATAGTTCGAATGTTTCAAGAATCTATTCTGTTGGTTGGAGATATAATATATGCCATGAACATTCCAACATCTGGTTGGAATGTGATGTTCATAATCCACCGACGTGTAAAGGTAAGGCAAAGAAAAATTGTTATAGTTCAGCGTTGCGAAACTCGCATTCCATGTCGTCATAACCAACCTTTGGTAGCACAGTTTAGTTAAATTCATAGGGGAATTTGACGGTTCACATTTCAGAGCTCTGGCGAAAGTGTGCGACAGGGCCGGTTCGCGTTAGGGAAGCAGTTCCATAAAACGATAAGAATTGGTTTTTGATTGTGAAAAATTTGAAGACATCTCGTACCCACAGTACATTTCCATTTCTGCTTCAATTTATTTTTTATTTTTTAGTAATACTTGAAAACCATGATGCAGTTGATAGCTGCTACTCTAGAGAGTTACAGGTATTTATGCGAGTCCTTTAACTTGCATCAAATAGAGCATGTTGTATTATACTGGAATAGGTTGCAGCAACTCAGTTATTTGCATGATGAATGTCTTGCTGCAAACTCCAATTATGTGGTGGAACCATCTTGAAATTTTGTATCACGTTTATTTTGTCACCATCAGTGCTATTTGTCATGGTGGCAGTAAAAAAACTCCAAATGCAGCCACTCACAGACTGATGAGCCTTCTCGAAGCGATTTGTCGCCGGGAGAAATTGAAATAGCCATTTGTTATTTATGGATATGCATAATGGAATTCATATATCAGTTTGAGGACTAGCACCGGGAGTTGACACATGTGATTTCCTGAGATTGAACATCAATAAACAAGCGATCACATCAATGAGTATTTTATATGTGTACCCACTTAGATTGCTGTCTATGTTTGGCATTCATCTGGGCTACTTATCAAGAAAGGCAAATTATACAACTCAACCTGATAGCTTATCTAAAATTTCAGTGTGACAAGTCAATAGTGATTTCAGGTGAATTGTTCTGTGTTATTTGTTGATTATGTTTCGTTCGAGAAACTTAGCCTGACTGATACATGCTTAAGTGGATATTTATTCGCGGCTGTCATAGGCAAAGCGCCCGTAAAGAAACAATTTTAATGAAGTAAATAATAACTATAACAATGAAAAAACTTCTTCCATTATTAACTAGTATTGATATGAATCTCAATACTTTATTGTGATTACTCTTTTGTGAGCTCTCTTATGAATTATTGAGCATATACGGGCTGAAATGAAAATGATGAAGAAATTGATGTTATCTGAATCGATTGCTATCCGAAAAGTCGTGAGTATTTTCCATTTTGAACTTCGTTAATATTTTCCTTCGATATTATTTTGATGACTTTTATCACCTTTCATCGCCGTTTTTTTTGATTTCCTGTTCAATTTCGTGTTAATTTATATTCTGTTCAATCAATTTTTGTTTCGAACATTTGCTCCAGGATGCATAAAAACCCTGCATATTGGGCATTGGGGCTCCAAGCCTCCCAATCTTTAATGTCTTTATTGTGTTAGGAATGTCCCAAATTCCCCTAATTACAAATTACTCACAATTTCACTACAATATTTTTTCAATGTCTCTTTGAACTTCACCATGTGAATTCCCCAACTGATTTTTTTTTCTTCTCCATAATTCAATGTAAATTCAGCTGATGATAAACCTATGTAGGTTCGAAACACGTACTGAATTACCGTACTGACATCTTTCAAATATTAAATTGTGGAGACGACTTTGAGTTTTACTGCATCGTATATCATTATAGTTTATATGATCGCTTTTCCAAACGCTGGAAATGAAATCAGCTCTTAGAAACTCCTGGTGAAGCTCGACTTGGTCTCCATTTCACAATCAGTAAACATAAGAGAGTAATTGGACAAAATATGGAGTTTACTGAATTATGTCATGCCTGCCGTTCACTGGCTCTTAAATTATCATGAAAGAGATTGAAAATTAATCTCGGAAACAATTATTTTTCACATGAATGCAGTCGACATATCGGTATGGATGAGCCATCTTATTCCTTTTGCACAACAGTTCCATCGAAAAACAACCACAATTCCGGGAGTCGGTTGACCGAGACTGCTATCATTTGTGGTATCGAGATTCAGCTCTGAAAGCACCTGCTCGGTTCAACATACCTACATTTCACTGAAGACTCTCGTGAACGGGGTTAACAACACTCACTAAGACCAATCTTGAAAGAAAAAGGAAGTAGAGTGATGCTATTAGCTTTCAAGCAAAGTGCAGGCCACCCTGCAAAAAATAACATGAATTTATTTGCTGTTGGTAGTGGTGTTTCCCGAGAGAGAAATACGAACTCTTCTGCTTTAATGAAGTAGGAATAATGGATTCCTCATCCTGCTGTAGGAAAGCAGTGATTTAAATTTCAGAATATTCCGATGCGTAGGTTCTTAGTGAAACTTTGGGATTCACTAACAAAGATGACGTTCGAACTGAGTTTTAACTTATAAAGAAAGCTTTTTCGCAACGGTGTCTTGCGTTTTGGATGTGGTTTTTGGACAATGAAAAGTAGAAAAAAGTAGAAATTGTGGAATGGTGAACAACTGGAACAATCAATGAATATTATTGAAATCTATAAGTGCAGAATGGCAGATTTCTAATCTACCCCAAAATGTTGCTTGCTGCGATAATTAAAAAAATTTCTCTCTGGATGAAACATGCCCTATTAGTCAGCAACTTTCTGGTTGGCATTTTCAAGAAATTGTAAATAAACGTTTGGAATAAACGTTGAGATTGTAACCTTTGGTGTAGAAGTTGAAACTTTTCTTAGAGATCAATTACCCTAACACCAAACTGATATTTCTTCAGAACAAAATTTTCTTCCACTGAAGATGCTAATCTTGTTAGCGAAACGCGTGTCGATAGCAGAAAATATCAGTTTGGTGTTAAGGTATTTAAGAAAAGTTTCAACTTTTACACCAAAGGTTCCAATCTCAACGTTTATTTTCAAGAATGTTACTGGTCCTTTCTTACTTGCACCCAGAAGGTTCAATCAAATTCTTGAGCATCACTCTACTTTCTTTTTTTTTCAAGACTGCTCTTAGTGAAGAGTCTTCAATGAAATGTAGGTATGTCGAACCGAGCAGGTGCTTTCAGAGCTGAATCTCGATACCACAATTAGTAACACCCTCGGTCAACCGACTTCCTAACATTTGGGTTTTTTTTTGAGGAACTGTTGTGCAAAAAGGAAAAGATGACTCATTCATATCGATATGTTGACTGCATTCTTGCATTGAAAAATATGTGTTCACGAAAGTAATTTGTAATCTTTCATGATAGTTCAAAAGTCAGTGGACGACAGGCATGATATATTTCAGTAAACTACAAAATTTGTCCAATGACTCTCTTATGTTGACTGAATGTGGAATGGGGACTAACTAACCATGACTCTGGTAGGTTGAGTAGTAAATTGGGAAGGAAGTTATAAAAATGACCGAATATTAAAAATGACTATTATTTTTATCGAAAACTCAAAATGGCAAGCGGTTATGCAGGTTGCAACATCACGGCAGGCAGTTTTCAAAATAAAATAAAAAATCAAAAATATTTCAGTAAATCTGGAATCTATATATGTTATTCATGCATTCCATGCTATTACCAGATGTGAAAAAAGTGCGAGCATTCGACGCGAGCTCGATTCCACCAAGCAAAGTCGAGCTTTACCAGCAGTTTCTGAGAGCTCATTTCATTTCCAGCGTTTGGTAAAGCGATCATAAGAGAGAGCTTACCACACTGAGCCCTCTAGCATATGGCTGGATTGAAAAAGGAGTTCCTACAATTTTGAATGGTTTGAGGGAGACCGACTCCCAAATCTTGTGAGTGATTTGATGGAAGATTCCCCAAGCTATATTGTTCTGAATGGTAATGGTTCGGACTTCCACTGTCTGTATTATTAACTCTATTGAAACCTGTTCCTGAGAATGAAAGTATAATAATTACAAATCAAGTAAGAAAATCAATTTTTTCTGGTCGATATTGAAATTGATGATTGACTGATTCTTGAAAATGCCAACTGAGTTGTATATATAAAGAAATAGTTTTGCTATTCAATCATATAAATACTTAGGTTTGTTGATGTTTCCGTATCAAACCACCGTGTAGGTAGTTTGAGACTGATCCAAACGAATTGTTCAAAATATGATTTTATTTAACGCCAGTCTTCAAGTATGCCCATCGACTATGTCGAACTATCTCAAATGTTGTTACTGTTTTTGCAAATTATTTCGATTTCTTCAAAATATATTCAGACAACCCAATGAATTCGACAAGTAGGTATCACAACGAAAATTCGTACTTTTCCTGTATAGAAATTTATGTATTACCGTAATCCTTTTTCCAATGCTTAGTACTTCCTAATCGATTATAATTCGTAATATTTCTGTCCGTAAGTAATGAAAATATCAGTTTTTGGTCAAAATATATTTTTGTATAATTTGGCATGGCATCTCAATTCATTTACCATTTTAAACACGTCCTCGTGCGATATGCCCACCATATCCACTCTGGTGAGAGTGCGAGAAGCTGCCCACGAAATAAGGATTTCTGTAAAAACCACCAGAGTTATTTCGAAAAATAACAAATATAAATGCTACAGGTTACGTGAAGTTCATCACCACAATGAATGGGATTACAGAAGGAGCTGAGTACAATTTGCGAAGTGGTTGAAACGTAGAATTAGAAAAGTTGCAAATATTTGTTAAAAAATAATATGGACGAAAAAATCAAAATTCACCAACGATGGTTAGTTCAACAGAGATATCCGTTATAGGTGGAATAATACAAATGAACATTTATATAGGAAAACAATTTCCAAAAAAGGTTCGGAACTAATGTTCGGTTGGGAACTGTAGGAACAAACATCCTTGTCCCTTTCTATTATGAAGATCACTTGAACAGTGGAATGTATCTCCATTTCCTATTCAACGAATTCGATGGCTACTTGGATGAATCGCAACTGAAAATCAGCCATGAAATACAATATTTTTGGCAGGAGGGCGCTCCTTTCCATAATGCAGCAATAGCAAGGTAACATTTACATGCAATATCACGAAGAAATAGTATTGGAAACAATGGACCAATTAATTGTCCAGTTCGATCCCCAGATATTACCCCTTTAGATTTTGTTGTCTGTGGACACATAAAGGATGAATAATACTAAAAATGAGACATACACGTATTAGTATGACAGAAAAATAGTGAGTCCGAAACGAGTTCGACTTCCTGAGGAAGGTAAACTATACAAATAATTCAACAATCCCCATTCACGAAATGCAACATGTCAATGCCCAACTTCTCCCCAAACTCTCATAGTTATCCATCAATCAGTGAGCCTCGTACTCTGTGGTCAGCTGTGACCCGAACGGATTATGTGGAGAATGCACACATATTACCCAAAGGGATTAAATCAGCAGCTTAGTTTTCCGGCATAGCAAATCCACTGTTTCCGGTTGAATGAATTTCCAACTCTATTTCAGTTTCATGATACAATTCACCCTCAAGCGATTATTTCCGTCGGCATACTATTGACCGGTCATTGGAAACAACAAAATTTTCACACTCTGAAAATCCGAATTCGCTGACCTGTTTCGATTTCCCCGGATTTTCTTTGACGCTTCTCGTCCACTTGCCGTTCATGACACTCCGGATTGTTATCTTCAATAGGCACTATCATAGACTGCCTCAAATACCCGGACTGGCTGTAACGTGACTTTCCTATTCAACATTATATTCAGGTCAGTGCGGAATACATTAGAAAGAGAGAAACTGTGAGAGATAGATTATTGGTTGGAAAATGACGTCATTATTCGATGCATATTGGAATAAAGGACGTTTTCAGACGTCGGCTTAGTCTAGAGATCCGGAGAACTTTCACTCAAAAGATGGTTTGTTGAATCGATTGACAAAAATTCGATACTCACTGACTGCGGATGCCAAGCATGCGTCTGGCTGACATGCCTAACGAATGAATATTTTTGGCTTACACCGAGATCTTTCATTTGGTTCAGGCGATTAATTGGTTTCTTATTGATTTTATAGGAGAATTCAATTGTATTTCCATTTCTTGAGAATGATAGAACGTGAAACTTTGATAAATTCAACTGTAGTCGATGAGTGGAACACCAATCGAATACTTCTTCGATTTCATCTTGTAATATTAAGCAGTTCATCATATAACTCACCATATAGCTCTGTATAGCTTCAAATCATCCGCATAAGGCAGTTTTGAACAATTTATTTTTTCGCTAGGTCGTCGATGAATAGCAGGAACAAAAGTGGTCCCAAGTTCGAACCTTGTGGTACGCCAGATTTTGGGGTATAACATATAGATTTAAAATGTTCATATTCTATGTATTGTTTTCTGTTGAAAAGATTATTTCTGAAGAGTTCAATCAAACTCACAGAAGAGCCGAATGATGATTGTTGCTAGAGAAGAATATTAAAGTCAATTTGATTCAGTGCCTCTTGCATATCTGTACAAACTATGTCAAAACCGTGTTGATCCTCGGATAAAATATTCTTGACTGAGTTATAGATGTAAGTATACAGCATTCAGCATTATGTCAAAAAGCATGAAAAAGTTACACAATATTGGGATGGGTCTATAGTTTGTTACCTGAGTTATGTCCCCCTTTTTCAAAATTGGGCAGACACGAGCCGTGTCTCACAGGTCGGGAAATATCGAGGTTTCCAGAGACAAGTTGAAAATATGCATCAGAAGCGCTGCAGACAATCTTTTACTGGAAAACTCAGAATTTGGTCAGACCCCACGATGAGTTTATTTGTATCATTTTTTGCGGCCTCGAATACATCTTTTTCATTGATAACATCGATAGTGGGTGGGTATCTACGTTAGCGATTTGATTTGAATAGAACAGTGGCGTCGACAATTCCATGGAGTGTATTCTTTAGATAATGACAAGCTCAATATTGGGAGGAGTTTTTGATAAAATGAGATCTGGAATGCGATTATTAAGATTCATTATATTGTTTCAGCTCAAACATTTCCATAAAATGTCTGAGTTTTTTTCTCTCATTATCGTTTGTATCCAAGTTGAAAAGAGGGACGTTGTAGTTTACTGAATGACTGAAAAATTAGGAATTGTATTAGAATTCCGCTATAATATTCAATAAAAAAATGTTTCAGTTATATCCTGATGGTCCTTGTATAAGCCTCATCAAATGAATCTCAAAGAATGAGAAACATCTAAAAATTTTCATTTGTCACTTCGAATCATCGTAGCAACAAATAGAAAACAAATATGTCAGTCAAAACACTACCTTGTCAAAACCAATTTTATGACCTTTTCCAGCCAAATTGCTGACAAAGCAGTGGACAAACATAATCTGACTCTATTGGAAAATCAATCAATTTGCAGAATGCATCAAATTGCATATTCAATATTTATATTGATAGTAATCAATTTGTTGATATGAATTCCATAATATATGTTTCTCTATGTAAACTTTTGGATTTTTTTCGCAATCTGGTAGAAGAAATAGTGTACCTAGCAAGTGCATAAAATGACTTTTCTGCACGCGATTGCAGACTTCGGCTAGCTGCAACCGCCTGCGGAAAATTATTGGAATTTCAAGCTAAGCGATACGCCATCTGGTGGCAGTTGACAAACTAAAGTTGTCTATTGACAGTTGTCTGCGTAGATCGAACATTTACATAATATACGTCATTGATATCAAATGTTTCCTGTTTATGTTTATGTTTACGACTTTTACAAATTTTCTTCTTCGAATTCGTGAATTCACATCTTATTCAAAAATATCCACGAGTGGTGCAGGAAACTTATCGATGGAAATACTTCAATAGAGCCGTTCGCATTCGAAACCTTCCTGGAAGCGATACCTCATTATAAAAATAGGAGTCAAGCACTTTAATATCCAATTTGATGCTGATCGCCGATCCCAGCTGATCAAGAAGATACAAGAACTTAGCTTTTGACACTGAAATATGTCTTGAATCGAAAGAAATTTCAAGTTCACATCCAAGAATGTATCAAATAACATAGTGAGTACTTTGGACATAATGAATGTATGGTAACAAACATTGACATGGGTCGAGAGATGCAGCTCCCTAATGATCCTAAAACATAATAAATATATATTTAATTGCGCTATAAGGTAGAAGACGATTGAATTTACACAAAATTTATTGCCTTCGCGACATGTTTCGATACACTGTATCTTTATCAAGCGAATGTATAAACACTAAATTATTCTTTGTTAAAAGCTCCTTAAATACATCAGGGCCTACTCTAATTATCTCTGATTCCTAGAATAATACAACTGATACTGATGATGATTCCTAAACTTATGAACTGATGCTGATTCCTGAAATTATACAACTGATACTGATTCCTAGAATTACAACTGATAATGATTATGATATCTGAACATAGTTACTAATTATTAATTGAATAAGTTCAACAAAGGGGAACTATTGAGATCTAATTGATCGTTTAGCAAACAATTTAAATTTTTCAGTTTATTGATTTCCAAAAATTCTGAATAATTAAGTCTAATGCCCTTATTTTCAACATGCAAAATTTCGAAATTTTTATCGAAGTCATGGCCTTCCTCCAAAATGTTATTGGCATATGATGAATGAGTTTTTTTTTCATAATTCATACGATGTTCACGTATGCGGCTTTTGAATGGTCTACCTGTCTGGCCAATATATACTTTGGAGGAAGATCCACAATTCATTTTATGAACTCTGTAATATGTAATTGATTGAAACAGTCATGAACCACAACTCTCAAATGATGTTATCATCGGAGCCTTTCTCCTTTTCATTGGTTCCACATGACTAGAGATCTGAAGAACACTACCCACCAACCTTTCTTTATGGAGACTTTTGTCAGAGCATGTAGTGCATACCTAGCCATATTCACCTACGTATACACTGAAGAATTGTCATTTATTGAAAAATCAATTTCAATATTTCCCTGAATTGATCTCTAATTGAACTGCTCATTAGTTAAGTTCGCATTGAGTATTATATCCTGAACAATTGAGAAATACATTGCATGTCTTGAGAAATTTTTCTTGTATACAAATGAGTTGTTTTTCATTTTGGATAAATCAAATTTGTATTCTATACCAATGTATTCAAATTTGTTGTAACTGAAATTTTCTCAGTATCAAACTTTCTTTGTATGTGAGAAGTAAATTGAAATTATATAATATAATAATGATAAAATTATGTATTTATTTTTTCATATATTATTGTACTCGATATAATTTTTTGAGGGGTATTTCACTCGGGTGAATTTGTACAGCAAATTATCAAATGAGGGATTTCATTCAATACTACACAAGTTCATTGTGTAAAAAAGAGCTGCTTTTGAAATTTTATTCACAGTAGATATTCAATTCAACCTACAGAAGGAAGGTATTCAATAGTTATTGATGACAAGTTACACATTCTATTTTTTCTTTCTGTAGAGACCGATTACCCTAACACCAAGCCGATATTTTTGCACTTGAAGCGTGTTTCGCTAACAAAGTTAGTATCTTCAAGAGAAGAAAACTGATACTGAATCTAAAGACTAAGGTTAACTATTTATATACTATACATCTAATTTTAGTTCAACATGGACTTCGCCTGATAACTACGAATTATTCTGATTGATTTCTCAATAAGTTTACGTCTCCCGAAGATGCTTACCTTCGTAGCAAAATGTATGCCGAGAGTAAAAATATCAGTTTGGTGTTAGGGTAATTGATTTCTACAAAAAGTTTTTTCGAAAAAACTACACCAAAGGTCCTAATTCATTGTTTATTCACTTTCTATATTTGATTTGGTATTGCTGCTTCCACGTTGTCCATTTATTCAAACCAACAACTGGAAGTACTCTACAAATATTTTTCTAACCCATCTACAGATTGCTTCCATGAACAAGCATACAGAAGCATATTCGTATAGACAAGGTGAAAGAATGTCTCGCTACAGTATAAGGAAATATCTAAATTTCCACAGTGTACAAAGGTAGGATCTTCAAAATGAAGCGATATACATTGATATCCAACACAAACTTATGAAAATATCTTCTGATGATGAGCCGTCAATGAATTCATTGAAGTTTGGTGGATTGGTGGTGTGAAGGCTTCGGAAACAATAGGATGGACTTGCATGTATCCTCCAGAGTATTCCTTTTGAAATCGAATCCCAACGGCTTTTTACCTCACAGCTAATAGTATAAATATACTGAATATTGTCTGAATTGCAATTTTTCTGATAGGTACATGGATCAACAAACTCTATTTTCAGAAAATCCATCAAAATTCGAAATGAAATGAACCCTTCTGCCCTGTGGTCAACCATCGCCTCAGAATATGTGGAAATGGCTTTCATGCATTCAATAGAAACTATTTCAGTAACTTAGTTATACATAGCAAATCTGGTGATTCCGGTTGAATGAATTCCCAACTTTATTTCACTTTCATAATACAATTTACCCTACTGAGATTTTTTGCCTTTGCCCAATATTGGCTGGTCAGTGGAAACAAGTTTCTATTTGGGTTTTCCCGGATTTTCTTTGACGCGAACCGCCCACTTGTATCGACAATGCTGTCTGCGGCACTCCTTTCAATTCGTGAGTTAATTGGAGCGTAGCGCTATTGACGAAAGGATTTGTATTTTCAGGAATACAATCAGTCTGCATCAGTATGAATGGAATAAATTTGGTGGTACATGTGAATATTTGACTCGACAAAAAAAAAATTATTCTTCAACTAATGAGATTGGTACTGCTCAGCGTGACAAGATGAGATACAGAAGAGCAATAATAAGGCAACATTTCCCAATGCTTGGACAGATGCCTTATTTCATTTGTCATAGGAATTAAGTTCGAAAAAATCACCCAATCTTGATATAACCTCGCTCTTCATCACTTGTTGGCTCTGTGGAATAGCTTGCCACTCTCTGAGGGTACTTTATACTGATTCAAGATGACTACTTCCATTGAATGGAAATCCACTTGAATTGATCTAAGTTAAAACAGTTCAATAAATGTGAAGGACCGAACTGATTCATTTGTAATTCAAAAAAACCTTTTGGGGCTATGATCCTTGGGCCAAATTATACTTGCTTTGATCATCTGAGGTAACAATTCTATCAGACCTGTCATAACTTACCTACACAGTGGTTAATGGACTGACACCTGTCAGACAACAACTTCTTTCCTGGCGAAGGGCATTGAACTATATCAGGTAGGTACCATCACAGAAAACAATCCTGCATATGCTTTTGGCATAATTTTCAATTATTGAGAACTGGTTTCAGGATATTTGGTTTCGGGTACAAGTTAGTTCCCATAATCCTCAAAGTCGATGACTTCACTAAATTCAATATTATATTCCTTCCTTCCTTTTTATAACATGGCAACTGAATAGTACAGACGTATAATTCCGAGCTACGTATAAAATAAACAAATACAAAGTTAGGGAAGTGAACTGAAAGGTAAAAGTTAATAGGCTTACGTATCGAGTGTGGATGCAAACTATTGTCCTGTGGGAAACGTGAAAAAATGGTTATCACAAGAGATACCAAGGAAGAAATAGAAGCAGCTGTGAATAATTCGATCAGCAAGTGCCTGAATAGCCAAGCGTTTATAAAAACGATTGTGAACAGTGTGTCTGAAGCAATAATAAAAACATTTGAAAATAAATTATCGCAAATTGAAGAATCAGTGACTGTTCTACAGGGTGAACTTTCGCTTATGAAAACTGAATATGATCTCAAAATGAATAAACTGGAGGATTCCATACGTAAGATGAATTCTGATAAGAATTCAATGGAGAAAAAACTTGATTCCATGGAACAGACTTCAAGGAGATGTAACTTGAGGATTATCAACTTCAAAGAAAAGTCGGGTGAGAACATTCTGGAAGAAGTTTTGTCTCTCATCAACTCCAAAATGGCCATCACATTGACTGAACGAGATGTTGTGCAGTGTTACAGAGTGGGGAAGAAGGAAGAACATAAAAAAAAAGGAATATTCATCAAGCTTACCAACTATGATTACAAACAAAAAATATATAGTAATAAAAAAAACTTAAAGGAACTGGGGTTGTAGTAAGAGAGGACTTGACGAGTTCAAGAGTTGAACTCCTGACCAAGTCTATTGGAAAATTTGGTATTCAAAATGTATGGACCGATTCTGGAGTCGTATTCGTCAATACTGGAAAAAAGATCTCGATTATCAAATCAGAAACCGATCTCATAAATGATAATATACTATCTGAATGATTAGTTGAATCAATATAAACAAAGGGTTTTTTTGTTTTTTTGGGTTATGTTCTATCATTTTCTTTCACACAAGTATCTTCATCTTCACAAATTATTTGGAGTATCGGAGTTTTTTTACATGAGAGATTTTTGTATTTGTACAATTGCTCATTTGCTATGATAGAATTACTCGATAACTTAGATGAAAATGAGGGGATAAAAACCAATACCTTTAGTGAACTGAATGATTATTTCAGGGGGGGGGGAAATCAGGGGAGTGGGTGATGTGGGAGTTGTGCATTTCAATATTCGTAGTATAAGAAAAAAATTTCGATGAGTTAAGTACTAATCTATTTACAAGAAAATTTGGACAAACTGGATGTGATTGTATTGTCGGAGACATGGAATATAGAAGATGTAAGATACCAAACTACTCTATTTTCTATAACGAGTCGAAAATAAATCAAAATGATGGTCTAATAATCTACATAAAGAATAATATTGCTGTAAGCAGTCGAATAATAACACTAACTGACACCAAACTTCTGAGAATAACTTTTCACTTGAATCATATGGAAAACAATGCTGAAATAGGAATAACTGCCTCATATCGACCCCCTTCTATTGACTTAGAAACATACCTAGATATTCGAAGTTGTTTTGCAAATTATAACAAAAAGGCCTTAGAACTATTTTTGGGTGACATCAATATCAACTTGAATGATCGGGTTGCGCAGCACACTAATCGATATAAAAATATAATGAGCGAAAACGGATTTCTATCTTACATAAACATACCAACAAGAACATCAAGAGACTCTAGTACTATTATAGATCATATTTATGTCAGGAAGAATAATTTCATGAATAAGAAAGTGAATATCGACTCATCTGTGATCCTCAGTAACTTGACAGATCATTTCACAACATTTATTTATCTATCTCAATTACCAACAACGAATCAGCCAGCGTCAGATTGGGAATCTTCCCAAAAAATTAATTTCGATCAATTGAAAATATCATTAAATCTAGAGAATTGGAGTGAAACTCTATCGTGCAGTGAAACACAAATTTCTTATAATAAACTGCAAGAATATATTACAGCAGCAACTGAGACTATTTCGTTCAATTAAAGAAAACCTAAGAAACTGAAACCGTGGATCACTTCGGGGTTAATAAAATCTATTAAAACAAGGGATTTTCTGAAAAAACGCCTACTGAAAACATACACACATGAAATTGAAAAACGATACAAAGATTATAGAAATAAACTTAAATACTTGATAAATCGAACAAAAAATGAATACTATAAAAACAAGCTTAAAGAAGTAAGTGGAAACTACAAGAAAACTTGGAAAATAATGCGAGATATTACGAATACGACATCAAATACGAATAACATAGAAAATACACCGATTGTCAAAGAAAACGGCGTAGTAGTCTCCCAAAACGAGGAAAAAGCTAATCTTTTCAATAATTTTTTCATTAATGTTGGAGTGAATATGGCGAAAAAAATTGATGAGTGTAATCTTTCCGAAAACTTTTCAAACGAAAGACTCATCACATCTTCTCTGTTTTTCGAACCAGTGTCGGAAAATGAGATAATAATTTTAATATCTAATCTTAAAAACGACGCCGCACCAGGTCCGCATGGAATCAAAACCAAACTCATAAAACAAATGCATAAATATTTACTAAAACCACTTGTTCACTTGATCAATTTGTGCTACAGAAACGGCAATATACCTTCCCAGTGGAAAGATACAAGAGTAACTCCAGTTTTCAAGTCAGGCAATAGAAACGAAATGAATAATTATCGACCAATTTCTGTAATCAATAACTTTGCTAAAATATTTGAACAGTCTGTTAAAATTCGCATCATGGATTTTTCCAACAAGCATCAAGTAATTACCAAACATCAATTTGCTTTTATAAACAAATCAAATACCGAGAATGCCATATTGGACTTTGTGGAACGGACAGTGAGAGCCCTTGACAGGTCATCGAAGTGCTTAGCGGTATTTCTTGACTTGGCGAAGGCTTTCGATACTGTATCACACAATTTACTACTAGAAAAATCAAATAAATATGGTATTCGAGGTCATGCATTGAAACTAATGCAAAATTACTTGTCAGAAAGAACACAAACTGTTAAAATAGGTAATAAGCAAAGTACAACTTTACAAATTAACTTTGGCGTTCCTCAGGGAACAGTACTTGGACCGATACTTTTTCTTATATATATAAATGCATTATCTCAAATAAATAACTTTGAGGGTCATATTGTGTGTTATGCGGATGACACGGCTCTAACCTTCACTGGCGAAAGTTGGAGCGATGTTTATAACATCACAGAAAAAAATCTGAAAAAAATATTCATGTGGCTGAATAATAATTTATTGAGTTTAAATATTAAGAAAACAGAATTCATCACTTTTTCCCTCAACTCAGATGATCAACCTTGTCAAAACCATCTGAAGTTACATAAACATACATGCACACTCAAAAGAAATTGCACGTGTCAAGTAATAGAAAAAACAACTTCCATTAAATACTTAGGACTCGAAGTTAACCAACATTTAAGATGGGACAAACAAGTAGCACATGTGGCACAAAGAATGAGAGTACTCATGCACAAATGTTATGCCCTCAGAGACATACTTTCAAAAAATACTTATTTCTCATATACAATTCATTAGCCGAATCTATAATTCGATACTGTATTGTAATCTGGGGAGGCACTTTCACTAATAATTTAAGTATGTTACAAACTGCGCAGAATTCGATTTTGAAGATAATGCTCAGAAAACATAAGCGATTTCCAACAGGTCAGTCATATCAAGAGACAGGCTTACTCAACATACGATCATTGTATACTTATCAGTGTTTGATATGGATGTTCACGAACATCGATAAGTATAAAACTGTTACGACAATAAGAACCCGTGCTGTTGAGAACTCGATTATTCAAGTACCATTCTACAGAAAAAGCCATACACAAAGATTTGTCTTTTATTATGGTCCCAAACTGCACAACCTTCTTCCTGTTGAAATAAAGAATATCAAATTTTTTTTCCCAATTACAAGATTAACCTGAAGCGGTATATAATAGAAAACAGGATTGTTTTCGAAATATACTGATATGATAATGAAAGTATACATATATTTTCAATACATTGATAATAATGAACCATCTAGTATGAAAGTGCAAATCTATCTTCCTTGTCTCTGCACCCAGTTCCCTTGTAACAATTTATTCCTTACAAATAAATCCGATATTCCCCAAAATTGTAAATTTTTGATATTTTTTACATTTTCATGTGTTGCCAAAATATAATTGTACAGTTAAAGTCTTCACCCTCGAGTGAGTAGAAAAAGCACAATACAGGTACTTCAGTGCCTAGGTGCATTCTATCTATTCAGGATGGGAGAAATTGAAAAATCTATCGAACGATTGTATTTGTGAAAACGATTGTACTGAAATTAGAATGAATTGAATTGAAATTGAACTTCCAGAGTATCATGACTCGAACGAGGCTGAAGATAAAGACGAGCAAAATAGGCAGTCTAATCGCCATCTGCCGATAGACCAGATATATAATGCAACGCCCATCTTGGTATTAAGTAGGGGAGTAGTTGCTTTCTGACAGGTGGTAGTCCATCAACCAACTGTGTAGGTTAGTGTAGAGAATGGCTTGAATGAATTGTTCCTTGGTTCGATTTGTAACCAGTCTTCAAGTGTGCTCACTTACTATTTGATTTATAACTACTCTTCAAGAGTTTTTTTTGCATTTTTTACCTATACTTAATGACACCCATATCAACAACCAGATTGCTGAGTGTTTGTCTCATTCCTCTAGATCCAGAATTGGTTTTCCATATATTTGTTGGTTTTTGTGATCCAGACCCTCACATTCGCAAAGTACGTGTCGAGCTGTCTCTGTCCTTTCGTCACATTGTCGTTATACAGCCCTATTTTATTCAGGTGTCCTTCGAAGGGACAGTGTCCAGTCAACAACATCAGAGTGGAGAAACAGGTAATAGCTGCATTAGGGTAGAAACGAATGGTGGTGGCTCTTGGTATCATATTCGTTTCTCCAACAGTAATAAGACACAATTGAATATCGACATGGTATTGCATGCTCTTAAAAAGATGGTTTTCCTGAAGCATATTCAAATTCTGTATGATATCCTTCATATTCTTGCTAGAAAATTGTTAGATATGATTGTGAAAATACATATCCTCCATCTTACATATCATGAATAAGATGTTCAATCTATTTCTTGACGTTCTTTTTCACATTGTTGTTTCTGGTTCAAAATAAATAGGCACATCCACTATCGACAAAAATGAGAATAAAGATGCAAAGGTGTCTTATTTGAAAATGCACTCTCATAGATTCATTCGAATCGAAAGACGCACTACCAACAGATTGTGTATACGAGACTTATATTTGAAATGCATGCTAATACAGTTTCCATTCCCTCGTTCGCGATAATCCGAAAATTTTCAAGATCATGGCGCAGCGAACATTTCTAAGCTGGGACAAATCCGCTAAGTTTCTGTGTTGATGATATTATGTTGAAATGGAAATATTTTGCGAAATCGCAACACCTTGGACATGGAGACTAAAACATATACAAATGAAACATACAAAATACTTATTACAATATTATGGAATAGTTTCATATACAAGAGAACTTTATTTCTCAATTTGGTTGTGTAATTCTTCACGGGGTATTTGCAGAACATATAATTTCAGACCACTTTTGAACTTCATAGGGTTCAACGCGCACGTCAAGGTTTCAGGTAAAGAACTGAAGAGTTTCGGACCAAGATAATGATAATTCTTCTGACCAACAGATTTGTGCATAATTGGTATCATTATTTTATTTTTAGAGCGTGTGGCATATTTGTGTTCTAAGATAATGACATCATTTTTGTATTTTCTCTGAGTTGCTACAACATTTACAAAAAATAGCTGTCTGGGGTTAAAAATCCCAGATTCAGATTATAAAAGGTCACCAGTGAATGGTTGATATCTTTCTGTGAAATACATCTCAAAAATCGCTTTTGTATTACCTCAAGAGAGTGCAAATGAATTTTTGAAACTCCACCCCAGCCAATAATACCATAGTCCAGTTATGGCTCAGTACTTATAAGTAACAACCGCAATACTTTCAAAATTGCTTTGCTCCAGTTTTCTTCTAATCAACTACGTCTCTAGTTGAGAATGGACTCATTCAAATGAAATAATGCAATCATCTGTTATCTATTGGATCCGATGGAGTATGTAGATCGGTACATGTCTACAAATAAATGACCGAAAAAAATTTCCGTAAGATATGGTTCCCTACACAATTGTCATAATCTCTGATGAAGAAGGCACATCACTTGAAATAATAGCTACTCCTACATCATTTGTTGAAGCGCGAAAAAATATTCACCTGAATTTCAGCCCAATTTATTCTTCGAACCGAACAGGTAATGAAGTTTTATTGGATTTGGTCGACGATTTCATCGATTGATTTATGAAATGGGCCAAAACCGCACGCTAAATTAGTTTGTGTAGGGTTGTGTATCGACGGAATTATGCTAGGATGACAGGAGCATGGACAGATTAGTTGATCATTGGGATCATCCGTGTAATGGGTCGGTTACCGCAAGTGAAATACCGCCCTAGTGAAGATCAAAGAGAACCGTTCGTATCTCACATAGTCGGTTTTGTTTGTGCGTATCTCCATTGTGTTGAACGTTGCGGCCAGTGGAAAATTCACCGTGAGCCGCTTTCTTGTTAGCTTTATGGTGCTATCAAGCCTTAAGGATGAAATGACTCACCTGAATAGAATTCAAATCAAATTATACGAGGTTGATCATATCAAAATACATCACCATGTAGTAGTACCTCATGCGCAAGTTGAAAGAATGTATCACCATGCTCGTCAATATACCTTGCGATGATATCTCCGTTTTGGGTCGGAATAACAGAAAATATTTTTGACATGAACTCCTTTCAAGTAGGTCGTTTGATCCTCAATTATACTTCGGTTGGTCTCATCTGAATAGGTCACCTTATACATGTTTGAAGAATCTTCATTTCATCTATTCTTCATGGGTGATTCACGGTAGTTGGCACATTAGACGTTTCCAGTGAACCAGACAACGGATCACTTTGAAAATTTAATAGAGGGCATATTCGGACATTCAATACCCAACTTAAATATTCTCGACAGTGTGGCGTTGCCACTTCTATCAGAAAGTGGTAGCAACTTTGATTCTATAAACGATGAGTTTTGGAACCTTTGGTGTAAAAGTTGAAACTTTTCCTAGAGATCAATTACCCTAACACCAAACTGATATTTTTGCACTCGACGCGCGTTTCGCTAACAAGGTTAGCATCTTCAGGAGAAGAAAATTGATACTAAATCTAGAGCTGAGGTTAGTTATTTATATACCTAAAGTTTTCGGTCCGATATGGACTTCGTTTGTTACTGTTAATTATTCTAATTAATTTCTCGGTAATGAACTGACTACCTGCAAGTTCCGTCATCTGTTAGTATTGATTTCTGATTACTTCCTCAGCAATAAATTGAAAAGCGGGCTAAAAGGGATAGGTCCCTTGTCACCATTCATGCTGTTTTTACATTTTGCTATTTCTAGACTCTCACATGCATCGAGTAGTCTTGTGTCATGCACATGCTTGATCAGTTTCAGATTGCTTTCACCAATTTTGTGATCATTGTGTAGAGCGTGTTGGGCGACACTGGATTTTTCTACCCTTCCGTATTTTATATGTGCAAAGTGCTCTTTGAAACGGGTTTTAATAGCTCGTCGGCTCTGGCCGATGAGCCGACGAGGAGTGCAAAAATATCAGTTTGGTGTTAGGGTAATTGATCTCTAGGAAAAGTTTCAACTTTGATTCTCCAAATGGAACACCCTGTGTATAATATTATTTTTGGAATCGGCAATAATAACCCCCAACATCTTTGCTCGATATTTCCCTATACCTATCTGTTACCGTTTTCGAGATAAGAATTGATTCCAATTCTTTTCTTAGGAAATGATGACCTTTAAAAATGCTGATATCTTCGAGTTAAGAAATACTATGGCATCGTAGGGTGATATTTGGAGACTTCCCATACTTCAGCCTAATCCCCGTTACTTCAATACAGGGTGGTAAAGAAATACAGTTTTTTCGTTTGCTTCAAAAAGTGACTTGAAAGTGTGGAAACCATTTGCACCCCTTTTTCCTAGATGGCGGCCGCGGGACAAGGGATGGCGACCCCACAAATTTGGATATAAACTAATCCCTCAATCCCCCTTTACATCGAGAAAATGAAAATGCGCCCTCTGAGAAACGCAACTCCAGGTGCAACTTACCAATGGACTACCATTGAAACGCAAATATTGAAGTCATTATTAAACGTCCATTCTAATGAATCGGATCAATCAGTGATTGAAGCATACTTTCAGTAGCTGTGAAATCACCTTCAAATTATCTCATTGAAAAAAAAAACGAAAACTATCGTAAGTTTCGATATTCATTGGCAATTTCCGCTACCGAATGAATTGTCAATTATCCGCAAAATAATACCCTCACCGTGAGCTAGCGCGAAGCATAGCAGCGAATTGGGGTCATCCCATTTATGACGCTACAGCGCTTGAAAATTTCCATCAAATTTCCTAGGAAAAAAAGTGAGGGCGAATTTCATCACGGAGGGAGTGTGGCTGCCTGATGGCAATTTATCGATTTCACGTCGGGATGGACAATGGAAATCGCCACGATTCCAAATTGAGAGTTGTTCGACAGCAGTAATAAAACGAATTCCGTTCGTGATTTAACAATATGGTATCCAGCGATGCCATTTTGCGATTCCAATGTCTGCTGTTACTTTGTAACCACTTTTTCCATTTTCAGATGCACATCGTGAATTTCACTCTGGAATTTTTCAATATAAGTTGTCTGAGTCGCTGGTGTTATAACTGATTCGTTATTGAACGATGCGATCAGAACCTTTGGTGTAAAAGTTGAAACTTTTCGTAGAGATCAATCAATTCAATACAGAACTGATATTATTAATTTGCACTCGACGCGCGTTTCGCTAACAAAGTTAGCATCTTCAGGAAAAGAAAATTGACACTACATCTAAAGACTATATATGGTTAGCTATTTATATACTTTACAACTTGGAGGAAGTACACCACTACCTGCATAGTTTTGTCTGTTACTACTGATTCACTACTACTGAAGAAAATGATTCGTTATGATATGAAGTTTTAATAGTATATTATGCAATGATCATGTAATGATGGTTATTAATACGTGAGCATCAACCGGGATACGAAACGAGCCGAAGGTGGTTGATGAGAGTGTATAAATAACCATTACATGAGAGTTGCATACGCTATTTTATCTACACCCGATAAATAGTGAAGAACTATAAATATTTGTATTGCACACAATAATACTAATTAAACACATTTCTTTGAGAAATTCTACAAAATTGTTGTTAATGGTATTACTTCGAGAACTAAATGATGAGAAATGAAGAGAAGATCAGATATTAAAAAAAAAAACTACTCGAGGCTGGAATCGAACCCATGTTTCTTCCAAATAGTCCAACAAGCTAATATAATCTCAGCGCCTTAGACCGCTCGCCTCAGAAAATTTGGTTGAAAAAATAATGAAACAAATCATGCATTTGTCAAATGGAAAATGTAATCATTTTCACTGTATTTCTGCCGGTAAAGGTGTCGAAGGTGATTCTCCTATATGGCTGGTATCAGACATTTTGTTATGATTATAGAAGTGTGGCTATATTCTTCGCAAATTCAATACCTTTAACGATTTTGACTCGACAAACGCAGAGCATACACATCATGCTTGAGTGAAAAATAATGGGTTTCTATTGGTTGAGAACCTGTATCGTAATGGACTTCATTATAAAACGGGTTGTGGGCATATAAGTGTATTATTAAGTACGGGTGTGGATAAAATAGTTTTCTGGGGGGTGCTTTTTCGAATTCTCTATAAATATTTTCCTGCCAATTTCACTATCTCTTTCATCTAACTTTGACATTATGCTGCTATCCATTCATTCCTATCAGCCAATGAAGTAAGGTATTTTATATTATAACCAGCCGACCTGTGCCCACTTCGTTGGGCGTTAATTATTTTTGTGATGCAATAATACTATGCAGTTTCTAAGTTATATCAGGTTCAGCAAGAGGCTCTGCCTTCTGGGCGCACTTGAAAGAATGTTTGATAGAAGTCTAAAATGTTACAAACATTTTTTAACCCGTTTGGCGACGAGTTTCAATAAAATACGACCACGCCCTCCATCTATTCTGCTGAAGAATGTCGATGCAAAATTTGAATCAGATTGGACCTAGGCTTCGAGTTATCTCTTACATACTTCGTTCTCGTCATTCACCCCCATAGGGGTGAAATTTCGAAAAACCCTTCCTTATCGATCGCCTATGTCATACAATGTAGAAACTCCCTCCAAGTTTCAAGTTTCTACGATCATCGCTTTGGGCTGTACGTTGATTCAGCCCCAAATAACTTTCCACGCCTTTCTAACCCCATGAGGCGATGATTTTCAATGAAATTAAAAACATGTCCTCCATTGATTTTGCTAAACAATGTTTATGCAGAATTTGAAGTAGATTATTGGTCCTAGGAATCACGTTGTCCCTTACAAACTTTGCCTTCGTTTTTAATCCCCTTGGTGTTGGAATTTCTCCAAGCTCCAGATCTCTACGATCAGCGGCTCAGCCTGTGCGTTCATCCGTCAGTCAGTTAATCAGGACGAAGCATTTTTTATGTATAGATTAACGGAAAAACCTTTGTAGTGATTCAAACATAAAAGCAAGCTATATTGTACCATGGACAATTTGTAAAACTAATAGAGACTAATTTTCGTCAATCTCTCGATGAAACTAGTTCAAGTTGTGAAAAGTATGTTTTCATAACGTTTTTTCGCAATGCATTTGGGCAAGTTGTAAGTAACCTTATATCAGCATTTCAAATACAATACTGAAATCTATTGAGATTTGCAATAATGAAATTTATTCCTCCTCCTCCTACCTCCTGATCAGTGGGACCCAGAATCCTAATATAAATATAATATTTCTAGTTCATCATTATTTGTCGGGCGTATGGTAATTAGCGTATGCAACTCTCTGGTACTGGTTATTAATACACTCGCATAAACCATACGAAACTCACCTTTGGCTCGTTTCTTATCCCGGTTAATCATCATGTATTGATGACATTCCTAACATGATCGTTGCATAATATGCTATAACACCAAAGGTTCCATTCTTAGCGATTATTCAAGTAAATGTCATATGAAAAATATAGTGTTTGTTATTTCCAATCTCTGAAGAATTTCATAATCTGCAAGAAAGACGAGCTCTGCGTGATACTTCATGTCAAACCCAGAGTTTATTTCCAAAGAGGACGCCCCAGGAACTTTCGTCAATCCCACGATGACGCCGATGAACACACTTCCCCCAAACGGAAATTTTGCGCCGAACCCTCTGGTAATCCAACCAGAGGTAGGGATCTTTAACCAGCCCAACATCCATGGACTCGGGACCACCAGCTTTACGTCCCCTCCGAAGGACGGCATCTCCTCAATATATCTTGTGCTCACTGATATATTGCCTGCGAGCTATGATATGCTATTTTGCTGCTTTTGTCAGTCAACCTGAAGAGCTGGGCCATGCCCAACTAGTTCAAGTTGTAAAGGGCATACTGTGAAGAGTAGGCTCTCATAACATTTTCTGCAATCCATGCGGGCAAGATGTTAGTCACCTTCAAAAATTTAAAGCAGTATACCTTCATTATTTTTGAACGTTGGTCAATGTTTCCATGTGTGACAAATGCAAGACACCTCGTGAAAATCCAAATCTTGTTCAACTAGACGAACACAAATTCTGATTTCTACATGAGGTACTATGCAGCGCGTAATTTTTTCTCAATATTACGATTCCTTTTACTTTCAATAGCTTTCCGTTTCGAAGACAGACTATAAAGAAATTGATCCAAAAATCTGTTACTGCCGCACGGTCTAATGTTTATTATGTAAAAAACAATCTACAATGTAGAGTGATAATATCATTGTTCCTTCATGTAACACAGTGAAAATAAATTTCACATTCGATGCTGGTTGAGTCCCATGTCTAATGAATACTCAACTCAATGATACCGATTCATTAGGTTGCGAAAAAATATGTCACTCATATTGACATAATTCACATGGCACAGAGTTAAAATCAGTAGATTCGCAAACGTAAAATTGTGATTTGGTTCCAAGGCTTGATTTATTTTTCGTGTTTTAGAAAAATTATTTGACAATTGTTGCTAAAGTTATGCAATTTGGTTGGGTCTGAAAAGGCCGAAACGACCTGCTCAGAAGAACTAGTTCTGTTTGACTGTAATGGCGATGGTGGTCATAAGTCTGTTTTATTGACGAGACCGAAAAACTAAAAGTCATACAATAACTCTATACAATACAGTACATCTTGAATCGCTACTTCCATTTCCTCGTTTTCAATTATTATAATTCTTTTCATCATTTGAATGTTGAAATTGATTTTATGAAAACTCTTCATCCAAAAGCGTAGGTACACTCAAAATTTATAATATTCTCAGATTACGAGAATATTCTATTTATAGTTTCGGAACGTACTTCAAACAACACAAAACTGATATTTTTTTATGAACAACGAAAAAGGCTGAACAACTGACAGACTAAAAGATGACATTGGAACCTTTGGTGTAAAAGTGGAAACTTTTCCTAGATCAATTACCCTAACACCAAAATGATAATTTTGCACTCGACGCGAGTTCTGCTAATAAGGTTAGCATCTTCAGGAGAAGAAAATTGATGACTAAATATCAGTTTGATGTTAGGTTAATTGATCTCTAGATGAAGTTTCAACTGACAGACTGATTTTTGGCCACAGAATATGTTTTTGATTACTATATGGTCAATAGTGGCATTGTGCTTTCAATAAATATCTTCGTTTCAGATGTATTGTGACACATCCTTTAAAAAAAACGCAATTGGAGCAAAACAGTTGTCATGGATTCTTATAATAGAAAACAAACCAACACAGACAATAATTCAGATTACTCATTGTAATCCAACAAGTATTGAATGAAGGATAACCAAAGTTAGTTAATGAGTTTTCACATCGATTATCCCCAGTTTTTGCTTTTAATTTCGTGAAACTCTTCCAATTTTTCTTTAACTATTTTTTTGACTGACTTCTACTACTGGTAGAAAAACTTATTCCAATCTTCTTTATCGTATTGTTCTATACAAATTCTTTTGACATTCATTAATTTCATTTTGTTCCAGGGAATCCCCGCAACAAATGTGCCCTTCAACCTGGACATTCCCTTATGGATTGGATCCGTCTTGGAGCATCCGGAAAGGATCTTACTGGAGTGGGACCACAAGCAGGCCGTCTTTCGGTGAGTTGTCGAATTTCCTCGAGTTGTCAAAGTCCTCAAAGTGGTTTTAATAAAAAATCAAGAATTCCTACCCTTTCCATTTTGTCAACTCGTTTACAATTGCATTTTTGTTTTTTCAATCTTTATATGATTGTTTTCAAAGTACTGCTTGAAAGTCATTTTTATGTAGTAGATGCATCTTCTCTCCGCAGTTTTTTTGGGTTCTAGGACTATCACGAGATGAAAAATGGAAGGAGTCCACTTATTCAGAAACTTTTCCTGAAACCCAATTGCCTATGAATAGAGTACAAGAACTCCGAAGTGAGCACAGAAGAAAAATATTTGCAAATGATGTTTTGAAACTCCTAATAAAAATACTTGGTTCACTATGGAAACAATTTTCAATCATTTCCTCACAGTCAGGATATCTTGACTTCTGCTTTAAGAAAGTTTTGTCTGCAATGTCAAAATTTCCTAGAGATTTGTAGAAAATCGAAAATTAAAAATTGTGTACCTATACGCATTGAAAAAATTCTGAATTATTGAGGTGATTGAACAAGTTGTAGAGATTGCAGAATGTTATCAAAGCAGAAATTCCTCAAAAAATTCCTCATCATTGCATAGAGATTATATCAAGAAGAATAGGATGTTCAGTATTCTTGGAGAATTATTAAAAAAAGCATTTTCCGATTGATGAACTTGTTTGATAAAATACTTAATTTCCTTGGAATACGATTATTCATGCAATTCCTGTGTCTTATCTTACAATATTTGAGAAAATGTTAGATGCAATAACAGAGATCGAGTTTTTCACACTCAGCGGCCTGAGAATCATTTCACAGTCACGTCGACTTCTATTACTTTCCGCCTTTGTTTCACGACTATGTCAATTTTTTATTATTGTGTTTCTTTTCTCGATTTTTTTGTCGTGGATATTCATTAGATTTGGTATCAATTTTCTTCTCTTGGATATGCTAACCTTGCCAGCAAAATGTACGTCGAGTGTGTTGGGGTAATTGATAGAAAAATCACTTTTACACTGAAGATTCCGATCTTCAAATGAATGTAATATAAAAAATATAGTATTTGTTATTACCAATCTCTAAGGAATTTCAAGCAATGTTCGCCAAAGATAACAGCATCTGTTTACAGGTGACAAGGAATGAATTGTCGAAGCACAATAAAATAAACGATATTTGGTTGGCTATTCGGGGAAGAGTATACAACGTGACTGCATATGTACCATTCCATCCAGGAGGTCCTGAAGAACTGATGAGGGCAGCTGGAATCGACGCTACAAGACTCTTTGACCAGGTATTACGAATTTTATCTAGCGACTTCATGATTTCTTAGGTGGAAATGAATGATATATACTATTTGGTGGTATGGGGTGGCTCCAAATCAACATACTAATAAACTCTAGACATACTAATAAACAGTATCAACATAACGAGAAACACCATTTCAAATAGTAGTTTGAATTACAGAATTTAATTACAGAATTACAGAATTCAATAATCTTCTTTCACAGATATTTTTGGGTATATCCAGGCTTGGTGGCCATTGTCTCGGATTTTGATGTCCGTAGCTTTCGAGTGCAACTGCGGCAGCCATCTTCAGCGGTGTCACAGTTGGAATAATATTCACATTTATTTTCCGAATATAGACATATCGGAATACATCCTTCGATGCTTTCAAATTTTGTTATTGAAATTGAATTGAACACTCAAAATTGTCTGAAAATTTGTTGATTTTTTCATCATTCCAATCAGCGCTGAATGCCCGCTCCTAGTGACAGGACAATACGTTGGGGATCGATGAAAGAACCCATCAATAAATTCCAATATCGAACATCTCTTCAAAATCTCTTTTCTCAAATAGGTCATTAATGCCAAGAGAAAGTGTAAAGTAATCAGGTTATTTTTCAACTTTGATTGAACACATCAGTGTTCCCAGACTCATCACGAAACATTTATCATATTGAATCATAAAATTTTGTCGAATAGAATTTCTATTAGGAACAGAAATAGCAAATAAATGCATAGAAAATGTTCTGATCTGATTTTACATGTCCATTCTCAGCCAACAAAATGAGTCAATTGTTCAAGTGGAAAAATGGAGGCAGAAACGAAAACAACACATCAAATTTATGATTCGTATTTCCTTTTCACAGAACAAAACATGAACTAAACCCGACAAGACTTCGAGAACTTATTTCAGATATTCCAAGAGTTCAAATGAAATTGCCGAAATTGCGATAGTTCTCAATAAGCTGATAAAAATATAGTCAAATCTGGTTATATACTATTAGCTCTAGCAACAGTTCGTCATACCCGATGTAGCAGTACTCGTCTCATGAGAGGCACTAGTAGTTTTTGCTATATTTCACAGTTAGACCACAGGTTAGACGAACAGACAGTCAAACAGCGCCTTCATTTGAAGAATATAATGCGATGTAAATATCACAATTATTTTTTATGAAATGCATATCTGCATTTCCTTCCAATAAATGCAACAGATGAATTGTCGTTTTGTATCATCACCACCATTACTTGGTTTCAAAATTTATAAGAAAAAGGCAAATGTTTGTGAATTCTAGGAAATAAATGTGAATTTTTAATATCAATAAACTATTGCTTATTCTTGTTCAAGTAGCAGTGCAGAATATCTTCTGCAAGTCCTTCAATTGTTCTTGGCAAGTAATGATGATGATATTTATGAACTAGGCCATACAAGGCTTCTTTTGAATGGTGTAGGGATCCGCAGTCCAAAATTATTTTCTATTATCAACCGCCAAAACAAAGAATACAGTTTTCATTATGTTTTGCCATTTCCATTGTCTCGAGCAAACTGTAATCACAGTGCCTGATTTTCTTCAGACTTTCATGATTTCGATTTGCAGCCTAAAATTTTCATCCAACAAAAAATTTCAGAGTGCTTCTCTGCTCTTGTGAAGCAAACCTAACTTATGAAATATCTGACAGCTGCTTCATTCACTAATGTCATACTTATTTTTAAGGTTCATCCTTGGGTGAACTACGAGCAGATACTGCAAAAATGCTTCATTGGCAGGCTGGTTTCTATTGATCCTGGAATAGAGACCCAGGATCTCTTCTTTAGAAAACAAGCAACCGAAAAATCATTCCCAAACAATACTGGAGCATCAAGAATCCCGCTGGTTGAATCTCCAGAGAGAGCTGGAGTAGAAACTCCAAAGAAGCAGCAGGTTGTGAAAGTGGATTCATCACATTCTAATATAGAAGACGAGGAGGAGCAACAAACAGAAACAACTCCAAATTTACCAAGGTTCGATTGGATTCAAAAACTGGACTCTATAACTGTTATTTTCTACACGCAAGCCTTTTCCAACCCTATGGTGGAGGTGCTTCCTCCATCCAATGAAAAAGCAATAATAATATTGATCACCTACGACGAGACTGTTTTCAGAAACGAAATCGTTTTTTATGAAACAGTGATTTGGCCTGGTTCAATAAAAGTTACGTGTGAAACCGGAAAGGTTGAGGTTGTTTTTCAAAAGAGTGCTGGTATGATTTGGGGAAACTACGGGGTTCTCAGACAACAAAGTGAGAGTAACTACGCTGTGATTGGTGAAAAGTACAATCATGTGTTTAGAAATAAAATGCAAGTTACACATAACATATATTTAATGCAGTTGGAACGGACTGATGGACGCAAAATCGTTGTGCCCATAGGTAGGCATGTCAGAGCGTTTGCAAACATTGACGGTGAGTACAGGTTCTATTGTGGAGGTTAGTTTACTGTATATTACTTAGTTTTGATGGAATGTCGGACCGATAATGTTTTCGTTTCATAGAACACGAATACAAACCCAAATAGAACAATTTTTTCCATTCGTAGTCGGTCTTCGTCTGTGAATTAGAATACACACTTTTCTTGTCACCAGCTCCCTTTTCATTAAATTTCACTCTTTTCGGAAGTTCAGTCGGTAATAATTGAAACAAAATGCTATCGGGATTTGAATCAGTTTTCATCTGATAGATGAAAACGCATATATTTCGAAGGAATTGTTCCAATGGGAAGTAATTCAATAATTTTTCGAAGTGAAATTTGCGTGATTTGACTAGTATAGCTCTGCTACGCTGTTTTTTGAACCGAAACATCAGAATTTTGCACCGAATTGGTACCAGTAAATGGTGACAGTACAGGAAAGAAAGAGGAGACGAAACTCATATCCGGTTTTGTCTGCCTCCTTCCCCGTTATCACTATTTGCCGGTGCCATTGCCTTGAACATACGTTTAATATATCGAAGGTGACATTGTCTTGGATTGAGCGAATAATTACTCGTTGGAACGTATATTAATCAACGATGAGATGAATTTCATGTGTAATGCGAGATTACAGCACTCACTCTTGCGCCAAGAATCGAGGGTTATATTCCGAGTGCACCATGTTTAATCGATTAAAATGTGTGCTGCTCTTTCATGCTCTTCGAAATTTTGCTCAGCAAATGATGTATGATTATTTGATAAAATCCCGAGACCGCAGGTCGAGGTATTTTACCTAGAATTATTAAACACGAAAGCGTTTGCTTGAAAGAAACCTTTTGGAAATCATGGAAGTGCACGCATTTTGGTCGATTGAGCTTGGTGAAGGGATATATGTTGAGATTATTTCCAGAAAACATGTTGACTCGGGAAACATCGAAATCGAGCAAAGGTACAATATAGTACCCAAGATAGTACCTGAAAAGTGCGCCATACGACCGGTTTATTTTGATCAGTTCAATCGGTTAAAAGGTCTCGTGCATTTAATCGCTGTATAACTCTGTGAAAGCAGTCCAGCCTTCAATTTTCTTATCGTTTATTCGCATTGAGGAAAATAATCACTGATACCAGAATTTGATTCCGTAGTATAGTAGGTATAATGTGTTCATTTATCACTAAGGGACGAAATGAAATGTGTTCGAATATTTCCATCGTATGTTAAAATCCCATATGAAGCGGGACATTTTCGATCAATTACAGCGAATATTTCCATCGTATGTTAAAAATTTCATATGAAGCGGGACATTTTCGATCAATTACAGCGATAAATTCCCGGCTGGACATTTTCGGGCTGGTAAATACCCGGTAGGTATCGAAAAATACCCGCTCGGTCCGTGTATCTATAGTAACGATTGTTAAAATGTACATTTGTTATTTTTATAGTCATAAATACTGAATTTTAAACGTCGTTGTTTTAGCTACGGAAATATTCTACCGAATTACACTCGTGCATCAAAATAAACCTGATAATTTTCCATTCAAGCATATGTTGTCAGTAAAAAAAGTGCATTCGGTTGTTTTTCATATTTTGCTAAAAGAGCCCTCCTCCTTCGGAGTCGGGCTCTTTCGACAAAATATGAGAATATACTTTGCAGTTTTTAGACAACATGCTTTCATGGAAAATTATCGGTAATTTTGAAGCACATGCGTAATTACTCCCGATAAATATGTGTATATATTTAGCTTCAGTCCACTATCCACCATTTCTATACGTGCTGAAATTTGTACATATACTGAGTAAAGTAAGTCAATTTCTGGTCTACACCTGTGAATATCTCAGATGGTCTCTACAAATACATTCCCAATGTGTCGTACACTATATGGGATGCGGCCTACCATTCCAGTTTAAATGAACAAGAATTATTGTTCAAACTACTCAACCCCTTTGAGACCTGTTGGAAGAATCAAAACAGTATAAAAAAAAAGGTGACGTTACGACAGGACAGTATTAAAATTGAAAAAAGGAGGATTCTACCTCTACTCACTGAGCAAGTTTTATCAGTTCTGTTTTAACTATTTCTCCACTTTGCCCACATGTTTAATTTCGCGATATTTCGCAACGTCATCATTATTTTCACTATTCCAATCTCCCTACTGTTGTATCATCAAATTCTCATCATTTCGTTTCGACCGCTTTGGTTCTTCCAAAGGAAGTAAATACTTATAATAGGGGAGCCCAAGCGGAGATTTTGGGATTTACTAAAGCGCGACAGATAAATATACAGGGGGATACCTTGTACCCGTTTAAGTACTTCCACCATATATGAGCCCTATATATATGGCCTCCCTTCAAAAAAGAATTGATAAAAAAAAATTGATTATCGAAAATCTGAAACTTGTATATTCCACTAATCTGACAATTCGAGAGTGACCTAAAGAAGAAGTACTACAAAATTGTAAAAAAAACGTCATCTGGACATTCTCGAGCGTGTATTATTTTTTTCTTTCGAAGGGAATAATTCAAGAATTGCAAAAAATATATAATCTGACGATTTCCACAAGTCGAAATAATAATATAATAAATTAAAATAAATAAAATGAAATTCATCGATAAAATTCACGTGCAGCTACGTGATTCCCCTCACCGCGTTTCTATTTCTCTCTCACTCTTCCTCTATTCATTGCTCCCTCACTCCGTCCCCACTCTGGTTTCTGTTACCATGACAGTTGATCACACAGTCTCGTTCGTGGCATGATATTGTTTATAACGAATATCCAACGTTTTAAAATTTTAAAAATTTAACTGCTTCCAATTTTTTTCTTATAGATACAAAAACTCTTTTTTTCTGATCTTTTCAATTGATTAAGTTCAATGATTTAAATTAAAAAAAATCCCTCTAGTTAATCGTCCTTATGAGACTGCAACGTCTAGGGCGTAAAGATAAACCATATATATCTTAATCTGACACGCTTGTGTATTTCAAAATAACAATTTTTTTTCACATTCTAGTAAAATCCAAACCGTCACATTATTATATAAAAGCTTTTTTTTAGGTTCACTTAACATCCCCTCAGAAAATCTGACGCGTTCGAGAAAAAATTTTTTTTTCATTACCAACCCTCACGTACGACCTCCCCCATCATGGAAACAGTCAGATTAACATACGTACGTTTTCAAAAATATGTAGGACATAGATGATATCAATATCTGACGCGCTCGAGTATGTCCATGCAATAGTTTTTTTTACATTTTTGAAAATCTATAGCCCCCCCCACCGATGAAAAGGTATACATTATATACCATTTTTTTTCTTTTTGTCATCTATGCTTCGCAACCCAATAGGTCTCTATGACGCTCGAGTAAATCCCGATTCAGCATCGTGGGCTCTCTACTATTAAGATAACCATCCAGATTTGAATAATTATGTTCACATATCGGAAACCTACGGATACCTCATTTCAGGCTTGGAATGGTCCCGAAGCTATACGCCAGTTCCGTCATCTCTCTTCACGAGCATCTCCGTCCACAATCACTCTTCGGACACGGTGTGCCTCATGATCAAGCGCTACGAAACCGGCAACGTCAGTAGGTTTCTCACGGACAGAGATACGAACGACGTGGTGTACCTCACGGGTCCGCTCGGCGACTTCGAACTGCGCAGGATCGAGAAGAAGGAGGGGTTCCTGCTTCTGGCTGCTGGCACCGGAATCACTCCGATGTTTTCGTTACTGGTGTTCCTCTTGGAGAGGAGGATAAGGAAGTGGTAAGTTCAACAATATGAGATGTTGTCAATCATCCAATTTTACTAAACGAGCCCGCAGTTCTACTAGAGAGTGGGTCGAAACTATAAATAACTGGTATGTGCTCGGACATCCATTGTCTATATTATCAATTCTATTGAAACCTGTTCCTAAGAAATTACACTCGACTTGAAACTGTGTTTCAACATTTGTTCAAATTACTCCATATATTTCTATATTTCAATTTTTTTTCTTGGATCTATCAAAAACTTCCCGATGACCTTATTCGAAATATATTTTATACGTTCCTTTTCTTAGTAAGGTTTTAATAGAGTTTGAGATATAGACAATGGAAGTCCTAACCAATACGACTCAACAAGGAACATTATCAACGAAATTCAAGCATACAAATGAGTTGCAAATACAAATAATGGCGATATCTCTAGTTACTCAGACTGTATCATACAAAACCATCCCGGATTTTATCAAGCTGAAATGGTGAACATGGCATACAAACGAAAAATATTGATAGTGAAAATGTTGAGATGAAAATGAAGCAACAAACAAAATATTTGGATCTCGTAATAGTCGAAGAGTTCAACTAGTGGGATCAATTTGAACTTTTTAATGAAAAAGTTATACAAATTCCAGGAAACCAATATAAATGCTCTAGATATTTCAGTTTTGAAAATAGAACATCTGATGAATAATTCTTATATTTCATCAAGAATAAATATCTTTCAACCATTTTCACTCTCGAATTACTAAAAAAAAAATCAAACGCAAAATTGAAATTCAATCCAAACTACAATTTGAACTAACACAAATGAAATATTTCCACCGAGATTTTCACATACTTATACTATGTCCCATCAAAGATATTCTCAAACTAGAACAATCCGAAAAATATATGAAATTAAGAAGCACATTTTAAAAAGTAATAACAACCTGACCCATGGGGCTCGAGTCCTCCATACTTCCCTCAGTAACTTTCCTGAAGAGTTAGAAATATTCTTTCCTTCGTGCCAATCAATTCCTCTGAAAAACAATGAATGTTTTTTTCTAATGAAGGTTTTCTACTGCCTACAGGCAACTTTACGATTTTTCTTCGTGAGGTGAAATAGCACACTGATATGACGTTGAATGAAGAAAATAGGTACAAGCCAGGAAACGTTTTGTTGATATAAAACACCAATAGAAATTGAGAAATGAAACTTCCTTTGATTTCATACCACTTATATTTGTGAGTACCGTTACTGCAGTTTTGTCCTGTACGAACATTATCAAACGAATACTATGAAACTTCATATTATCATCTGGCTACTTCCATCATTAATTTATCAAAACCACCAAAATAATAACCTTCACCTAAATGAAAAAAATTACTTCATCCCATAAATCTCAAACCCTCAATATTTTGCTTAGTAACTTTTTCAACTTTTTCCAAGTAGTAAGGGGTGTTTGTTTTTTCGTGGCAATTTTCATCATTATTATTATAATTATTTAAATGCTGTGATTTGGTTCGAATATTGGCTCTCAAAGTTTGATTGTACAGTTTGGCAGCGATGAGTTAGTTTCATAATTTTGGGAAAGGATTATTGTCGTTTCTTGTCATCGAATGTTAGGAGACGACGACGACATCATGGAGAAAACAGAGATATGCTGGATTATCCCAATGAACTGTTCGATGAAGTTTTCTACTGCATGCAGACAACTTCACAATTTTTTTCATTGGTATGAAATAGCACGCTCTCATAAAATGTTTTGTTGATATAAAATCTCACATTCGCCACAAAAATTTTTGTCTTTTGAGATAACGCACATTGTGCCATTTTTTATCATTATTATCATCTCAAAAGGAAGAGCCTTGCGCGGGAATGAGTCGGCTAATTGTCTTGGTTGTCGAAGCGCTCTCGGGGATCACCACCAGATATTAGGTTAGGAATACTTCATTGTAAAGAAATTGCAGGTCAATCAAAATCCAGGTGGTTCACTGATAATCAAAGTCTGGTATGTTACTCTCACTTTATCACTCCGCAACCCCATTCAGACTTAATGAGGGAAAAGAAGCTTTCATAAACATGTCACAGTAAGTAAAATGGAGAAGGCGAAACCAGAAATTCAATTCTTTTATCCAAAATACAAGTTGATATTATGATTTCGGAATTAGCTCCGATTAAAAATCCAAAATAACTTACTAAGGGCCAATTTTATAGGTTCGGTTTGAACTGGAGTTTAATCTGAAGATTAAACTTCAGTTATTCATTGATTTGAACTTAGTTCAAACCTTGCGCAGCAGTTGAGTGTTTTACAGGTTCCGATTATAGTTGACAGTGTCTAGGAAATTCATGATTAGTGAGTTGGTAAAATTGGCAGTTGGCAGTACATGGCCTCATGACTGTCATGTTTATTTGCCTTATATTTTTTAATTCCATTATTATTATTATTATTTATTCATCCCAAAAAACTATAACAGTTTTATTTGGTGCAGCAGCATTTCCACGGATTGCTTAGAAATTCTGAAATGTGTAATGAATTCTGTATCATCCCAAAGAGCAACATGATCGAATCTGTCTCTGGGTATTTGGGGCCTTCTTGGAATTTCGACGACATTAATGAAGGCTTCTTCATCATCCCACAGAAGTTCCTCGAATTATATCTCCAAAATCATCAATAATAATATCTAGATGATGAAAATTACAATATAGTTCAAACACCAACACACTGACAAAACCTTGATTATTTCAAATTTCCACTAATTTTTACGTATCACTTGTCAATTTTATTCTATCATACTTATCATAGTTCTACAAACATATTTCCTCGGCTGATAAACATGTCCAACCCCGATCTGAAGTTTAACTACTTCTCAATCCACCGATCACGTTAACGAACAGTCGTCAGAGTTCAATCTAAAGATTTTATTTCATCGGAACTTATAAAAAGCACGAATCTGTCGAATGCGTAGTTTGAACTTCAATCTTAGTTTAAACCGAACCTATAAAACTGGCCCTTAGCTGGACGAAGGGTTTCACATGCGCGAACGAAGAACAGCCAAAAAATGCACTCAGAACTGAAACAAAAAACGAAATCGTATGCAAAAATGTTTCATATGGAAAGTGCAGCCTTTTGCACTGCCCCGATTTCCAGAATGAAGCCACAAAAAAACGTTTTATATTTTGAATTTATTTGCGATATCACTTCCGATTGGAACAGTAAAAGCAAGGTATTCTTGTAGATTACTGGCGAGAAAGGGATTTTCGAGACCTCTTAATTTTCTTCAGAAACTATGTAGGATTAAACTCTTTTATGTGATTGCTGATGCGTTGCTTGTACTCATATTTTTATCTGTTTTAATGTTAATATAATATTGAATCATTGGTTATACTTCATAATTATTCATAATCATCAAGTGTTTTGAACAAATGCAAAAACTTCGTTAAGTTCAAACATTAATTTGCTCATTATTCATTTGTAAATGGTGACATGTGGATTGATTCTGTATGAATTGGTTATTATCATTATTATTTATAATACAAAGAAATGACCTCACATTGATTCACTCGCGATTGACTGAATGCTAAAACCTTCTCACACTTTTCTTGTTAACTATCGAATTCTTTTTTCTCATGCCTCTTCTGAAGTTAGTCTATACTAGCACAACTAAATACAATGACTTTATCATTCGATGATTGCAAGCTACGCCGCAGGGTGAGAGATCAAGTATCTAAGAATAGGCGAAGAGAAAAATTTGTATTGGAAAAGCTTGATCTGCATTACTCCGCTTGATCAGGGTAATGAATTATTTTTGGCTTTCTTCTTCTCCGAATTAAAAAATAGTAATTACATGTATGAAAGGAGTAAAATCGATGAAAAAAATACAAACACACTCTATTGATTGGTACGTGTATATCATCCAAAACCGTTCGATTCACATTCTCCTCATTTTTGTGAAGGAATCAAAAAGCTGTGAATGATACACACGTTCCTATCAACAGAAAGTATTTGTTATAATCATTATTCTTCTTCTTTCATAGAAGTTGTAATTTCTACTTTTCGATTCGGAGAAGAAGAAAGCCAAGAAATGATTTCTCCACAAAAATGCCCAGGTTCCCATATGCTTGATTAGGGTAGTTTCCTATGCAAAATATGTATGATTGTAGGCCTGCTATTTTTACGAAATTGAGAAATTTTTATCATTATCGGATTCCCTTCGAAATAATCCGAATACGTTCTGGGTAAAATTAATTGATATGTATTTTTTTTCAGTCAGTTCGTGAGGCTGCTGTTTTTCAACAAAACCGAGCAAGACATACCATTCAGAGACCAGCTGGATAATTTGGTATCCAATGACTCCCGGTAGGTAATGTAGGTACTAGTTAACCTAATATGTTTCTTGTCATTTTCACTTTTGAATTGTATCACAAAGGAACATCAAAGAAGTAATGCGAAACACAAAAGTTCTTCTAAGAAGATGAAGAGCTCCATTTGTACTTGATCTCCTTCAAATTAATAGAATAGAATTCTGGAAAAAATTATGTCGTAAACTAAGCAAGCATTCAGTGTTGATATGTATACCTTACAAAACGAAAGTTTGATTCACTCACAAGTAGAAGGAAATGGTATATCTTGAATGAATACTACCTTGTTCAGAAGTCACATGGAAGTAATTTTTTCTTGAATCAAGTCATAGGAAATCTCTACATCACAAGGAATGCTATTAGACCAAAAAAAATCATATGGATACCTTTCGTGAAAGCAAATCTTATATGTAATAGTTTTTCAACACCCTTTACACAAACGTGAATCATAGCAGATTATTTCAACTCTAGCTTTGAGAGTAACTTAAATAATGTTGTCAATTTTCAGAATTAAACCATTATTGCTCTGCTATAAGAGTTTTCCTCTCAATGATGTATTGACCCAAATTCCTGTTTCAGATTGAAAATAGACCACATCCTTTCGAATCCAGATGAAAACTGGTTGGGCCTCACCGGGCACGTGAACAAAGACATGATTGAAAATTCCGTCCTCGAACACATCATGGACACTGGATATACGATAAAAGACATCTTCACCTTCGTGTGCGGACCAAACCAATTCGTGACCGTTTCCATGGAACAACTCCAGCAAATAGGAATGCAGGACGAACAAATTTACGTATTTCAAGGATAGCAGATCTCGCAGGGTGTCGACTCTCGGCGCTGTGATAGAAAACAATCTGAAGATACGTCGGTTGTTAGAAATGTAAATGATTTTGTTCTGAATGTATTCAATTCGATTGGAAAAACCAGGGTTTGTTAATGATATTTCGTTCATTTATTTTTTCGTTATCTGCTAGAAAAAAAAAAGATATTTTTCGTTCTGGTGAGGAAGGTACTACCAGGGTAGTGGGATCAATATTTCATACACGGCGCGCTGGTTTGAAAAAAAATCGGTTCATGAACACATTGAATTTCATGTTGAACCAAAAGCCGCTTGCTGGTAATAAACATAAGTATCTGATGTAGTTCAGTTCGAGAAATGTCTCCTTGGGAACCACGCATTGCTTGATTGTTTTTTCATACATTCATATGCATTTATTGAGAACTTCTGAACTTTTTTTTTCCGCGGTATACTACTCATTGGACTCTGATAATTCATTGATCTGAAAAGTAACTCGATATTTTGAATTATCGAAAGTTGTCATTCCCAAGCAAAACTATTTTTGTTCAGTGAATCGTATGCTTGATTATTAAAATATTTTTGGTAGTATTATTTTTCCAAAAAAAGGGTGAGCTAGAATGGCGATAAGTTATTTTTCAATCAGAATTTGTCTATCCTTATTTCAAGTAACTCCTTTGCTGGGACTTTGTATTGGATCACGAGACATCAGTTGTTCCTATGGCTGCTTGTGCATTGATCATGCATAAGAAAAGGGTGAAAAACTTTCTAGATTTCACTAATAAACATGTTTCCGTAGGTAAAGATTCAATTACTCCAAATTGAACTTCGCGATAAATGTAATAATAATAATAATAAATTTTATTCAAAATTCATAAAAAAAAGCATATACATCAATTTGTAGAAAGTTGAATAAACAGTTCAATTATACCCGCGAAGTTAAAAACTTGTTGCGAGAGATTCGAAAATTCATTTATGTATAATAAATTTGATAAATTTGTAGATCTCAACAAAATAATATTGAAAAACTAACTAATTTTCTTAATTGAAGTGAGAGATTTCATGAAATTAATTTCGACGTGATTCTTGAATCCATTTTTTAATCTGTAGTTTGAAAGATACTGATGACTCGATCATTTTTATATGATTTGGAATCAAATCATAGTAGAATGGCAAATATTTGAAATTTTCTGAGACATTGTTGTTTTAACTCTATTTTTCAATGTGATATTATTTTTATTCCTTGTATTATAAATATGATTATTGAAATTTATATTCAATTCTGTTTATGGATATAAATCATGATGTTGTATCCGAATAATTGTCTTATGTCCATTTTATGTGTTTCTATGTACAGATTATCACTCGGATACAAATAAGACTCATTATATTTTATTTTCAAAAACAGTTTCTGAAGAACTTCAAGATTTCTAATATCAATTGGGACTGTATTAATGAAAAATAAAGAATGTTAAGGGTTTTTACGCTCATAAATATTTTGAGATACTTGAATTTTGATAATAAACTTCGTAATTTCTTCCAAAGGAACGCTATGTGTTTGTCCCATTTCAGATGTTTGTCAATTATAACTCCTGAGTATTTGATACTATCAGTTTTTTCAAAGCTAGTATTATCATGAAGTATTAGTGGTTCTAAGTCCGGTAGGGAAATATTATAAAATGAGAATGGGACATATTTTGTTTTCTCAAAATTTACTGTAAGTTATAAATCAAACCAATTTTTAATCTTTTCAAAATCTAATGTAGTTTTGGTTTGTTATTCATTCCAGTTTTTTCCCCATATAATATGACCTTATTATCTGCGAAACTGTGAATTTCACCTATAGTGTCAATATTAAAAAGGTCGTTGAGATAAATATTAAATAGAAGTGGCCCTAAAACGGTTCCTTGCGGTACGCCGAATTGAAAGATTTTCTCTTCACTTCTAGCTTCATCAATTTCAACATATTGAATTCTATTTTCTAAATTATTTTTGAGGAGCTTATGAACCTTGCCGCGAAATCCAATATTTGCCTATTTAATAGTCGGTTATGCTCAACCGTATCGAAAGCTTTAGCTAGGTCCAAAAAAATAGCCAAAACTGAATATTGATTATCAAGATGTTGATATATATTATCAGTTAAATGACAAATGGCATCCTGAGTAGAAATATTTTTTCTGAATCCAAATTGTTTTTCTGAAATCAGATGATTCTTTTCCAAAAAAAGTTCCATTCTATATATTGTCGCATATCCCATTTAAAGCCATATCTCATTTTTTTCTTTGATATTAAGATATTGATGATGCTGGTTGAAAGTGTACCTATGAAATAACAAAATCTGTCAAAATCTGGAATAGTATTATTTGTGATTGGGAAACAGAAAAAATTCATGAGATAATTAAAAAAAGGATATACCCAGAAGATCGTTTTACTCAGTTTTGCTGAATAATACCTTGAAAATATTGGAATATCACGAATTCTTTGATAAAATAATGAAGCATAATTTGTAAGTTTGTGAGTTTATAGGATATTCATCTGGATCGAGAGAATACTCCTATGGAAGAAACTTCACACAATAGTACAATAAATCAATGGAATGCATTTTTGAATTGAACTTTTCGGAGACCCTGATCAATTTGTACAAATGAGGACTGTTTTTGCTTCAGAACCAAGTTTCCATTTCAAAATTGGTACATGTGGATTCTACAGAACATACACTCCAAAATGGATTTCAGAATTACGAAAACGAGCACAAAATGATTCGATAATTAACAGTAGTTCATCGAAACAGTTGAGATATTTTAAAAATATACTGGTGAGAATTCCAAAAAAGGAAGGGAAAGTAGTCACCTTCAATTTATGAATAGCAGACTAGATATAACAAATTATGAAATCAAATTAGTTTATGAACATTCCCAAGCCTTGCATAAAATTAAATAACAAATTCGAATCAAGTATGAGATATATCACTAAAATCTGAAATTAAAAATATCAATACATTAATATTAACATGATTCCATCATATATATATTTTGACTCACAACCCGATGGTAACTTCGGTAAAAAAAATCTCATCACGTTCGAATTCACATTACGGGTTATCAGCTTTCACGAAGAGGCGGGACTTGCGCAATATTCACTAGCCAATATGGCGGTTGGTATATCTGAGCATAGAAGCAAACTTGTACTTTGCCGCCATTATTTTTAATAGGTTCAGTGTGCGAAGGTTCCCCGCGTACAAAGGGTGACTACCTTTTCTATGCATTTACTCTTCATTCCAATTTTCGTCCACATATAACCTATAAATATTACTTATTTGTGCAGCAAGCTCTATTTTTCATGTGGCATGCAATTGGGGCTTGTGAGTAATTGTGGAGTATGTGTGAGGTTTCGATGGTATCATTGAAAATTATGGGATATAAAGAAATAAAAGCTATCATCACTCGATAATGTATTGGAAATTATTTTGACACATTCTGATGGTAACAGCGTGGTTATGTACTTATATGCTCATCTATATAGGGATTTTCATGATGAGCGATAATTAGCCGTTTCTGGCAAACTATTCAACGGATCAACCTGAAAATTCCACAGTATGCATAAATCAATATGACCTACACGCCTAAAATATTTTAGACGATGCGGCGTTGTCGCTTCTACTATAAAGTAGCGGCTTCTTTGATTTGACCCCGTATATAATATCAAATTATGATTTATAATCACTTATTGTCAACAAATTCATATACTATTTTCCTATACCTATTACCGTTTAGAAGATATAAATTGATTTCGATATTTTTGACATGAACTTTTATGAATGCTGATAATCTTGAACTCTCTTGCACTAAAACGATCAAATTTGAAATTGAGTGGAGTGATGCTATGAGGATCTTCACTCCGAGTCATATTCTCATTTGCCTCATACAGGGTTTGCAAAAAATACAGATACTTTGATCTCATGAAAAAATGAGTGGAACTCAATTTTTTCAAATGAAACACCCTGTATATTTCAACATTTTTGAGCTCTACATTCAATTTTAGATTGATTCTGTTCAGATAATACTATTTAGATTTCGAACCGTATGAATCATAATATGATATTATATACGGGGTGGTCCATTTGAAAAATCATAGAAGCCGCTACTTTATAGTTGAAGCGACAACGCCGCATCGTCTGAAATATTTTAGGTGAGTAGGTCATATTGATTTATGCATACTGTGAAATTTTCAGGTTGATTCGTTAAATAGTTTGTCAGAAACGACTAATTAACGCTCATCATGAAAAGCCCTGTATAGAACGAGCGGCAGTGACAGATTTCATGGACCAATTTTCTACAGCCTGGCTTTGAAAAAATCTACTTGAAGCTGGAACTAATCGAAGTCTGCCAAAAAATTAACGCACCGCGTGGTCAAACCCAGAATCTGCTTGTGTTGGTATTCACTGTATATACTTTGAAAGTGTATGCCTCATGGATTTTCGTTAACCCCACGATGAAACTAACATCAAGTTGTAATGGACATACTGGGAAAAATTGATCTTCATTACATTTTTTCGCAATACATTTGGGCAAGTTGTAATTTATTTGAAACAGTATGTCTTCATGATTTTTGTACTTTGACCGATGTTATGTTGTATAACAAATGTAAGATGGCATTCATCCAAATTATTGTTGGATATAAAGACCGCAAATTCTGAGTTTTTCATAAAGTACCACACAGCGCCTAATTTTCTTGCAGAAATTTGGTACAAAAAATATATCACTGCTTCCCGCTCCAAGAAGAATTTGCACATTAAAATGAAATTTGTTCTCCATATCATACAGTGATTCCCTGCTCATCGAGCTAAAATAAAAACGATATATTGGAGAAAAACTATTGTTTCTTTGCCAACGTTTCGAATTTTAATAGATTCATCATCAGGGCTCTATAACAATGAGTTTCGTGTTAAAATGGTAGAATATAAATAAAATAAGATAATGCCAACAAACTATTGCAACATTGTCAAGGGTTCAAGATGTTGATTATTGGAGAAAAATTGAAAAATACTCACCAAAAATCAGTTTTTCCGAGTAATAATATTAAAATTATGTATAAAACAAACATTTTAGATACACACTCTAGATACAAACAATTCCACATTGAGGACGAGACAAACGAATACTGAAATAAAATTCATAGAATGGCTGTAGTTCATATGAATTGTTCTTAGGATTGTTGAAAACACCGTATAATGATAAAGAATCATTTCGGTAGCAGACTTATCAGATTGTAATAAGCCGTATTCAATCCTTCTATATCTCTTCTCGTATTAACGCTGTCTTGGTGAAGAATTTGTATCATTTCACTGAATAGCCTTTTTGACAGAGAAGATTTCTGATCAAGAATGATGGGTTTTGTAAAATCAAAAGTATGGCCATTTTCTCTAGTGTGTTCAACTAAGGCTGTGGGATTTTTGACATTTAGCTTTCGTGTGTCTGTATCGTGTTCAGAAATTCGTTTTTTTAAATATCGTCCTGTTTGACCCACATAACATTTAGTGCAATTATTAAAAATTAATTTTGAAGACAACGTTCCAATAATCAACATCTTGAACCCTTGAAAATGTTCCAATAGTTTGTTGGCATTCTCTTATTCTATTTATATTCTACCATTTTAACACGAAACTCATTGTTATGGAGCCCTGATGATGAATTTATTAAAATTCGAAACGTTGGAAAAGAAACAATAGTTTTTCTCCAATCTAATTGATCCTAATTCCACAAATAACACCATTGAAGAATTCAACTCTGGATCACCAAACCTAGCAAAACTGTAAAAAAAACGATATACTCATCTTCAATTAGTACTCCACCATTTCATCAAATATCCTATTATCGGAAAAGAAAACGTGATGTCTACCCATATGTTGCATTCCTAAGCAGATAATTCTCGAACTGAGATAAAATTTTCGAAGGCCTTTTTATTTTTCATGCAAATTTGAAAATCTCACAAGCAATATAGCTCTAGTGCTCACATAGTAAAGACATAGTGGTAAAAAGCATGTGGCTCAAATTGATAAAAGCACTTGTAGGTTCTATAACTTTTGCTGGATTCTACTTTTTTGTACATACTGTTATTCGTTGAACTCTATGTACATTCATAGAGTGAACCCAATGAGATGTATATACAGATGAATATTGACCATTAAAATATTTCTGACAATTTCTTTTATACTTCTCTCCTAAATCCACCAGAGCATTCAAATCATTGACGATCGTTCTCCGAGACGGCTGTTCTCACTCTTGAAACGTTAAAAATATTTGTTAACGTATTAAGATGTGACTATTATATAGAAGAAATTGAGCTACATGATTCCCAATACTCCATGTAATAGGACCTTTTATATCTCTGTTATATCAGTGGCATAATATGTCATATCACATCAGTACCGGCAATATTGGGACCGTGAGCGTCGAGAGCGCCATCCAGTTTATGGAGATTCTACGAAAAACCGCGAAATCATATTCATATAACCTCATAATAGTATCGGGAATTTATTCCCGAGTTTAATAATAGGAAACAGTAAAAATATATAAAGAAGGTGAAATAAGGTGTAGGAGGCCACCTGACGAATGAAGTCATGTGTTTTCGATCGCTTTTTTTGTGAAAATAAGGCTAAAAAAGCTGTTCTGAACTTTTAAGGATCTTGAAATCAATTATTATTCTTGAGTTTAATAATGAGGAACAGTAAAAAATATATGAAGAAGGTGAAATAAGGTGTAGGAGGCCACCTGATGAATGAAGTCGTGTGTTTTCGGTCGCTTTTTTGTGAAAATAAGGCCTGAAAAAGCTCTTCTGAACTTTTAAGGACTTCGAAATAAATGATAACGCCGCGATATGACCGCGGCAGCACAAAATACTGAGTTAGTACCAAATTTTTTTCGAAATTAGGTACTGCCCGATCAACGAAAACAGATATTGTCAGTTCCGTAGTTTTCTGGGTTTGTTACCTACCACAATCTGAAAAAATAAGAATTAATATTGGAATCTCACAATTCTATACAAGTGTAGAAGGGCATATTTTCAATCTACCCCGAAAAGTTGCTGCGTCTATTGAAGGACGAAATGTTATGTCAAATTTGAAATAATTTGACAAATGTCAATTACGAAAATTGTCTACACGAGATATTTGCATTTGAAGAGAAATTTGCCTATAAGTTTTGAGAACGGAAGCGGATTTAGTTTCCGAAACGTTAACGATGAGTATTGGGCTGTAAAAAAGGTATAAAAATATTGAATTAAACATAAATTGATGAAAAATGTGTATACATGTTTGTAAAATTGTTTTTTTTGACAAATGTCATGCCTTCACAATTTTACAAACATTTATACACATTTTTCATCAATTTATGTTTATATATATGCGAAATTGGTATTCTGGAAGTATATCCGTTGGTGTGTCGGTATTGACTTTCGACTCCTACTTGGTGCTAGCAACTCAGCCGTCGGATTGAGGGAGCGGATCATATCGGCTACAATTTACGACCGAGAAATCATTTAAAAACTGGCAGAAGTTTTTCGAACAACAGTTGCTAGCACCAAAATAGGAGCAGTAACATTCTTGAAAATGCCAACTGAGATGTTGGCGAAACGTCGAAAGTCAATATACCGACAAACCAACGAATAAACTCCCAGAATACCAATTTTGCATATTCAAGCATCCGTGAAAATCTTCATTGTAACATATATATATATATATATATATATATATATATATATATATATATATATTTATATATATTATTTTTTTGATTGGCAAAATTGGAGTTATACGAGAAGTTGCTGAGTAATTGGATTTGTTCTATCCAGAAAGAACTGTTTCTCAATAGACGCAGCAACTTTTCGGGGTAGATTGAAAATCTGCCCTTCTACACTTGTATAGATTTAAATAGTAATTCTTATTTTTTAGATTGTGGCAGGTTACAAACCCAGAAAACTACCGAACAAATGTTGATCAACCACAAAATAATGAAGTTCAAACAGTATATATAGTCAATAACGAAAACACTTCTGATACGGTTTCTTTATTCAACTGAACAAATATTCGATGCGAATGATGAGCAGAAAGGATACCTACTTTCTAATGAACAACTCTGCTGTTTTCAATTTCTCACCAAGTTTGGAATAATTTTCTCGTCCACTCTGTAGTGGAGCAATTGGGGAGCTTGTCCTTCAGTGAGGGATTCCAGTTGCTTTCTCCATTCAACTCGAAAGAAATATCATATGGAACTACTTCTCTTAAAAATTTGTCGGACTTCAACGTGAAATTGCGTTAGATACCTTAGGAACTGACATGGTCTATGAACTGACGCCACCAACCAACATCAAGTTAAGTGTATTATTGTAGCATTGTTTGTAGATATATATATATATATATATATATATATATATATATATATATATATATATATATATATATATATATATATATATAGTTAGTGAATGCCTGTGTAAAACGATTCGAAGCGTGTTTGTTACGCCATCCACAGTATAATGTCGATATTTCCGTTTACTTGACAATGCACGACAAAGTTTCTCTCTCTCAAAGAAGAATTTGGTGAAGAGTTCTGTCTGTCAGTTTGACTGAAATGTTGATAGGAATATATTGAAGTTTCAAAATAGAGTTGACGATAGAAGTTTATGGAGGAGATGAAAGTTTAGTCATCGAAATGAAAACATGAATGACCTTCGACAGTGACGAAAAAGTCCGCTTCTGTTTCTAGATTGATTGCCATCTTTCGGTATTATGTATAAGTAGTCAAGAAAATATGTGATTCAGGCTAAAAACGTCCGTAAGAAAACCAAAAGAAAAGACATGACCTGGAAACGAAATCACTAGTGTAATCTACCCGTATAGTATCCATCCCTTCAAATGATATTTTCATATGGTTGACTAACTATATCTCTATAAACAATGATCGTAGATGTATTCGAAAATGAATGATATATCCGTAATTTGGATGCTATATTGTCTTCAGCATGTTTTACCGTTGATGGAGTTATTTGTTTCTCCTCAGAATATTCAAAAAGACTCCACATGCAATAATTATAATTGGTATGGCTCGATCTGTATGAGTATTGATATTGATTGCCAATACTGCGGAAATCCAATTTCCAATATTCCAAATATGTCTCATTACGATTTTATGTTATCATTTGTTATAAAGTATTCCTCCAGGTTCTTCTGGATCAGTCATATTTCCTTAACATCAATACATACAGTGCTTCTCAAAAGTCCCTTCTCCCCCTCTTTTCTTTGAAACTATTACCTACAGGTTTTCTCCCTTGTTCCTATGTGTTGGTGCTCTCATAACTCGAGTGAAGTATCTTACACATGTTTGTGTGAGACTGAGTTCAGAGAATTCGTTAGAGAACAAAATTTCTTCCAGTTCATTGAATTTCGTGGAAGGTGAACCAATTCAACACAACTCGTTTAAGCGAATTAGTCAAAAGGGACAGAAAAAGAAAGAGGCATAAAAAACAAGCAAAAACAGATTGTCACTCGATTGAAAATTCCTATCCCACTAGATACATATTAAGTGTGGGAGCAACGTACAGAATCAATCATTAGTTATCGCTGCCAACCTGTGTTTTGGTTGCCTAGACTTCAACTTATTCTCTCTGATTTATCGATGCAAAACCGTTATCGATATAATTATACAGTAATGAATTAGTAGTCATTGGAATATTACTTTTTGAGAATTGATTAGTTCCTACAATTTCTAACATGTTTCTTTTTTATATGAAACAACATAAAAATTAGATTCAATTATGTATAATTGGGATGTATACACTTGCAGACCAGTTATGGGCTCATTGGCCTATTACAAATGCAAGGTGTGTCCCTACCAACGAGTCGAGGGTTATTTGATTTCCACAATCGAAAATTGATCTATCACCTACTTCACACCTCGAAAAAGGCTGAAGTGTACAAGGAACAACTATATAAGCCGTCATTGAGCCATCTGTCCACAAGGGAACCGGAAAATAAGCCCCAGGCAACACTTTTGACTGACAATCAGATCATTAGAGAGTAGGTTGAAAACAATTTCACTCTCAAGGACAACATTTCATTTCATCCTCAAACCTAGACAACCGCTCGTTTCGCTCAGATAAAATTTTGAGCTCCTCGTATATGGCTAGGTAATGGAACATTCAACAGATCAATCGAATGTTTTCGAAATAGTCGATTTGGAGCCAATCGGTTCAGAGTTAAATTACATTTCGATAGAAATTCATTAATTCATTTTTATGACTGGTTACCATGTCTTTGATATCGATGTTCAGAAAGATAATTATTTTTGTGGAAAGAAGAATCTACTTCATTCTTTGTATTAATTTGGAAAGGAAACTTTTAGAAAAATTGTCCCTCTTACCTAGCACATACATACAAACTTACACTCACATATATCGAGGAACGAACTCTGCTTGTATAAAAATGAACCTATTGGTACTATTCGTGTTGAACACAGATGACGTTAACTTCTTTATCGATCATAGCTCCGTGGTGCCATCGTTACGAAAAGTTCAAAAGCAAATCGTAGTTCTATGAATTTGAATTGCCAGTTGGATGGCGTATTCCATCCTCCACCCAGAAAACTGTAAAGGTTCGGAATATATACATACAAACTAATGCTGGAATGCATTGGCTAGTGCTTAATACCCCCACGATCCAATACGCCATCTCGTGGTGGATTGACAAAGCAAAGTATTTGGTGGAAGGGTCCGGCCTAGGTTTATAATTTGCAAAAATTGCGAGAATCACGAGGAACGTCTGTAACCAAAGGTAACTTATATCTGACTGAGGTTATTGAAGTCGGTATCATTGAATGAATTATGAGAATACTTGAATACCGAGAATCTTTCGAAAAGATTTCTGTTAGGAATGTTGGGTGTCAATAACGAAGAACATTATAACAAAGTCGGTACGTTAATTAGACATAGCTAAGATGCCTGAAAACCCTGGTGTGTTTACTTATACCTGTAGAAGTTTGGGATAAAAGTGGCGAAATCTGGATTGCTTGATTTTTGGTGGATAATTGAGCTTCTGGAGGTTTCCGTACAATATGTACAGATGTCGCCAACACGCATTTGTCAGTCTTTTCTGAAGCTAAATTTGCACTAAGTGAAAATGTGCACTTGGGTGTTTCCACTTTTGTTTGATTGGCTAGTGAGAAGAGATCGCAACCTAAAGGATAATGGGTGGACAATGAGATACCAGTAACAACGTTTCGATATTTAAAAGCAATAAAATCAACAAATGAACACGATAGAGTCATCGTACACATCGAAATTTCAAACTGACATGACAATATGGCAATTAACTTGACACTTGTCATCAAATTTGAAAAATGGGAACATAACGCCCTCTACCGAAAACACAGGGGAAACCTTCAAAAGCGTCGAGTATTTTTTTTCGCCACAAAAATGTAAACAGAATCTAATCAGTTGAATCACCAGGATTTCTAGACATCTTTGACATAGCTGTCATACCTCGTCAACATCTGTGATCGAAATGGAACATAATTATGCACCGAATATTTTATTACTATTCATGTGCCGCCGTTTTGTAGTATATAGGGTTCTTTCAGACAAATTTATCCGATTAAAGATTTTTCCCCACAAATTGATTTATTAGTGAAACTCCTCAACATTCCAGCTGTGACTACGAATTTGAAACATTGAAATTTTGAGTTTTATGACATTCAGATGACACAACACGAAACGTGACTATTCATCACGTACATACAAAATGTCGACTGAATTCGATATTCGAGTAGCTTGTTAGTTCAAAAACATTACGAATCTATAGAACTTGATATTTCATTTGTATTATACCTGTTATGTTGTTGCATCAACGTTATCATAATTATCCCCGCTGTGAAATTTTTTATTTCGAATAATGGTAGATATCTCAGGTTGTCATAATGTTGTCGAACGAAAGTACATTTTTATCAAAAATCATTGCTCCGATCGATTTTCCACACGAGTGCCTTCATTCAGAAAATTGTCTAAGTAACCTGATTTTGTTGGAAGATATTGAAAAATATCTGTCATTTAAAAGTTCTGGGGTGTGGACCATCGGGGCTAGTCCGTTCCTGACTTTGTAGCAAAATCAGCGACTCCTGCATGAAAACTCATCAAAACAATTGGCTTATTTAGTCAGTCACGAAAATTTGGACCTTTTTTCAATAGAATAGCTGAGCTTCGGAACTCCTTGCCGAGAGAGGTTTTTTCTGAGGCTTACAAACTTCGGAAACTCAAAGTGAATGTTAATTCGTATCTCCTGTCCCTTGATGCACGCGGTGTTCTTTGAACATTACAGGGCTTCCTTTCTTGTGAATCTGCATATAAAAAAAATAATTTTGTAACATTGAAGGTTCGTGACTTGTTAACGAAGGCTTTCAAGAACAAAAATTATATGAAGTACTGATTATATTTTGACCCCATCTATACATCCCCCAAAGGAAAAGAGGAAGTCCAGGGACACCCTGTATACTCGGATGACATGAGAAACTGATGAAGAAGTTGAAAACTTTTCCTAGAGATCAATTACCCTAACACCAAACTGATATCAGTACACCATAGGTTCCAGTCTCATCGTTTAAAGAAGTTGAAGTCTAGGCAAACAGAACGCAGAATTACAACTAACACTAATGATTGATTTTGGACGTTGTTCTCACACTCAATATATGTCTAGGGGGATAGGATTTTTCAATAGACTGAGAATTTTTTTCTGCTTGATTTTCCTTTTTTCACCCCTTTCTTTTGCTGTTCCTTCCGAATAATTCACTTGAATGAATCGTATTCTATTTGTTCATATACGTTTACTTTCGCCAAAATTGAATGAACTGGGAGACATTTTGCTCTCTAACGAATATTTCGAACTGTGTCTCACAGAAACCTGTGTACGATGTTTCACTCGGGTCATGAGTGCACTAATACATAAGAAAAAAGATGAAAATCTATATACCGAGATGAAACAATTCAAATTTTCAGAATGGATATTGAGTTCCAACACACATTGAATTCCGGTAAAACGAATTGGTCACATCGATTCCAAACTCTGCCGTCAAAACATCAGATTGAAACAAAATGTGAGCTCTTCAGGAGGCAAATAAAATATATTCGAATTGCACATTTATATGATCGTAAGGTACAGTGTTACACAATAAAATGTTGTCTCTGTATATATCTGATGATGAATCAAAACATTTTAGGAAGATTGGGTGTTACATTAAAGAAGTGAGACCTCGTTAATCCATTGCTGGCACAAGTCCCGACTCCTGAGGGTTGACGAACATAAGGGTTTGCAGCTGGTTAACGTGTAACCAATCTAGGAAATTTTTGTTCCTCAACTTCTAGGTCATTTGTGAAGTGAATTAGTAAACTATAATGAAGTTGAACTGATCATAAAATGGTTTCCTACTACTCCATTCAGAGCCTATGGTTCGGAGAACAGCGATATGCTGATATTTTCTTTCTTGCCAACTCTGTGTGTCAATTTAGAGAATGAATGATGACCCCTATGGCTAAATCAAGAGAACCTGGAGTAATATTCTATAACATATCTCAGATGATAACATAAAATCCTCCTGGAGACATATTTGAAATATTGAGAAGGATGTCTCCAGTACACATCGATACCAATTATAATTGCAGGTGGAGTCCTTTCGAATATTCTAGGGTGAGAAATGTCACTTCCTTTGATAATATCAAGTAAATCGATTATAAGCCAAATTATGTTCAACTTTCCAAGAAATAAATCAGACGATTACTTAGATCAAATCAAGATCACCCACACAATCAACTTCATCCATTGTAGAACATACTGAAGACGATGTTGCATCCGAATAACGGATTAGTCACTCATTTTCGAATACGGAAATCTACAATATTGGTAAGTTCATTATTTTATGCGACGTCTGGCGGAAATATAACGCACTGCTATGATTTCACAAACAAACGGCTTCCATTTTATATGTGTGATTTATTGATGAGTTCTTTGGTGTTGATTTAGGAAATCTCATCTGAAATTGTAATTTTTTTTGATTAATAATAACAAACAATCATGGATGCAAGTCGCTCATTGAGCCGTAAAGTGTTTGGTGCTAAGTTGCCGCAACTCTAGGAACCGAAATCCAAAGTTGTCTTTCCACACGTTTCCAAAGATAAATACATCTTTGGTGGGAAACATTACGGAAAGTGGATTGAAAGAGAAAATAGACAGGTACAAGGCTTGGAATATTAAACTGAAACTGCATAAATCACCACCTAGAGCGGCTTCAGTGTGTTACTTGCATTTCAAGAGAGATGATTTCTTGTTACCTGGTGAGTCTGTTTGTCTATTTTTAGGCGAAGTTATGGCGCATTTCATCATCCATGTAATAAAAGCCTCTTTGGTTCACTAACACTACACTAAAACTAAAAAATGTCCTGGAACAAATATCATTAGATTTTAAAACACAATGCATCTATGTTCACCGCCAATGAATGGTATTGTGCGGCTATTCAAAGCATCATGAACACAGTTATATTAACCTTCACGAGAAAAATTTCGTACAATGAAAATATAGCAAAAAAACACCAAAATCTTGTCTAGCGAGGACAACTGATGACTGGATTTCAGTTTGGCGCGTTATTTCACAAATGTAAACAAGGAAACTATTTCAAAATGGTGGATAAAGTTTAACCACCACCAGCGCCCCCATCGGTCGATATTCTTCCCTATACTCGACTTGATCAGACAGGAAATTTTCGGTTATAATTGCACGAGTGCATAAAAATTACCGATAATTTCGCAAGAAAGCGTGATATCTAAAAATTGCAAGTTTATTTTCATATTTTGGCGAAAGTACCCGAGTCCGAAGGACGAGGGCTCTTTTACAAAATATGAAAATGACCGAATGCAATTTGTATAAGATATCAATTTTGAATGCAAAATTATCTGGTCATTTTTATGCACGAATGTAATTCATTGGAATATTTCACGAATAAAGAAATTCTCAAGGAAATGTTATTTTTTGTTCATTTATACTTTCCTCTATAGATTTTATGGAGCACTCACCAAAATGCGAAATGTTTTTCTATTTTTGAAGTCTATCTGACATTTATTTGTTTTGTTTACTAACGTCTAGCGATACGGTTCAAATGTGTTGTTATGGTGACTTGATACAATGCAATTACCGCTGTAAGTTTTCGATACGATGCAATTACCGCTAAGTTTTCGATAATTGCATTGCTCTTATGGGACATTTTATATATGAGGGAAATATTCAGTTTCATGTAATAACGAGATCGACGAGTAGTCGTATGCATATTTTTGTATTGCAGTGAGTGGTTGAGAGTAAGTAAAGTGGTTGAGAGTAAGTAAATAGGCGAATAGAATTGCGACAAAAAATGATGTGAATCAAAATAAATTTCCAGCATAAACTGGGATGAAGTGACAGGGAGATTGATTCGAAGAAAGAGAGGTCATGAGAGAAATCAAGAGCAATAGTAGAAACATTAATTCATATGTTGAGATAATACAGAGTTTACACGACGAGAGTCGATGACGGCTCTGAAATCTATAAAATCAAATAGGAGTAACATAAGTCACGGAAAATATTCAACATAATGAATTTAAAGAACTGAGTAGGTATCCATAGGTTTATCATTTGTCTTCAATGCAAATGCCCTAGTCATCTCAGGTGAGATATATATTTCTATTTTTTTTTTGAAAATTACGATTCGGTATAGAATCCTTTCCAATAATATATTACAATCATACTTCCAATTCACTATCCATTCATATAATTGGGATTTTATAAAAAAATAATTTTTCGTGCATTTTCATGAAAGTATGCTATGGAAAAATGAACAGTATCATGTAAGTATACATAATTTGAGACAAAACTCTCTACACAGTAATTTTATAGAAACTATCTTATTTTACAACTTGATTCCTCTTCATTTTTCAACTACAAGTCACTCATTTCTTTATAATGTCAACCTGGAAATTTTTGAAGTTGATGATGAAACTCCAGTATATATTCATGTTTTGTATTTCAATATGCTTTGGAGTTTCTAATCAAGTTTTAAAATTCCTTGATGATAAAAAATGAGGAAGAGTTCAATTATAAAAATAGGTAGACAACATAAAAAAATTGTGTAAGAAAATTGGCCTAAATTATTGTTACTTACATGATATTTTTCACTTTTCCATAACACACTTTCATAACAATATTCAGTTACCAGGGGAATTCCAAGTATTTTTTTTTATATTATCTCAACTATATCAGCATATTGTGAATTGAAGGTATGATTTTGATATATTATTGAAAAAAACTCTATACTGAATCGTAATTTTCAAAAAAATGTTTTCTTACCATTTGAAATATGAAAAATGGATGCGCTTCCAGTAAAACGGGATGAATGATATATGGTTTTATACTGCTGAATTGTACATTCATGAAATCGAAGTACTGAATTTGAAATTATCCATACGAAATAACAACGAAGATACAGGGGAGTGAATTGGTTCCGAGTTACCCAGTATCCACCAGATTTTCTTCAAAAACATTCGGGAATTTTGAATGATACTGAAATAGATATACTGAGCACGAGCATATTCTCTTTATCAATATCTTCAACGAATTTGGTGAGCAACTTTTTTTTGAATATTCGAGGAAGAATATTCTTCGGTTATGCTGATATATTCTGATAAGGATACGTCCATTTGCGGCTTATGCATAGAGCATTTAGAGTCAATTGATTTTATCTGGGATGTGAGCTTCTCATGCTGAGAATCGCACGTTGGAAGGAAGCTATCGTTTATTCCAGGATTGCATGACTTCTCAAGGTTTCCGTTCGTATGATGATGAGAGCTAATTGGCAAGGAATCCCATTCTAAACAGATACATGCAAGAAAATAATATAGATATAAACGAAAGACGTAACTGTTTCCTGCTCTAAGTTTGGTATGTAGTCAAACAGCCATTTGCTATAAGGACTACTTGCGCTTTATTATTATTATTTTTATCCTTCTGTGGTTATATCCTGACTGTGTGAAACCCATATGCTTAATTATCGATTATAATTGCACGAGTGCATAAAAATTACCGATAATTTTGCTAGAAAGCGTGATATCTAAAAATTGAAAGAGTTTATTTTCATATTTTGGCGAAAGTGCCCGAGTCCGAATCACGCGGGCTCTTTTACAAAATATGAAAATAACCGAATGTAATTTGTATAAGATATCACGCTTGAGTAATTCCTTGGAATATTTCACGAATAAAGAAATTCTCAAGGGAATGTTATTTTTTGTTCATTTATACTTTCCTCTATATTGTATGGAGCACTCACCTAAACGCGAAATGTTTTTCTATTTTTGAAGTCTATCTGAAATTTATTTGTGTTGTTTACTGACGTCTAGCGATACGGTTTCAAATGTGTTGTTATGGTGACTTGATACAATTCAATTACCGCTGTAAGTTTTCGATGATTGCATTGCTCTTATGGGACATTTTATATATGAGGGAATTATTCTATGTAATTTTACCTCATCGTAAGTAAAATATGTATATATAAGCGTTGCCTTTAAGAACCTTCTTCTTCCGACAATGAAGTATACCTTGATTGGTCGATTATTATTCATTTTGAATAAAATATTATGTCTCCTTTTATGTTATGGCTTATGTTATGTTCGAACCATAGGAATCCTTAATATATATTCACCCATAATATATATTTCTATGGTACAAATAATATTTTTTTTTCTGACTTCCAACTGAAATATTTCTATAATTTTCCTAAAAAAAAAAATTTTTTTTGATACACAGATACAGCTAACAGTGTTTCCAGCTTCTCATGAATATCATTTCTCCCTTGCATTTTCGCTCGGTTAACACTGTCGGTGTTCATTTCCTCTTCTTGAATTATTTCTGCCATCTTTTTTATGCAAAGAACAGTGAGGCGTTGGGAATCAGATAACAAAGAGACATGGGATGAAATGAAACCCGAAAGTAATTTGGCTTATTAGGTGAACGTGAAATGATTGTGCAGGATTCCTATTTTGAATGCTTCGTTGATTCTTTTCGAACGTTACTTCTTTGCGTATAGCTGGGAAAATGTAATTACAAGTTCTTTGTCGAAGAAAATTATGCCTCGTAATCGCATTCCACAGCATCATTTCAAAAGATGATCTAATCGGCTCTCTGTTTTAAGCTGCCTTTTGTTCATGAATTAAGAACACTGAATAAAGAGATAGTGGAGTTTGTCTTCCGGAAATATGTTATTAGAACTGTTAACCTTTCTCGAATATCATAGCAATCTGTAAATCAATAAGAAAACATTGAAATATGTAGTTGAAATATTGAGAAATGAGTTGACGTGGATTACCTTTTAACCGTAAACAATGATGGTGATCCACATAATTGTTTCATGTGATAAGTAGGCTCTCAATGAGATGAAATGAGTGTAACTTTCACTATACTAGAAGAATTGATATTATTCAATGATTTCTCAATAGAATATTTTATGCCTAAACATGATAAGGAATCGTTTGAATCAGAGGATGGTATCAGAAGAAGAATGAGAACGTTCATAGCAGCATTTGCTAAAACATTGATGAAATGGAAAATATAGTTCTCAATAGTGTAGTGGTGAGCACGTCACCCGGAAGACCGGGAAACAATTTCTCGCCTTTGGACAACTGTGCTGGAATTCACACATAAAAAGGTAAGGCCTCGATTATACAATGATCACATTAGTTCCAACTTTGGACAGTTGACTTTCGTGAGGCAATGTCAGCTGGTTAACGAGAGAAAAAACATTCTGTTCCCATTGTCCGGCCTATTCTCAATATTCATGCACGCAGAACATTTTGGGGAGCCTTTCGAAATTCATCCTCATAAAGTAGACTAAAATTGTTCTAAAATTGAATGAGAATACGAAATTTTGTGCCTTCGGAATATTCGAAAAATAGATATTATCGTCTAATTCACTCCAAATTACAGTGTCTTATTTGAGTATGGGGCACAGCAACAACTTTTCTGGAGCCACTACAAGTATTACAAAACAGAATGATAAAGGTGCATTCTCAGATATCAACATCTTGAACCAACGATAAATTAATACGATTCCCAGGATTTACTGAAAACATTATAGGATCAATTCATTCAATCAAAAAGTTTTCGAAGCAATCAAAACTTGAATTTATACAAACCAACCTCAACCATCGTCAAATTGTCAGAATTTATATGTGATTGTTATGGAATCGAATTCTGTTCGCACGCCAATATTTTTCTGTGGTGTGAAAGCTCATAATTCCCTTCCATCAAGTCTGAAGAGTATACCTTCCAATAAAAAAAAAAGAATCATACAAAACATTTTCTGGATCTTTCGAGCGTAACTAATAAAATTGGTGGTGTTTGTGATCATGCATTTATTATAAATAATACTGTGATATAATGCATCAGCGGGTTTATCATTTTTGTATTGATGAATTTGCCTGTGTAGTTACCATTTTATCATTTTAATGTATTTATTATTGATGTCATACATGTCATTAACAATGTATGATTCTTGAAATAAATGTTAATGATGAATTTTTGGAAAATTACCAATTATTGCTCATCAACAAGAATTTGACAAATTTTAATTTCCTGACAGAGAAAAACCAATATTTCTGGATAGAACAAGTACAATAATTAGTCAGCAACTTCTCATATAACTCAAATTTTACCTATCAAAAAAAATAATAAGAATTGATATATATGAAAATACTTATCGTTAACGTTTCTGAAACTGAATCCGTTTACGGTCTCGAAACTCATATGCAAATTTCTGTTCGAATGCAAATATTTTTAGAAGTAGTTGATTCACCCTGTTGATTGATTTTATGTGAATACATTCTTTATTCACCCTGTGGAGGTGTTTAGTTGGAGTTGGTTGATGTTGTCGATTTTGAATGAAAATAAAAAAGTCACAGCAGAAATTCTTTTCGATTTTACGCATATTCAACTCAAAAAATATAGTTGAAACTGCACAGTTCAACGAATATCTCTTGTTGGCAATCTTCGTAATTGACATTTGTCAAATTACAAATTTCAAATCTGACATAACATTTTGTCCCTCAGAAGAAACAGCTCCGCGATCCGAGATCCATATCAAGCGAACTCATAGATATGCATTAAAAGCCTAGGAAACCCTGGTGCACCTACTTATACCTGAATGGGATAAACTTGGCGAAAACCGATTGCTTGATTTTTGAGATCATAAAAACTTCAGATCGCTAAGCTAAGCTTAGCTCAATTTTCACTAAAGAGGAATGTGCAACCGAATATTCTACTACTGTTTATTATTTGCCTACTGAGATTTTGACAGCCCTGACAGCCAATCAAATGCGTTTCAGAAAACGTGCATGTATCGTGGAAACTCACCATTGACAACCTGTCAATCCTGTCACTGTCACCCTACAAGTTTTTAGTGTTTTTATATCAGTTTGTAAGACTAGACTTTCATTCTGAGAAAATATACTTTGCCCATTCACCTGAGAATGTACGACAAAGTTGCCTTCTGTTAAAAAAAACATGCTAGTGTATTGAAAGTGATAGACCGTCTTGGAGTTGGGAATACACACATCACTTACGCAACGGTTCAAAATACGTATCACATCGATATTTCCTTTCTTTGAACAACACTTTGTTTTCAATCTCTTATTGATAGGAGCTATAGATGTTTCCTCCTCGATATAAGACTTTACCTCAAGCTGAAACGAATAAAATTAGCTACGACGCTACATTCATGTTATTTTTTTTTTTGGGGCGATTTGTTGTGTACTTACCTTAGGTACTGAATGAAGACGAATATCTCGATCCCCAGATTTTGGCTGTCCACACAAAATCTTCTATACATCGTGAAAAAGTACTTGTAATAACTTCAAAAATTATTCTATTTATATAGACTTTCAAACACTGTTGAATGCGAAGAAATAAAATCAGATAGTTTTCATTGACGAAAATAAACCTCAAAGTTACGTCAATCAGACAAAACCGACATTCGACAGATTTTTGAAAATGCTCATATCACGCCCCCTATACAAGAATTAAAAAGCTTTCGTAATCGTCGATTGTTTTTCGCCAAAAGATTCTAAACAATATCGAATCACTAGATACACCAGAGTTTCCTAGGCATCTTAATATGAATTCTTCACCAGACAGCATGATGAAGGCAGATTCCTTTAATTTTCGTTTCCTGACATTTCTTTCTCTCGTCATAATTTTAGTGTCGTTTTTTTCTTCTGTGTGATCTCCATGGGCAGTAAGAATGTGTCCTGATAATTAAGAACCACCTATCAATATCAATTCTCATTTTTTCAGATTGTGGTAGGTTACAAATCTAGGAAACTACGTAACAGATATTGATCTACCACAAAATAATGACGTTCAAACAGGATTTTTTTTGTAATCACCTGTCCGTTTCAGAAAGAAAATATATAACGAATAATGTTTCAGAATTTGAATTCTGTTTGTTTCAGTTGCCTAATTCAAAATAATTTGGGGGTTGTTCTATTCTCAATTTTCCCTCAACCCGTTCGTCAATAAATATAATCAAAAGACCGCCATTTCTGGTAACGTTAATAGGTGAAGAAACGTCATTTCCGTGCTGGCACGTTTCCCATCTTTGTCGCTTGATTGCAGTCACTAGACAGGACCTCGTATCACTCCCAGTTTACGACGGGGTTAATTGTATGAACAGAAGCACCAGGCCTTATCTCAAGAGGGATGTTATATACATTTCATGCTTATGTCAAGTCGTTGGAATGCCTTCCATTGTGAATTTGCCACCGTTCCTACGTGATATATTCGGCTTCATGATTGTGTTGCGGCTTTTTTAAACACGCATTGCGGATTGGTACAAGTGTTCATATATTAGTAGAGCCCACGATGCTGAATCAGGATTTACTCAATCAATCAATCAATCAAATATGCTTTATTGTCAGAAGAAACAGTTCTTATCGACAAAGTCATTGTATATAGGTATTTCAAGTTAAAACAGTCAAAACAATTAGTTAATAATGGTAAAATGTGTATGGATAAAATGTACAAGCTAGTAAAGTTAATACAAATTCAAACATTCACGAGCGTCATAGAGACCTCTATTGGGTTGCGAAGCTTAGATGATGACAAGAAAAAAAATATATATAATGTATACCTTTTCATCGGTTGGGGGAGAAAATGTAAAAAAAACTGTTGCATGGACATACTCGAGCACGTCAGATATTGATATCATCTGTTTCCTACATATTCAAAAAAAATTACGTATGTTAATCTGATTGTTTCCATGATGTGGGTGGTCGTATCCAAGCGTTGAAAACGAAAAAAAAATTTCTCGATCGCGTCAGATTTTCTGGGGGGGATGTTGAGAGAACTTAAAAAAAAGCTCTTATATGAAAATCTGACGGTTTGGATGTGACGCAGACTCGCAGCCGTTATTGGAATGTGAAAAAAAAATCGTCATTTTGAAATACACAAGCGCGTCAGATTGAGATATATATGGTTCATCATTACGCCCTATACGTTGCAGTCTCATAATCTGACGATTATCTGACGGGATTCGCCTATTCTGCCAATTTGAAGTTTTTTTTATTTTTTTAAATCATTGAACTTAATTAATTGAAGATCTCAGGAAAGAGCATGCAAATGAAAGAATTGTATGTTTTTTAGTAGAATACTTGCATTCATAAGAAAATAATTTAAAGCAATAAAATTTTTGAAAATTTAAAACGTTGGATATTCGTTGTATACATTATCATGACACCAACGAGTCTGTGTGATCAACTGCTATGGCATCATGGCAAAAGAAACCAGAGTGGGAACGGAGCGAGATAGCAATAGATAGAGAAAGAATGAGAGATGAATAGAAACGTGGAGAGGGGAATATAGGCATCATATAGCTACACGCATTTTTAATATTTCGGCTTGTGGTAATCGTCAGATTATATATTTTTTGGATTCTTGAATTATTCCCTTCGGAATAAACATGAAATTAGCCACGCTCGAGAATGTCGAGATGACTTTTGTTTTTTACAACTTTGTACCCCTTCTTCTTCTTTAGGTCACTCCCGAATTGTCAGATTAGTGGAATATACACGTTTCAGGATGTAAGTAACTCACTCTACCTTAATCTGACGCGCTCGAGAATTTCAGATGATAAATTTTTTTTTACTAATCTGATCCTTCATCGTTGGATGGCGGACATATATAAAGGGGTTATATATGGTGGAAGTACTTAACTGGGTACAAGGTATCCCCCTGTATATTAATCTGCCGCGCTTCAGTCCCTCCCGAAATCTCCGCTTGGGTCCCCCTATCAATAGGAATTTTGGTGGAGATTTGAAAACGTAGGTATTCGAAAAGGAATACGTTTTTACGTGCTGCATTTTTTCGAACTCACCTGTACATTGATGTTTCCAATGAGTTCTAAAATTGCTGGACAGATATGAGATCATATTTGTTTTCATTCCATGAATATGCTATAGGAATGATTGATAATTTCTAAAATATTCCAAGATGAATCGAAAGTGTTTATCTGTGGATACTCACTAGGATGGAAAATCCTAGAGATCCTTCTCCGATTGTAACGTTTTTTGGCAGATCCCATTGACCGGACATCAACTGAAAATCGCTGTACTCCACCAATATCTTCAGCCAAAGACTACGCGTCAAGTATTTTTTGAATTCAATTTAGTATGCTTATAGAACTTTATTGTAAAATACAGAAGAAAATCTCTACGGCCATTGAACTACGTGCCAGAGTTTTTTGCGCGACGTTTCGACCCACTGCCAATGAGTTGAGAATTCGATGACATGCCGGTTAGTGTAGTCTCTAATATCTCCTAAAGAGTAGTTCTCGATAGTGTTGTGGTTCCGGGGTTCAACTTCCCGCCAAGGGAGTAATATGTTGGGACTCAACCCTTGATAAGTAAGAGGCCTCAGAAAAAACAATTGAGAAAAATATGTTGGACGATGACAAGACAAGACAAGACAAGACAAGGTTTATTGACTACGTTACATTTTACAAGAAATGTTTGTAGCAAGTCACAAAGAGTATCTCGTGTCGAGAGATAAGGTAAGATGAGTTATAGAACTATCTAAAGTATAAAGACAACATAGCAACAAAGACGAAACACTGTGTATAAATAAAAAATATTAACTACAGCTTGTCTAAAATAATGAAATAATGTCATCACACGAACACATCATTCTGAAATGATCAATGTATTCATTGACAGAGTAGAAGCAGAACCTCAAAAGATATTTTTTCAGGCATTTTTTGAATCTATTAACACCGTAACTCTTGAATTCATCTGGTAGGTAATTATAGAGATTGTAGTTAAGGGAATTGTTTTTGCATTTAGTCCGTCGGAAGCGATTAGTTTGTATTTTATTTGCGTTTCTAGTATCGTGATCGTGTACATCCGAGTGTTTGATCAGTGAATCAGTTTTTTTATGTATTTCAACCAGTAAACTGTACAGAAAAAGAGTTGGTAGCGGCATTATTTTCAATTTCAAAAATAGAGGTTGGCAATGTTCTCTGAAGCCTGCGTTTCCCAAGATCCTGATAGCTCGTTTTTGCAATTTGAAAATTTGTAAGGCACTACTGGAATTTCCCCATAGAATTACACCGTAGCTGATATGCGAGTGAAATAATGAGAAATACACTGTTTTGAGTGTTTCGTAACTAGTGAATTCTTTGATTTGGCGTAATAGATATAGTGTACTACTAAGTTTGCTTTTCAGTTGGTCAACGTGTTTATTCCATGTAAGATTGCTGTCTCGGGTTATTCCCAGAAATTTTACTTCATCCCCACCTCTTGAACTGTCAATTGTAGAAAAATTAAGTTTTTTAGATTTTTCGGGGTTTAACTTGAGCTTACGCTGAACCAAGCTTCTGCCTTCTGTTCCTCTACGGATATTTCTGCTAGTTTATATGCATCTTTGTCAGAATATATAAAGGTAGTGTCGTCGGCAAACAATACAGATTTGAATGGCTTCATGAATGTACTGATATCATTCACGTATATTATGAATAAAAGAGGACCTAACACGGAGCCCTGAGGCACCCCATGTTTGACTAGTTTGTAATTTGATGTGGAATTGTTGATAAATACAGCTTGGTAACGATTTTTCAGGTAGGATTCAAAAAGAGAGAGTGTAACTTCCCTTACACCATAATAATAAAGTTTCTGTATTAAGATATCATGCGATATGCAATCAAAGGCTTTGGATAGATCGCAAAGCGTAATTGCTGTATGGCTACCTTGGTCAATACCTTCGACAACGTCACTTACAACCTTGAGGACAGCCTGTATCGTTGAGCGCTCTTTACGAAAACCGAACTGTGATTCGTTGAATGAATGATTCGATTCGAAATAATGGAATAAAGGAAGTTTAAGAATTTTTTCCACAATTTTTGCAAAAATGCTTATAATAGAAATCGGACGGTAGTTCTCTAGAAGCGATTTGTCACCCTTTTTATATATGGGAATAACTCTAGATGATTTTAATGGATCGGGAAAAATACCTGTAGTAAAAATTAGGTTGATTAGTTCAGTAAGAGGCTGCGAAATTATTTTGGAGGTTTGTTTAATGAGATCACTATTCAGCTCATTAACGTCAAAACATTTTGAGTTTTTTAGAGTTTTAATCACGTCGAGGACTTCCAATTGAGTGACAGGACTTAGAAAAAAGGAAACGCAAGGTACAGGGAAATTATTGAAGTTCAGTACTTCAGAATCTGTCAAATCCGGAAGGGTTTTTATAATTGTATCAACAATTACCACGAAATAGTCATTGAAGTCATTGGGGGAAATATCGTCTATTGCAGATATTTTATGGGTTTTGTTCCTTTCAAAGTTTATTATTTGCCAGCATGCCTTCGACTTATTTTCCGCCGTAAGTATGAATCCATCATAGGCCTCTTTTTTGGAACGCTTTAGTTGTTAACAATAGAGTTTTTTTAAATTTTTATATTCTGAGATATGATTGGTGTCTTTCGTTATATCAGCTAAATGTTTGATTCTGTTCAGATGTTCTCTCAGATTCTTCAATGTTTCGTTAAACCAACAAACTGGAGAATTATTAGATTTAGATTTATACGACTTCAGTGGAAATGTTTTTTTGACCAACTCATTGTAGGTATTCACAATAAATGAAGATAAAAATTGAACATCCTGGGAAGTTTTGAATATATTCCAATCAATATTTGATAGAGCCTGGTTTAATTTCAAAATACCGTTTTTATTTATTACGCGACGATTATACTTATGGACAGAGACATCGGGGATGTTCATCTAGCTCACCTTCTACAACACATCTTTTGTGCAAGAAGCAGATTCCTCTGAGAATATGGTGTCACGTACCTTGAGACGCCTTATTTCACATAATCCAAAAGAGTTACCCATTTCCTTCAACTCAACTTCAGCTCTGGAATTTTGAGCGAAATGAAAGCGTTATGTGAGTTCTCTTTCAGTACGAGGCGTTGTAAAATTGAAAAAAATTCCCTTTGTGGACAAAATCTGGGTTGGAGATTTGGTTCCGAGATAGATTTTTATAGTTTAGTTTTTTGATTTACTCGGACCAAATATAGAAAATTACTTGGTTATTTATGGAAATGAGAGTGAATTTTTTCATTTTTTTGTGGAAACATTTGATCCTCATCCGCTTCTCGAATAAAATACAATTCATAACTCACAACAATTTTATCGAAATAAATTCAAATTGCTTCACATCACCGAAAATTTCATGATAGCATTTCATTTCAGATAGATATCAGAGTGAGTTGAAACCATCATAATAGTTTGCGATTCAGTATCTTCACTCCAAATAAATGGAACAAAATAACCACCATCAGCTCCTTCGGTGATCGTTGACCTTAATCTCCCAAATTTCACGCGGAAGGCGGCTGTTGAATTTCTCAATTCGTTTCTGGGCTCTGTGGTAGAATTCCACATCAAGAGCACTTGTCTATAAAATGTTACCCAAATCCAAACTGTCCCAGTGAACATGTCGAAGCATCTGTGGAATATCATGTAGGATAGGCCCCAAAAAATCAACTGATGATTGCCATAATTATCACGTATGGAGCCATTGCTTGTTAACCAAAAGTTCTACAATAAATAGCTCAGGCTATGATATCTAGTCTATCGAGTCTGGTGCCATCAGCATCACATAGTCAGTGACCATGGAAATCCTTCTAGACCAACCTTCCCTCCACATCTTCCTGGAGACAGATTCATGTGTGGAGGAACCGGTGGAATTCAACCTCACACATGAAGCAATGAAAATATTTTCGAAAATAACTTGTCTCCCACCTAGGTACAGACGTTGCTCGATGATATCGATTCACCAAAAAACTCTCTTCAATTGGAGATCCTCAGTCATACCGGCCTGAAAGTTTACCAAGCCGCAGACTCACTTGCGAGAGTGGACAATGTTACTGGTTCAATTGGACCAGAATCCGTCATTGGTATTGCATCATGTTACCCCAAACAAACACGGACTACTTGGACTGCAATAGATTATAGCAGGGATGACCAACGTTATCTAACCTTCTCACAGGTCACTGCCCTTTTATTTATCACATGTCGGAAGATCCAGCGCGCTCTCTATTCGAGAGATAATGGAAGCGTGAATTCTTCGTGCCTGCTCGGCCGCGTTTCGCCTAATTTGTAGCAGAGTTTCTTCATTATCCCTTGTGAGTTGCAGTTGAGGTTTGTACAGACCCACTCATTCGAAACAAAACAATGAGATACAACATATTTATTCACAAATGACTTACAAAATACAATTGAAAAATAATGTCAATTCACGGGTAATTCGAACTACCAGCCCTCTTCCAATCTCCAATTCAGTGTGTTCAACCTAGAACAAAAAAGATGACATTAACAAAGAATGGAGAACCTGCGGGCATTTTCAATGAGAAAAATAAATTAAAAATACTAGCATTTTCTTGCTCGTATACAATAATTAGAAAATCAATCGAAATTTGGGTTTTTATTGGGAATTGAAGTCAAAGGGAGGTCCACTGACTATTATTGATTGGTTTTCCCCAAGTTAACCAAAATCAACTCTTCGGAATTGACATGGAAGGCCATCTACCATCAAAGTAAGTTTTCACAGCAAGAAATATTTGGTGTTTCCGAATAGATTTGTCAATTAGTTATTATTAGAGGGTTTCCACCGCGTACCGAAGACATACGATTCCAATACGATGATTGTTTCTGGGCTGGCAGAAAAGGACGTATATCACAAGTGTGACCGCTATTGTTTTTATTTGAGACTGCTTGAACTTTATTCATTCACCTCAACATAGCCATGACATTGTCTGTGAAACTTACTGGTGTGAACTTTCGGTATCGATATCTGATGGAAACCTCCACTTGTCGAGTTGTAATATTCCAATCGATCTCATTTGAATTTTTGAGATCTGGGATTCATTATCAGTCAATCACCACATTGAAATAATACCAAGTTCAGGAACTCTACAACTCATACCAATCATTTATCACAGTATGATTATTGAATCAATCCACCCCATGAGAGGTATTTAACGATATTCAGTAGTTCATAGTAGTTTTTTCATGAATATAAAAAGAGGTTCTATCTCATTGTCAATTCTCATATATTCAGATTCACACGAAAGAGAAGCCCGGTAATGTTCAAAGAACACTGCGTGAATCAAGGGACAGGAGATACGAATCAACATTCACATTGAATTTGTGAACCCAAGGAAAAACCTCTCTCGGCAGAAACAAAATGGGCCCCAGAACTGAACCCTGTAGAACACCTGCATTTGTTGGGAGAATATGAGACGATACTCCATCAACAACCACATACAGAAACTTATCAGACAAGAAACTCTTCAACAAAGCACACAATTGACGAGGCAAACCATAAGACGGCAGTTTAGAAAAGAGCCCCGATGCCAAACTCGATCAAAACGCTTTTGGAATGTCGAGTTGAACAGCTAACGTTTTTCCTAGTTTTTCGATGTAATGCTGCCAAATACGTGAAACATACCAATAAGTCACTGGTTGATCTTTGATGGCAAAATCTGCATTTTCGATAATTAATTACTCCTGATTACCATTCATTGGAGCCGAATTCGAACAAGTTGTTGAAATCAAAGTGTGATCAGAATTACTCAAGGGGGAGTGAATTTTGATCTGATAAAAATCAGGATGAGTAGTAAGAAACAAGTCCAGTGTATTGGCAAAATGGTTATTTGTATCAGGAATACGAGTGGGTTGATCTATGAGTTGTTCCAGATCTATAGTAATAGCAAATGCATCTGCCTGTCGTCCTCTTTCATCTATTCTATTCACGAAGAATTATGTACATTAAAATCACCCAATATGGTGACCTCAGCTGTTGGATGGTTTTCTTTGACGAAATGGATTTTCATGATAGAAATTCGAATGGTCTGTCAAAAGAATCATTGTTAGGTGATAAATAAAGACAACAGACAAATTAAGTTTGTTGATGATCTACAAGTTTAAACCACATCACGTCAAAATCTTTCGGTTCCAACCCTTCTTTGCGTTAGCATGATAAATCATTCCTAGAGTATAGACAACCTTTGAAACGAATTCATAACCTGGGCAAAGCATATGTTCTTTATTCGACCTGAGTTTTAGTTAGAATGAAGAGGTCCGGTTTTTCGGTTTGCAGATGGTGATGAGATATTTTAATCTGCATTCGTTCATTATGGAGAAATTAAGTAAAATGACAAACATTAACGGAGTCAAATTCGATCCGGAAATCTTTGAGTATAGAAACAACTAACCCCAGTCTTTAGATATACAATCAATTTTCTTCCCTTGTAGATGCTGACCTTGTTACCGGAACGCGCGTCAAAAATATCAATTTGGTGGTAGGGTTATTGATCTCTTGGAAAAGTTTCAACTTTTACACCAGAGGTTCCAAACTCATTGTTCATTCAAGAATAACACAAAATTGTTTTTATAGTGTTCAGGATTATTTCGGATAAAAACTCTAATTGTAAGTTACTAATCAAATATTTGTGCCTTCTCTTACCCATATTTCATGTGCTATTTTGACTTCATTTATATATGACAAACTAAGATTTTAATTGTTTTTGTATTATGTAGTACTTTCAATGACTTACCATATGTACATTATGTACCGAAATGGTGGATAAGATTATTATTATTCATAGCCACGAACGTTACGAACTGAATAGCATTGAAAAAAATGAAAGCAGATAAATCACTCACAAAAATTCGCAGTTGGGAAACCGCTGTGAACAAACATAACGAAAAGGAATGTAGATTAAATTCCGAAAATCCAACAACCGAATAAAACGTAACCTAAGCCGAATAATCCAGTAGGTACATCGAAAAGTCTTACCGCACAAGCCAGTTGGATTTAATTGATTCCACCCTATGTCGCAATATAACCCTCGACATCAATCAACGTTTCGATGGATTGGAACAAGCTCCCGCGGAAGTTGAAAACACAAATAAAACAAATGATGTTAGGGGTTCGAACTCGACGTGGACAAATGATCGCGTTTGTTGAATAACTCAACACCTGTGGCACGAGTTTCTTTCGACGGAGGAGTTCGGAAGGACATCACTTCGGTTATCGAAGAAGTTGGTCATCAATTTCGGAGGGTTGAAGGGAGCTTGCGGATTATTAATGTATTTCGGATGATCGATCACTGAGGTATGGTTCCTTGAACAGACTAGCATATTTTTTCCGAGGCTGGAGTTTATTGGCGATAAATTTTGAATGTTGTTTCAGGAACGAAATTCAGCAATCACAATGCTTGCACAACTTCATTCTTGAGTTCTTGATCGGCGAATTTCTCCTTTGCATCATCAGTACTTTACGAAATAAAACAAATGCAATTTATATAGATCTCTTTCTTCTTCTGGTGAAAATGTGAAATGAGTCAGTTTCAAGCCGGAAGAGCCTATTCGGATGGAAACTCGTACTAAGTACGGCAAAAAAAAATGTAAAAGTCAGGAGTTCATTCATCAGATTGGTCGAAGAGAATTCCATTTTCACCACGGTCTTAAACTAGTTCAAACCTTCTCCGTTGGAAATTTTATCTTCTTCAACAATCTGTTTGAAAAATTCACCTAACATCAAAGGTTTTCAAGTTATTTACGAAACTTTGAACCCCCTTGTTTTGACATTTTGATTTGTTAATAACTATAGAATAACTTTATTGGTGGAGGAAACATTTTCGCACAAGAATTTCAAACTGAAATACAGGGCTTTTCATGATGAGCGTTAATCAGCCGTTTCTGGCAAACTATTCAACGGATCAACCTGAAAATTTCACAAGATGCATAAATCAATATGACCAACACGCTTAAAATATTTTAGACGATGCGGCGTTGTCGCTTCTACTATTGTGTAGCGGCTTCTTCGATTTTTCCAATGGAACACACCGTATATAATATCATATTATGATTCATTATCACTTTGTCAACAAATTCATATACTATTTCCCTATACCTTTCTATTACCGTTTAGAAGATATAAATTAATTTCCATAGTTTTTTTACCAAACATGAACTTCTATAAATGCTGATAATCTTGAACTCTCTTGCACTAAAACGATCAAATTTGAAATGGAGTGGAGTGATACTATAAGGATCTTCACTCCGAGTCATATTTTCATTTGCCTCATACAGGGTCTTCAAAAAATGCAGATACTAGTAGTATATGTAAGCCATTACGGCCTCATCTCCAGGTGAGGCCGTAGTGGCCTAGCGTATTTCGGGGGTTTGAGGGAACATACTACGCCTATGTCAGCGGGCGCGGTCGTGGACCCCGTTACCCCGTTGGTACTCCGCCCATGTCCGCTAACGGTCGTCGTCGACATGTTGAGACCTGCAAAAGCCCGAACGGCGAGTTCCCAAGCTCACGTGCAAGGCGGCTCTTTTGTCGGCATGTTCGTCAAAGATATCATCGAATGATTAATGGGTGTTCGGGTGAATCCCCACAACCGAGCTGTTTACGAAAACAATGTCGCACTCCCTTGCGGATAGGCAACGCAAACTGCACCGGCAGCTCTTTGTCAGTAGAACAGATGGCTTGAGTTAGGATTTTACTGAGTGGCCGGGTGAGCGCCACTTAGTTTGTTTCAGAAAGAAACTAAGAAATATAACAAGTTGTTTCATATGAAATATAATAAAAAAAAAACCTTGTGGACTCAAATGATGTTTATTTTGCTTGGATTTCACGAATGAAAATTTAGTTGTCAAAAACACAGTGGTAACAGAGATCCTCTTATATGATTTGATATAAAAGTATAAATGAAAACCGTCCTTATATGATTTGGTATAAAATTCAAATATTGCGATTCAAATCATGAGGTTGGTACCCAATAATTGCTGACACATATGCAAATAAAATACCCCCCACTATAGTACTATAGTAAGTGCACATAATAAATTTGATACCTCCTCTGAGATTATCATGAAACTACCCTCACTATTCCTTTCAACTATGAATACTTGAGTTCAAAATTTATTTAACAAATTGAGCATCTGGTTACTACCTGACTTGGTGGCTATCTAAGATACCTTGGTGAGGTGAATGGAAGTTCTGTCACTACTTCGGTAGTGAAACGTTGCCTGCCTGGAAACGTGGAGACCTGGAACACAGCCCTTGTGTCCTGGGAGCTGATGAGCCCAGAAGGATGGTGCTCCTCGAAAAGGAGATGACCTGGACAGCGGTACAGGTTCACAGCACAGTTGGGTAGCGCCTTGGAGAAAACAGGTGCCGGAAAAGAAGCTTCTAGTGGTGGCGTTCCAAGCATGGGCGAGTATTCTTCCCAGAAAGCGAAACTTGGTTCCAAAACGGTCGGAATCTTCACGAGAACTCGTTGGGCTAGGATAACCCTCAACTTAAAGTTCACAGGCCGCAAAATGGGTTCAAGCCAGAGTAAGGTCGTGCACCAGAAAATGGCCGAAAACCACGAGAAAAGCGTGACCCCCAAGAAAAAGGCCCTCAAATCTATTGGATAGAAAATAAAAGGGTTTGAAAAATGGAAACATTTGACTGAAAGTGAACTCACCTCCTAAAAGGATGGCCTTCACACTAAATGACCAACACAGGAATGAAAAGAAATCTCTACCTCGGAGACTTGCCACTGAGAAACATACATCTAAAAAACAAGTTTCAACGTTTCCTTTTTGTATGTTTTCTAATATTATTCACAAACATACCATCTATATTGTAATAACTTCATTTAGAAATGTTTTGTTTATGAATATCTGATATACCTACTTATAAAACTTATGACTGATGTTTCTTTACGCATGTATAAATAATGTTAAATATAGATTGAAATGAAAGTATTTGATTAATGTTGCATCTTTGTTGTTTCAATGTATTTAAAATGTATGCGTCTCGTTGATATTATATTTCGTTAAATGTTATTCCTTCATATCAATATAATGTGAATACGAAATACTTTTTATGTCGAGGTTGTACACATGTTTTGTTGGTGCAATTCTGTCTCTATCTAGTGATATATGTCAAAAAAGGATACCTAATCTGAGGTTTCCCAGACAGAATATTAAAAATGAAGTTAGACGTTTGACAGTGTTTCGTATCTTGTGTCATAGTTTTGCGGTCTGCTTTTTTAATTTTTTATTTTTTATCTTGTATCTGATCTGTCGAGTCGAGAACACGAGAATTTTACGAGGTGATACTGGTCAAGATATATTTTGTGATTGTAGTTTTGAGAGTTTGTCTATTAGTATTAAACGCAATGGAAAGAAAAATTCCCGAAAAGGTAAGAAATATATTTTTATTGTGTTGGGTTTTTGTTGATATGGTACTGTGGTTGCACGAAAAACAAGGCAATGTATAGTTGGCAAATTTGCTTAAAATGCAATATTATAATCGCTTGGTACAGTTATATATCCTGGTATATGTACTGGTAAATTCCCCTAACCTAACATTTCAAATCGAGTTTTTGATCCAAAGATCCAAAATACGAATATGTTCGGATAAATTTATTGAGGGGGTGAAATTATGTGTACATTGGTGCCTAAAAATAATGAGTCCTGATCTTTTGAAAGTACTATTTTTTCAGGTTTTCAAGAATCGAAAGACTGGGGGCTATTCCAGAAAATATCTGAAATGGCTGATAAAGAAGAATGTTCAGATGTACAGTGCAACAAATTATTGTTAGTTGGAGGATCAGATTACAAGAATTTCACCAGAAGATCTTTACATGTTCTTCTAAAAGATGAACTGGCCATGCTATGTTCATGGACAGAGCAGAAAAATAATTTTAAAGTTGCAGACACAACGATTATAAGCATATTAAGAAGTAAGTGTGCAGAATGATATTAAAGAACGGATTATTGGGGGTAATATTTTGAGACCAGGGGCATTGTTTTAAGATCTCCATACTGTAAATAATGGGTAGAGTGAATAAAGTTTGAGCAAATGCTCGTATAGGTACTCAAAATTTTTGGGACAAACTTATCTGTGTTCTTAAGATATGACAAGGACGGATCTATAGTGGGGACTAATGTTCACTTTTATTCACTTCACCCAACCTAGTTAAGTGAATTATATTCCAGTATTCCAAACGAGAACTAAGAAAATATATTGATGGGCATATTCATTTGTGAAGGTAAAAATATTACGTGGCCTCACTTGCGAATCTATAATTTTCTGGAAATATTCACTAAAATGTAATGCCATAAGAAAATCATTTCCGATTTCCATAGCGAGAGAAATGTTTCAAGTTATCTATAGATTACGAATGAGATTATCTCTTAAATTTTTCAGCATTACACATTCTCGTGAATATATCCATAAAGCTTATTTGAAACTGTCTTCTGCTATTACTACAAATAATAAAATAAAGGATGCATAACTGTAGCATGGTCGTATGGCTGAAATAATATTGTATTCACTGATTTATATTTTATTTTCATTAACAATAAATATAACTCCATTCCAGAAGCTGTGAAAATGAATTATAGAACCACAACAGATAAGGAATTTGAGCATGCTGTCATGGACTGGCTGCGTTTTGCGAAACAGCGTCTATCAAAATAAATTGTTGACCCTCTTAACAGCCTCTATAAAAAGGTTAGATATATTTTTGAAACTCCTGGAAATTGTTATTAATAAATACTTTACAATGATCTTGAAAATGTAATATTTTTCTGTATTACAGTTATCCTAGAGATGATGCCAAAGATATTTAGTGTGATAACTGGTTGAGTTTTCAAACATTTCTGAATATTTATTTATGTTTCTGTTCTAAGAACTTTGTGCTGTTTTCATTTTGTGTTACATTTCTGTTGTATTATTAGTAATAAAAATATGTTTACAACTGCTTCTGATTCATCAACTAATGTAAGAAAACCTAACCTATAGTGGTGACTATTAGGCATTCCAGATACTTGTCAAATGAATTGAAATGAACCAATATGGTGGCTTCCAGATACGTTATGGAGCAAATATTTGAGACATTTTGTAACAGCGGGCCATGTAGGAATACTTGATAACTAAGCTTAAGTCCAAAACTGATAACCAGGTGTTCAACAAGCAAATCATTTCGTTTATGCAGTTGTAACTCATACTCTGAATTGAGACATGGCATAAACTTGTTCATCGATTTGCTTGTGTTAACTCTTGGTTATTAATTTTGGGCTTAGGCCTAGTCATCAGGTATTATTGCATAAACCCTCTATAAATGAATTAATTTCATTGAGAAGATATATTATTGACATCTCTATAATATTAATTTGAAGTCATGATCACATTACACATTCATCAAAATAATGTACCGTCGAGTGCAATAGCAATGTTTCCTGACATAGTAAGTTATGTTTCTTCTATGAGTTAGACACATTGTTCAAATGTTTGTGGGACCTCTAGAAAACATCTATTTTGTAACGTTTGCTAGATGAAAAGATGATATAACATTAACAATGAATAAACATCCTAAAAATGTTTTTCTGATGAAATTTTCGAAATGTTTCAAGACAACGTTTCCTTGGGGGTACATAAGCAGTTTCTATGACATTGATACAATATCAAAAACCCCAGTTGGACAACATTACACATAAGTTGATATTTAGAAAACGTTATTGTAATGAAAAATTTCTTAGTGGGTTGCCATCGTGCCGAAATTTACAGACGCTCTGTTAGAAAAAAGGACTTCCTGTCCGATTCATAAAGGCATAACAAAAAAGTTACAGACGCCAAAGTCGCTTCGACGCAGAAACATGAAATGAAATAGTGACAGTCACCCGTCAAAGTTAAACATCCGGTCATTTAAATCTACGCGGGAAGGTTACCAATTTCCTTAACCACCAGAGTTCGGTTATTCGAATTTCGAATATGATAGAATTTGTGTTATGCTTAGAACGTGAAAAGAGAACAATTTACAGTAGGCCCTTGGAACATAGGATCTGAAAGCTTTCTCTCACTTCTTCGAGAGCGTTGTGGTAGACACATGCAGCTTTGTATGTGAGCACAGAACTCATGGTCACAACTTAAACGAAATTTGAAATTTAAAGGAGGACATCTATGCGAGAGAATCCCAAGTAACAGTGACACATTTTTTGAGATTATATTTCACACTGCCAGCAATCGTTGAAAATTATATTCCTCTACTTTTAAGGACTTTACTATTTGAATTTATCAAACCAATAACCTTACTTTTTAAAAATGGAAAACTCACTTTTTTGACTGAAACACTTTGAAAGGAAATTCATTTAGACGAGGTGAAGCCCATTTAATAGTTTTATTTGAGAATGAATGAAATGTTTACTACACTGTTGTTTTTAGAATATGAATACTTGAAAGATAATTGGTAGGGTGGATTTTTAGAATTATCGGTAGCTGAAAAGTTAGTTTTCACGCTACAACAAGCAAACGTGATGACTCATGCGTTTTTCCGAGAATTGCAGAAGGTCATGCCTGAGAGACTTGCAAAACAAAGCACACGTGCAAACGTGATGACGTAAGCGCTTTCCCGAGAAATGCAGACGGTTATACGTGGCGTCTTATCGGAAACGTTCGGGCGGTATCGTAGAACCGCACCCATTTCGAGCGGGAATATTTGAACTGCAGGAGGTGTTTTATGACACAGGCAATGCTGTCTTAACCGCACACAGAGGTGAAGAGTGGAGGGGGCGTAGCCATAAGGAAAATGGTTATGATCGACGATTGTCAGTGTGAAAATGTCCTCTGAAGAATATAGACGTAAACTGGAGGAATTTGGTGCGCGAGTACGAGCTGTTGCCAAAGACTTGGAGTTTTACGAAGACAAGCTAAATTGCACGAAACAACTGGAGAAGTTGGCCATATCTGCTGCATATTGGGACAAGGTTTTCGAAAGGTACACCACAACTGCAGTACCACCACCGCAATCGCCGATAGGACCTGTCAGAAGAATTCAGCCAGAAACACTCTGAAGATGGCGGCGGCGGCCAACTTATACGTCCTGCTCGTATTTGTCAGTATGGCAGGCAGATTGTACGTCAATGCTCCGAATGATGTACATGAAGCTGCAGTTTGTTTTGGAAAATGTATCGACGACGACGGCGCGCAATGGCAGAAAATGAAGCGAACTCATGTAAATGGAGGGCTAGAGGTGTTCTGCTCCCATCAACTACTGACCATGGGCGACGACAATTTGACGTACCTCAACTTCAAGCTGAAGCTCAAGACAGAAGAAGGAACCATCATGCTGGATTCCTCCACCTTGAAGAATGCATCGATGTCACTCGAATCGGCTGCTGAACAAGAAACGCACGACTTGTTCGTCATTGCATGTGTCATCATGACCGTAATGAGTGTAGCCATATTAAAATTTCTTGTTATGAGCATACGCAATAACTAAGATGCCTGGAAACCCTGGTGTATTTACTTATACCTGTAGAAGTTTGGGATAAAAGTGGCGAAATCTGGATTGCTTGATTTCTGGTGGATAATTGAGCTTTTGGAGGTTTCCTTACAATATGTACAGATGTCGCCAACACGCTCTTGTCAGTCTTGTCTGAAGCTAAATTTACACTAAGTGAAAATGTGCAGTCGGGTTTTTCCACTTTTATTTGATTGGCTAGCGAGAAGAGATCGTAACCTAAAGGATAATGGGTGGACAATGAGATATCAGTAACAACGTTTCGATATTCAAAAGCAATGAAATCAACAAATAAACACGATAAAATGATAAAAACATCTTAAACATCACAATTTCAAACTGACATGACAATATGACAATTAACTTGACACTTGTCATCAAATTTGAAAAATGGGAACATAGCGCCCTCTACCGAAAAAATAGGGGAAACCTTCAAAAGCGTCGATTGTTTTTTTCGCCACAAAAATCTAAACAAAATCTAATCAGTTGAGTCACCAGGACTTCTAGGCATCTTAGCAATAACCTACTCGATTCATCATGTAATTTGAAAGTGAATGCTTGAATAAAGATGTGGACAGATGGCTGAGACTCTCCGTGGACGCCATCTATCCACGCCACTGTGAGGCAACTCATAAGGGTGAGCTCCTCCGAGGACGCCATCTATCCACGTCACTGTGAGCCAACTCATAAGTGTGAGTGACAGATGACGCCGCCTTCGAGGACGCCATCTATCCACGCCACTGTGAGGCAACTCATAAGTGTGAGCTCCTCCGAGGGCGCCATCTATCCACGCCACTGTGAACCAATGCGTAAGTGTGAGTGACAGATGACGCCGCCTTCGAGGACGCCATCTATCCACGACACTGTGAACCCATGCGTAAGTGTGAGTGACAGATGACGCCGCCTTCGAGGACGCCATCTATCCACGACACTGTGAACCCATGCGTAAGTGTGAGTGACAGATGACGCCGCCTTCGAGGACGCCATCTATCCACGCCACTGTGAGGCCGACTTATAAGTGTGAGTGACAGATGACGCCGCCTCGGAGGACGCCATCTATCCACGACACTCAGAACCAACTCGCACAGTGATCTGTGCCCCACACTCTTGTTTTTTCATTTTTTTTTCCCACCCCACAATCTGAAAGAGAAAAAAAAACAACCCTTTCGAAAAAACGATTTATTGATCGAAAAAACATACATTTCTCTCAACGAGGTAAAACATTATTGGAGAACCATCTAAGCATAGAGTCCACATTGAACTGTGTACACATAAACTTGGAATTGTAGGCGGCGGCTATGTGGTTCGGGCATGGTGTGGGCGTTGGCTGGAAATTCTCCTCCATTCCCTGCGTCGTACCGTCGAACTGAGAGACGTCCTGGACATTGGGGAAGACCACTCCGATTTCTCGTACCTTCTTCGAGAGGAACTCGGCTTTCTGGCTTCCTCTCACGTATATGATTTCGGCTGAGTGCAGAAGGTATTTCTGCAAAATGGCATCGACGTCGTGGTATTCAATGTCCCCCGAAGAATACGGGATGCTGTGTATGAACTTTTCCAAATAGCGGGCGGTCTTCTTATCTTTGTCCCCAGATGCATCTGTTGACTAACCTATTTTTGACTAAATAAACCTTATCATTAATATATTACACTATCTACAGACTTAGACACTTCGGATCCGCTACAAGCGCAAAAAGAATTGACAATCAGCCAAGCAACTCATACTAGAGTCACTCATCCCTTTCCTCATCATTAGATGAAAGATCAGACACTGAAGAGTTGAAAGGTTTCAAATCCTGTATATGCCATTCTCCTAAATTTTTACCGTCTTCCGCGCTCTTCAGCACATAGACTAATTTAGATTTCTTTTTAACAACAATTGCCTCTATCCAACGAGGAGCGAGTTTCTTAGCAAAATCATCAGACTTATTTGATAAGACAAAATTCCTTTTCCAAACTCGATTTCCCACAAAAAATTCTTTGTCTCTTCTTCGCAAATTATAATTTCGAGCATTTCTTTTATGAGCCGCGCTAATTTTTCTTTGAACATCCTGAAAGATATTTGATATATTCCCCAAATTTTTTATCCAATAATCTCGATTAGTCAGATCAATATCAACGTTGTTGTTGCCGTAGTACCTTCCATCACATGGAATCTCTCTTCCAAAATTTAAGAATGCGGGGCTGTACCCCGTAACTTCATGAATTGATGTTCTTAAGGCATATCCTATTTTAGGTAATTCCCTGTCCCATAACTTATGATTATTATTGATAAAACACCTAATAGCTGTACAAATGGTTCTGTTGGATCTTTCAACATAATTAGCCTGGGCATGATATAAAGCTGTGTATCTTATATTTGAATTATATTGCCGAATGAGATTTTTAAACTCTTTACTAACAAACTGTTTTCCGTTGTCGCAGATAATGTGTTGTGGAACTCCATATACCAAAAATACTTCATTTTCTAAAAACTTTATTACTGCGGAAGAAGTTGCTCTCCTAAGTGGACAAATCAATGGGTATTTGGTTAGCCAATCACTGACTACTAATATATATTGAAACCCGTTAGAACTTCTTGGTAAAGGACCCATCAGATCGATTGCAATTACTTGCCATGGAAAACGTACTACTTTTTCGGACCCCATCAATCCAAATTTAGCCTGATTAGGCGACTTCTGAGCCGAGCACACTTTACAAGCTTTGACGTATCGAAGGATATCTCCGCGCATTTTTGGCCAATAGTATGTCAACAGAACTCTCGCGTAAGTTTTATAATAACCCATGTGAGAAGCGGTTGGGACATCGTGACACGACTTTAATATTTTATTTCGTTGCCCTTTCGGAACTAACAATTTCCATTCTGACACATTGCTATCTGTTGGAGATTTAGATGGAATAAATTTATATATAAACCCGTTCTTAACGGCCCACTGTGGATAATTCTCACTTGATTTTAATATCTTTTCTCTCAAATTTATGTAAAATGAATCTAAATGATTTTGATCAACTTCTAAAATGATATTTTCAATATTTTCAACTACTACAATCTGTTCAGCTTCTTCTGGTTGAGTATCCACTGGGTTTCTAGACAGGGCGTCCGGAACAATATTAAATTTTCCTTTACGGTGTATTATATTAAAATCGAATTGGCTTAACCTGACGGTCCACCTAGCTATTCGACCTATTGGCTCTTTGATATTGAACATCCATTTTAATGAACTATGGTCAGTAATTAAAGAAAAATGTACGCCTTCTACGTACGCTCTAAATCGTTCACAAGCAAAAATACAAGCTAAACATTCCTTTTCAGTAACCGAATAGTTTCTTTCATTTTTTGACAACGTTCTGGATGCATAAGCTATGACTTTTTCTTCATCATTTTGGACTTGAGTTAAAACACACCCTAAGCCAACATCAGACGCATCGCATTGAATTGTAAATGGAAGGTTAAAATCAGGGCTAGATAAAATTGGTGAAGAGACTAAAGCTTGTTTGATTTCGTTAAATGCTTTTTCCGCTTTTTCTGTCCATTTGATCTTTTGGCCTTTTGACTTGTTCTTTAGTAAATCATTTATAGGAGACATAAGTGTAGAAAAATGCGGAATAAACCTCCGATACCAACTGCACATTCCACTAAACTGCTTAATTTCTGTAGTGTTTCTAGGCTGGCTGAATTCTACCATGGCTTTAACTTTAGAAGGATCTGTCCGTAACCCAAATTTATCTATTATGAATCCTAAATATTTCAGAGATGGCCTAAGAAACTCACATTTTTTCATATTGACTGATAAATTACTTTGCCCAAGGCGATTTGCAACCTCATTTAGCAATTCAATATGCTGCTCAAACGTCGAGCTTACTATTATTAGATCATCCAAATATACAAAAATGTTTGGTTCCATTTCTGGACCAAATATGGCGTCCATCAAACGCTGCAGACATTGGGCCGCATTACAAAGTCCAAACGGCATGACTTCAAATGAAAATAAACCTCTACCAGGTACTGAAAAAGCAGTTTTATCCTTGGAAGCATCATCCAAAGGTACCTGCCAGAAAGCGCTTCTCAAATCAACGGAAGATATAAATTGGGTACTACTCAACATAGACAAAATTCTATCAACTACTGGTAAAGGATAACTATCTTTCTTAGTTAATTGATTAAGTTTTCTTCCATCGAAACATAGTCTGAATTCTGAATTCGGTTTTTTAACTAACAAGACTGGTGAACACCATTCGCTATTTGAAGGCTTAACTACGCCTAGCTCTAACATCTTATCCAATTCCTTGTTTAGGTGGCCAAGCATGTATGGTGACATCAAGTATTGGCGTTGCTTGAAAGGTTTTGCATCCCCTGTGTCAATATAATACTTTAACTTATCAGTACGCCCTAGCCTACCATTTCCATCAAGATTTTTAAATTTTTCAATAACATTATTTAATGCAGCAATTTGATCGTTAGATAGCTTTTCTGATATATTTTCTAGAGAAAAAATTTTATCATCACTGACAGTGATTCCCAGTGGTTCACTAGCTATACGTGTGTTGAAATTGTTATAAATTTCCCAAACATTTTCCTTGAAATTTATAGTTAATTTAAATTGTTTACAAAAATCACTGCCCAATATCAATGGATAGTTAACAGAAGGAACTATTAAAAATCTAACTATTTCACACACATTTTGTACACATACTGGTAAACTTACTACTCCAAGTACCTTTTGTTTCACACCATCAGCGGTTCTAACAAATTGATGATTTTTTGCCTTTTCTATTTTTGACCCTAGAGATTCCAACATTTCAATACCAAGACCACCGATTATAGAGTTATTGGCTCCTGAATCTAAAAGAGAGATCACTTCCCTGCCATATACATTAACGTAGATATATGGTCTATTATCTTGAGTTTTACTAAGAAAAACTGGAACAGCTGACGGCTCAAACTTCCTAATATTCAAATGCGTTAAAAAGTTACTAACAAAGTCTACATGATTAGTTTGCTCTATAGTAGGATATTTATTTTGGGCCTTATGAAATGGAAGTAAAGAACGGCCACTGGAAAAAAACTTTACCTCCTCTCTGCGTTTCCCTGACATTTTTCACAATTTGCTTTCATTTTTCCAGGTGTTCCACATCTATAGCAAAATACAGTTCTTTTCTGAGTACAATGTCTGAAGGTGTGGTTTGCTAACTTGCAATTCCAACATGTTACCACTTTTTTGTTGTTACTAATAGCCCTAGTCTCTAAAGATGAAATGTGTCTAGCTTCTGAACTAACTTGGAGTCTGTCCCTTGCAGAATTTCCGTTTCTATTCCTACTTCCAAAACCTCTACTGAAATTTGACCTAAAATTCCGGCTACTATGGTCTGAAAAATTACTGGATGACCCTTGGGCCTCATCCTCAATATCTAATCCCAGTTCATGCTCAATGGATGTTAGATAAGATTTGTTATTGACATTTTTCAATTTTTTTTCTTTAGAAATTTCTTCCAAAATTTTCACATCATTAATCAACGAATCTATTGAAGTGTACGTGTTCAAAGCTAATCGTTCTGCAAAATCACTCCTCAAATTTTTTTTGATCCATTTAATTTTTGTGACCAAAGCAGGAGGTGAATTCAATCTGTTAAACAGTTGTTCCAAAACTGATACATAAATGACTATTGATTCATCATCAAGTTGTTTTCTTTGTTTTATTGAATTCCATAATTCCTCATCGTAATCTTTGTCTAAGAAATCTTCCTGTAACTTATTTGACAATGAATCCCAATCATTTAATGAATCCCTTACTCTACGGAACCAAAGTAATGCCTTTCCTTCAAACAAATCTAAAGAACCCTCGAAAAGTTGTGATTTTGAAACCTGCCTAGCTTTTGCCAACTCGTTAACTCTTTCTAGAAATGATTTAACACCTAAAGTTTTTCGAGAACCATCGAACTTCAAATTCCATTTATAAATGGCCGGGGGTTTTGAACTCGAATGAGAAACTTGGGAAGAATTTAGTTGATTAAACATTCCTAGCAGTGAATTAGAAAGATCATCTGTAGTAGATGGTAAATCAGATTTTTGAATTTTTTCTTCTAGCCTTGATTCTAATAACATGGTGGTAGCATAAGCCTCATTTTTGAAGTCTACTTGCTCCTTACATGCTTGGTCAACCTTCATTCTACGAATTCTATCACCTACATGCCCTAACCTTGAGCGTAAACGTTGGTATATGGAATCTTTACTAGAACCACTTTCAAATTCTGGTATGGAACCCTCAATACTCTTCAATGTAACTTCAATATCTGACCTTTCATCCTCAAATGAGTAATCAGAACTTTCTAATGGTAATTGTCCCTTCCCCTTAGCAATAGCTTTAGCTAGAATACTTCTTTTCTCATTGGCATTTCTGTCAGTTATGATGCCCCTGATTTTTAGCTCGTAATTCAGTTCATCAATTAACAAGTGATTAGGTCTGAAAGCCATTTTTCAAACAATTCTAAACACAAATAGCAACAACAGATCGATCGATATATTTATATATATCTGGTTTTGACGGGAAATCCTATACACAGTAGATTCAGATTGTATCTATATATCCATAAGAATGAAATTTTCAGGTACTTGCAATGTGAAATATTTTCATCAATTTATATTCAAAAAAATTTCAGGGATAAAATATATTTCATTGATATTGATTATAAAAACACTTGAACGAAGTGAAAGAACTCACTCTTTTTTGCAAGACAGCCTCAGAAAAAAATTGTCGCTTGAACAAAAATCCCTTTCTGCACCTCCACGATATCTAAATAGAATGCAACCAGAAAACCCGAATTTCAATGCAACAAAATAAAATTTTTTTTTTTTGAATTTCAATACAAAAAATTAAACATTTTCCAAGTCCACAAGTATGTATTCACTCAGTGAAATCGAGCCCCACACATGGGCGTCAAATTTGTGTCGCACTCCCTTGCGGATAGGCAACGCAAACTGCACCGGCAGCTCTTTGTCAGTAGAACAGATGGCTTGAGTTAGGATTTTACTGAGTGGCCGGGTGAGCGCCACTTAGTTTGTTTCAGAAAGAAACTAAGAAATATAACAAGTTGTTTCATATGAAATATAATAAAAAAAAAACCTTGTGGACTCAAATGATGTTTATTTTGCTTGGATTTCACGAATGAAAATTTAGTTGTCAAAAACACAGTGGTAACAGAGATCCTCTTATATGATTTGATATAAAAGTATAAATGAAAACCGTCCTTATATGATTTGGTATAAAATTCAAATATTGCGATTCAAATCATGAGGTTGGTACCCAATAATTGCTGACACATATGCAAATAAAATACCCCCCACTATAGTACTATAGTAAGTGCACATAATAAATTTGATACCTCCTCTGAGATTATCATGAAACTACCCTCACTATTCCTTTCAACTATGAATACTTGAGTTCAAAATTTATTTAACAAATTGAGCATCTGGTTACTACCTGACTTGGTGGCTATCTAAGATACCTTGGTGAGGTGAATGGAAGTTCTGTCACTACTTCGGTAGTGAAACGTTGCCTGCCTGGAAACGTGGAGACCTGGAACACAGCCCTTGTGTCCTGGGAGCTGATGAGCCCAGAAGGATGGTGCTCCTCGAAAAGGAGATGACCTGGACAGCGGTACAGGTTCGCAGCACAGTTGGGTAGCGCCTTGGAGAAAACAGGTGCCGGAAAAGAAGCTTCTAGTGGTGGCGTTCCAAGCATGGGCGAGTATTCTTCCCAGAAAGCGAAACTTGGTTCCAAAACGGTCGGAATCTTCACGAGAACTCGTTGGGCTAGGATAACCCTCAACTTAAAGTTCACAGGCCGCAAAATGGGTTCAAGCCAGAGTAAGGTCGTGCACCAGAAAATGGCCGAAAACCACGAGAAAAGCGTGACCCCCAAGAAAAAAGCCCTCAAATCTATTGGATAGAAAATAAAAGGGTTTGAAAAATGGAAACATTTGACTGAAAGTGAACTCACCTCCTAAAAGGATGGCCTTCACACTAAATAACCAACACAGGAATGAAAAGAAATCTCTACCTCGGAGACTTCCCACTGAGAAACATACATCTAAAAAACAAGTTTCAACGTTTCCTTTTTGTATGTTTTCTAATATTATTCACAAACATACCATCTATATTGTAATAACTTCATTTAGAAATGTTTTGTTTATGAATATCTGATATACCTACTTATAAAACTTATGACTGATGTTTCTTTACGCATGTATAAATAATGTTAAATATAGATTGAAATGAAAGTATTTGATTAATGTTGCATCTTTGTTGTTTCAATGTATTTAAAATGTATGCGTCTCGTTGATATTATATTTCGTTAAATGTTATTCCTTCATATCAATATAATGTGAATACGAAATACTTTTTATGTCGAGGTTGTACACATGTTTTGTTGGTGCAATTCTGTCTCTATCTAGTGATATATGTCAAAAAAGGATACCTAATCTGAGGTTTCCCAGACAGAATATTAAAAATGAAGTTAGACGTTTGACAGTGTTTCGTATCTTGTGTCATAGTTTTGCGGTCTGCTTTTTTAATTTTTTATTTTTTATCTTGTATCTGATCTGTCGAGTCGAGAACACGAGAATTTTACGAGGTGATACTGGTCAAGATATATTTTGTGATTGTAGTTTTGAGAGTTTGTCTATTAGTATTAAACGCAATGGAAAGAAAAATTCCCGAAAAGGTAAGAAATATATTTTTATTGTGTTGGGTTTTTGTTGATATGGTACTGTGGTTGCACGAAAAACAAGGCAATGTATAGTTGGCAAATTTGCTTAAAATGCAATATTATAATCGCTTGGTACAGTTATATATCCTGGTATATGTACTGGTAAATTCCCCTAACCTAACATTTCAAATCGAGTTTTTGATCCAAAGATCCAAAATACGAATATGTTCGGATAAATTTATTGAGGGGGTGAAATTATGTGTACATTGGTGCCTAAAAATAATGAGTCCTGATCTTTTGAAAGTACTATTTTTTCAGGTTTTCAAGAATCGAAAGACTGGGGGCTATTCCAGAAAATATCTGAAATGGCTGATAAAGAAGAATGTTCAGATGTACAGTGCAACAAATTATTGTTAGTTGGAGGATCAGATTACAAGAATTTCACCAGAAGATCTTTACATGTTCTTCTAAAAGATGAACTGGCCATGCTATGTTCATGGACAGAGCAGAAAAATAATTTTAAAGTTGCAGACACAACGATTATAAGCATATTAAGAAGTAAGTGTGCAGAATGATATTAAAGAACGGATTATTGGGGGTAATATTTTGAGACCAGGGGCATTGTTTTAAGATCTCCATACTGTAAATAATGGGTAGAGTGAATAAAGTTTGAGCAAATGCTCGTATAGGTACTCAAAATTTTTGGGACAAACTTATCTGTGTTCTTAAGATATGACAAGGACGGATCTATAGTGGGGACTAATGTTCACTTTTATTCACTTCACCCAACCTAGTTAAGTGAATTATATTCCAGTATTCCAAACGAGAACTAAGAAAATATATTGATGGGCATATTCATTTGTGAAGGTAAAAATATTACGTGGCCTCACTTGCGAATCTATAATTTTCTGGAAATATTCACTAAAATGTAATGCCATAAGAAAATCATTTCCGATTTCCATAGCGAGAGAAATGTTTCAAGTTATCTATAGATTACGAATGAGATTATCTCTTAAATTTTTCAGCATTACACATTCTCGTGAATATATCCATAAAGCTTATTTGAAACTGTCTTCTGCTATTACTACAAATAATAAAATAAAGGATGCATAACTGTAGCATGGTCGTATGGCTGAAATAATATTGTATTCACTGATTTATATTTTATTTTCATTAACAATAAATATAACTCCATTCCAGAAGCTGTGAAAATGAATTATAGAACCACAACAGATAAGGAATTTGAGCATGCTGTCATGGACTGGCTGCGTTTTGCGAAACAGCGTCTATCAAAATAAATTGTTGACCCTCTTAACAGCCTCTATAAAAAGGTTAGATATATTTTTGAAACTCCTGGAAATTGTTATTAATAAATACTTTACAATGATCTTGAAAATGTAATATTTTTCTGTATTACAGTTATCCTAGAGATGATGCCAAAGATATTTAGTGTGATAACTGGTTGAGTTTTCAAACATTTCTGAATATTTATTTATGTTTCTGTTCTAAGAACTTTGTGCTGTTTTCATTTTGTGTTACATTTCTGTTGTATTATTAGTAATAAAAATATGTTTACAACTGCTTCTGATTCATCAACTAATGTAAGAAAACCTAACCTATAGTGGTGACTATTAGGCATTCCAGATACTTGTCAAATGAATTGAAATGAACCAATATGGTGGCTTCCAGATACGTTATGGAGCAAATATTTGAGACATTTTGTAACAGCGGGCCATGTAGGAATACTTGATAACTAAGCTTAAGTCCAAAACTGATAACCAGGTGTTCAACAAGCAAATCATTTCGTTTATGCAGTTGTAACTCATACTCTGAATTGAGACATGGCATAAACTTGTTCATCGATTTGCTTGTGTTAACTCTTGGTTATTAATTTTGGGCTTAGGCCTAGTCATCAGGTATTATTGCATAAACCCTCTATAAATGAATTAATTTCATTGAGAAGATATATTATTGACATCTCTATAATATTAATTTGAAGTCATGATCACATTACACATTCATCAAAATAATGTACCGTCGAGTGCAATAGCAATGTTTCCTGACATAGTAAGTTATGTTTCTTCTATGAGTTAGACACATTGTTCAAATGTTTGTGGGACCTCTAGAAAACATCTATTTTGTAACGTTTGCTAGATGAAAAGATGATATAACATTAACAATGAATAAACATCCTAAAAATGTTTTTCTGATGAAATTTTCGAAATGTTTCAAGACAACGTTTCCTTGGGGGTACATAAGCAGTTTCTATGACATTGATACAATATCAAAAACCCCAGTTGGACAACATTACACATAAGTTGATATTTAGAAAACGTTATTGTAATGAAAAATTTCTTAGTGGGTTGCCATCGTGCCGAAATTTACAGACGCTCTGTTAGAAAAAAGGACTTCCTGTCCGATTCATAAAGGCATAACAAAAAAGTTACAGACGCCAAAGTCGCTTCGACGCAGAAACATGAAATGAAATAGTGACAGTCACCCGTCAAAGTTAAACATCCGGTCATTTAAATCTACGCGGGAAGGTTACCAATTTCCTTAACCACCAGAGTTCGGTTATTCCAATTTCGAATATGATAGAATTTGTGTTATGCTTAGAACGTGAAAAGAGAACAATTTACAGTAGGCCCTTGGAACATAGGATCTGAAAGCTTTCTCTCACTTCTTCGAGAGCGTTGTGGTAGACACATGCAGCTTTGTATGTGAGCACAGAACTCATGGTCACAACTTAAACGAAATTTGAAATTTAAAGGAGGACATCTATGCGAGAGAATCCCAAGTAACAGTGACACATTTTTTGAGATTATATTTCACACTGCCAGCAATCGTTGAAAATTATATTCCTCTACTTTTAAGGACTTTACTATTTGAATTTATCAAACCAATAACCTTACTTTTTAAAAATTGAAAACTCACTTTTTTGACTGAAACACTTTGAAAGGAAATTCATTTAGACGAGGTGAAGCCCATTTAATAGTTTTATTTGAGAATGAATGAAATGTTTACTACACTGTTGTTTTTAGAATATGAATACTTGAAAGATAATTGGTAGGGTGGATTTTTAGAATTATCGGTAGCTGAAAAGTTAGTTTTCACGCTACAACAAGCAAACGTGATGACTCATGCGTTTTTCCGAGAATTGCAGAAGGTCATGCCTGAGAGACTTGCAAAACAAAGCACACGTGCAAACGTGATGACGTAAGCGCTTTTCCGAGAAATGCAGACGGTTATACGTGGCGTCTTATCGGAAACGTTCGGGCGGTATCGTAGAACCGCACCCATTTCGAGCGGGAATATTTGAACTGCAGGAGGTGTTTTATGACACAGGCAATGCTGTCTTAACCGCACACAGAGGTGAAGAGTGGAGGGGGCGTAGCCATAAGGAAAATGGTTATGATCGACGATTGTCAGTGTGAAAATGTCCTCTGAAGAATATAGACGTAAATTGGAGGAATTTGGTGCGCGAGTACGAGCTGTTGCCAAAGACTTGGAGTTTTACGAAGACAAGCTAAATTGCACGAAACAACTGGAGAAGTTGGCCATATCTGCTGCATATTGGGACAAGGTTTTCGAAAGGTACACCACAACTGCAGTACCACCACCGCAATCGCCGATAGGACCTGTCAGAAGAATTCAGCCAGAAACACTCTGAAGATGGCGGCGGCGGCCAACTTATACGTCCTGCTCGTATTTGTCAGTATGGCAGGCAGATTGTACGTCAATGCTCCGAATGATGTACATGAAGCTGCAGTTTGTTTTGGAAAATGTATCGACGACGACGGCGCGCAATGGCAGAAAATGAAGCGAACTCATGTAAATGGAGGGCTAGAGGTGTTCTGCTCCCATCAACTACTGACCATGGGCGACGACAATTTGACGTACCTCAACTTCAAGCTGAAGCTCAAGACAGAAGAAGGAACCATCATGCTGGATTCCTCCACCTTGAAGAATGGATCGATGTCACTCGAATCGGCTGCTGAACAAGAAACGCACGACTTGTTCGTCATTGCATGTGTCATCATGACCGTAATGAGTGTAGCCATATTAAAATTTCTTGTTATGAGCATACGCAATAACCTACTCGATTCATCATGTAATTTGAAAGTGAATGCTTGAATAAAGATGTGGACAGATGGCTGAGACTCTCCGTGGACGCCATCTATCCACGCCACTGTGAGGCAACTCATAAGGGTGAGCTCCTCCGAGGACGCCATCTATCCACGTCACTGTGAGCCAACTCATAAGTGTGAGTGACAGATGACGCCGCCTTCGAGGACGCCATCTATCCACGCCACTGTGAGGCAACTCATAAGTGTGAGCTCCTCCGAGGGCGCCATCTATCCACGCCACTGTGAACCAATGCGTAAGTGTAAGTGACAGATGACGCCGCCTTCGAGGACGCCATCTATCCACGACACTGTGAACCCATGCGTAAGTGTGAGTGACAGATGACGCCGCCTTCGAGGACGCCATCTATCCACGACACTGTGAACCCATGCGTAAGTGTGAGTGACAGATGACGCCGCCTTCGAGGACGCCATCTATCCACGCCACTGTGAGGCCGACTTATAAGTGTGAGTGACAGATGACGCCGCCTCGGAGGACGCCATCTATCCACGACACTCAGAACCAACTCGCACAGTGATCTGTGCCCCACACTCTTGTTTTTTCATTTTTTTTTCCCACCCCACAATCTGAAAGAGAAAAAAAAAACAACCCTTTCGAAAAAACGATTTATTGATCGAAAAAACATACATTTCTCTCAACGAGGTAAAACATTATTGGAGAACCATCTAAGCATAGAGTCCACATTGAACTGTGTACACATAAACTTGGAATTGTAGGCGGCGGCTATGTGGTTCGGGCATGGTGTGGGCGTTGGCTGGAAATTCTCCTCCATTCCCTGCGTCGTACCGTCGAACTGAGAGACGTCCTGGACATTGGGGAAGACCACTCCGATTTCTCGTACCTTCTTCGAGAGGAACTCGGCTTTCTGGCTTCCTCTCACGTATATGATTTCGGCTGAGTGCAGAAGGTATTTCTGCAAAATGGCATCGACGTCGTGGTATTCAATGTCCCCCGAAGAATACGGGATGCTGTGTATGAACTTTTCCAAATAGCGGGCGGTCTTCTTATCTTTGTCCGTCAGCACGACAAAGGGCATTGGCGGCTTGGAGAGGAAATTCTGCCTCTGATGTCCGATGTGGATGGTAAGTTCTTTGGGGTGGAACGCCCCATTGACGATGAAACCTTGTATGTCGACGAAAGCGATTCTCATGATGTGTGTGTGCGTCTTGTACTCGTGATAGCTGGCAACTGAATGACGAAGCGCGCTAGAGAGCGTCACTTCCACCACTTCTCCCACCACAGCAGCGCCGCCTATGAGAGATTTCTCATGACTTCGGTGAGGGGGAAGTACTCCATCAGACAATCGTGTATGATGATGCAATATACGCGGGTTTTATCGGGAAAACCCACGCTGGCCTCGATGTCGAGACGGACGTCAACCGTCGAGGATTTCATCCGTTCTTCTTGTTTCGAGCAGTCTATGACGAAGAGGGCGCGCTCCTTGAAAGCGACGTAATTCAGGAGAGCCGACTTCTTTGCCGCCATATTGGTGTAGCTCGGCAGGAACTCGGTGTAATTGAAATGGGCGTCCGTATAGTGATTTCGCTGGAAATCCAACTGCATACGTTCATTGGGCCAATACTCCCCGTTCAGAGACAGACGAATGTTCTGAATGTGAACGTGATCGAAAGACGTCGGGTCGGCAGCTGCGACGTCGCGTTTGTCCGTCTGGAATCATACTACGACGAAACGTGGTCTTTCCACAGCCGTACTCGTCTTGACAGCCCAAATTTCTCGTTTAGCGTCCTTCGTGATGGCAGGCAGTTCGTTCAACTCCCATTTTCGAAACGGTATAACAATAGGTTCATCCGCCTGAATGGCTCTCATCAACTGCTCCCGAATGTCATCGTTCGGATAGATGTGTTTGATTTTCAGCTCGATATTCTCGATGACAACTTTGACGGTGGTTGTTCCTGCTGCCGCCGCCGCCCCCAATTCTCGTATGATTACGCAATCGGTATCGTTGCGAGCTCGAACGAAGCGAAGTGTCTGTCTGCCGCACGTTATGAGCGGGTAATCGTTGAAAATGTTGAATATGTGCTTCAGCGGAACAAGTACGCTGAACGACTTGTCCTGAACGTTGAGAACAGGCGGAGAATCGGGATAATTCCATCCGGCTATTGCCATGTGTGAGGAGTCTTGGCGCTCATAGCAAACCATGGCTCGGATGGCGCTTACGATCCCAGGATCACGAACCGTTTCGATTTCTCGAGCGCTCTCGCTGTAGGTGCGAGAGTCGAAGAGGAAGGCGGCGAAATTGGGGGCGAGCGATACGTTGCCCGTCCCGGTAATTTCCAGCTTTCCATTGATCGACATCTGAGACTCGTTCATGGCGAAATACGAGTCGACTTGATTGATGTTGAACTCTACGATATCGTTGCAGTTGTACGACTTGATGAAAGGTGTGTACGAGCGGTATTCGGCCTTGCGAATAGTTTCGTCGAATTTCGGCTTTCGAAACACGTCGAATATCGTGGCCGGTGGCTCAGAGGGCCCCGTCGACGACTCAAAGTCATTACGTCTTCTTTTGCTTGTTTGCGGCATAGCTCTTGAAGGCACCGTCACCCAATGTGTGTGCGGTAAGAACTTGTTTGAGGAACGCTCTGTTTGCACAAGTCAATTGGTGGTGACGCTCTGAAGGCTGCTTCACAACTAACTGACCTCGTGCAGCGCGTTTTCCTTTATTGGATTCGAAGATCAGTCCCATCTGTTCCGGGCAACTCGCACCTCCAAGACGATGGTGCTTTTTTCACCTTGAAAGTCTACGGGTCGACCGTCCTGATCGAGGGCTAATACGGTAACGTTGGTGATTTCTTGCTGCGGAATCACCGGTAGGTACAACAGATTCGAAGGTGTTTCGTTGATTGCGTATCCGGGGTCCACTTGAATGGCGAATTCGTAGATGGTGTGCGCAGGCGTGTCACCGTCGAAGGCTCCCCAAGTAATACTGCACTCGAAACGTATTGTCGATACTTTTATAATGTTGACAGGTAGATCCGACGAATGCAGTTGGTTGACAGGTAGGAATTTCGAAGAAAAGCCCAAAATGTGTCCAATATTGCCCTGCTCTTCGAACGAAATGTCAAAGTACTTGCTGTACATTTCACATTTCAACGTGTTATTGTTGGGTTTGAGCGAAAAGGTGGCATCCTGCTCTGCACCGCTCAGGTGCGAAATGTTCATCTTTTTCCGTATGAACGCCTCGATATCGGCAATTTCGTAACATCCTCGAGGAAACTCGATGGTTTCGAGTGTGCCCTCACGGTCGTAGTAGAAGAACTTTGACCCTCTCTCGATGTTCGGAATAGAGTTGTACGAGTGAAACGACCTCAACGCCAACTCGTACTCTTTGTTCGGGTTGAGCACGATAGGCGCTTGCGGCCTAAAGGAAAACACGTGATTGTGACTGTTCACTCTCAACAGCTGCGACATGACGACTGATGATGGATGGATAGGTGCAGAGATATAAATAGCCACAAGTCAATCAACGTTTACTCGTAATACAATCTGAGACAAAATACACAGCGTGTCTCCATGCGAGGGCCGCAAACGTCAGGCCACACGTGACGATTGTAGTTCCGGTTGCAAGGCAGGAAACGTTTCAGCTTTTGGCGTACATCTTCGGGGAACCACAGCCACGTTTCGATGGTAATGTTCCTCATCAGGACGACGATGACGAACCACATTTCCTCCTCGGACAAGTCCATTACGCGGTGGTCCATAGAAATTGCAAACAAAGATGGCCGCAATTGTATTGATTGTACGTCTGGTATTGTTCGTTGTTGTAGACGATGGTGCAGTCTTTGAGGTATCGCACAAGTTCTCTCATCGGTTTCAGATTGCCGAATGAGTCAAAGTACTCGACGCGATCGTTTATCTTCCTATAAGCTACCCAATGCGTTCCAGGATTGTGGGAAACGTCCAAGTTGACGATGGCGCACTCCCGACGACGCGCTTTAGCGGGAAGCGTGTCCCGCATGAAGACGCCGCGAAAATGCGCGATTTTCAACTGCTTGGCGTAATGACGAAGTTCGTGATCGAACAGCGCCCTATCGGGTAGCTTTATTGGGAGTTTTTTTGTTTCTTCAGAAAGAGACCGTATCCACCTTTGGCGTTCTTCCTCAGGTACAATCCTTTGCCGTTGATGGCTTCCATCGCCTTGTTGTGACGCTTCTCCTCGTCGAGTTTCTTTTGGGCGTTTTTGGCATCCAGGACCGTCTTGGCGATTCCTGCTGCGCCCCCACTCAGAGCGCCCAGAGCGCTCAAACCTGCAAACAGCGGTATGAGAGGTAGGACTCCACCTGATTTTGCATTTTCTATGGGTATGATTCTGGGAATTCGAATGCGTTTCCTTCCCCCAACCTTCTTTACGGCCACTCGAGCCGCCTTCAAGGCGTTGATGGCGGCCTCCTTGAGCGTCGTCGCCGATGGTTTCATACCCTTCTTCACCTTTTGAATTATGTGACGTTTGAATGACAGAGTGGTGGGGGATACGCCCATGCCAAGCTTTCTTTTGGCCTTCATGGCTCCGGTGACAACTAGTGCGTTGGCTCGTTCACCCAAAGAAGCGTCTTTTGCTCGAAACCGATTCCAAGCCTCGTCCTCGAGCACCTTATCGGCTTTATGTCTATCTTCAAGCAGCGAAGACTTGGAGTAGGCTATGTCGTGGATGCGACACGCGGCGTCGAGCTTATTGATTCCGGGATCGCCGCGCGCAAGGCGTTTTTGAAGTTTGGTTCCCGCTGAGAAAGTATTTGAGGTTAGATTTCCCCATTCGTGTGAGTGTGACTGTTAAAACTTACGTCCACAGTATTGGTATCCCCCCGGTAGATGAAGTTCGAACGGCAGCTTGGTGATCAAGTTGTTGACTAGACCTTCACCCTCGTACACCAACATTGAAACTGATTGGTCGTTCACGTACGCCCCTATATATATGCGACACCCACTATACTATTTATAGGCGAACACTCTGTATCCAACAAACACAACATGCAGACCTTTCGACAAGAACACACGCTTCCAATCAACAACTTCGATGACGTCATCAGCGATGAGTCATCGAAGCGAAGAAAACACAGCAACTTGTTGCCGAACAGTTTTCGAGCCATCATTTGTGGACCGAGCGGATGCGGAAAGACGAACATCATGCTGTCTCTGTTGTTCCATCCAAATGGCGCTAAATTTGAAAACGTCTACGTGTACTCGAAGTCGCTGTACTATAACAATTTACGAGACTTCCTATCTGAACTCTTATTCCCCTTTTATGCATCAGAGAAAATCTCGAATTGTCAATGTCAGAACTAGCCGAGCGGTAACTAGATTCACTATGGTATGATATGGTTTAAATATTCAGAAAGAAATGACCATCCAAATTACACTTCGCGACAATTAACAGAAATTCACTTACCCGCAGTCTCTCTTATCGGTTACTCGCTTCCATGGACAGCCACCGGATCCTCGTCGCTGGAACTCTGGGTTTGCAGGACTGATCGCAGTTCGCGATGTATTCACGACTAATATAATATTACTATTTGATACCTCAGATTCACTTCTTAAGGATGGGAATTGAATTAAACAAGAACTACTGTTGGTTTCTACCAGCAAGTAAACACAAGAGTACGAGACTTATTTGAATTTATTGACTGAATTCATAAAATGAGAGTGGACATCAAGTGAAAGAGTCCCTGGCCTATCCTTATACTACCTAATACACTATTTGGAAGTTGACCCCCAAAACCCCTTAACAAGGCTCTACGATATAATCAACAATTACCTGATTATAATGAAACTCTCAAAGTTCAAAGGGATGAACTACTCAGAATAATGAACCCAACCCAATTTCTCCAAATTACTTAATTGAAAATTGAATATTCACTAAAAGAATTGAGCCACAGAAAGTGGTCCAACTTAAAAGAAAGTACCCTGATTGAGTGAATTTCAACACTTGCAATTGTGAATGATTGTTCAATACATGGAAATAAGAATGTGAATCAGAACTAATACAAATAACGAAATTAATTACACTGAAGACTCTATATTCACGATGCTACTATCAAATCAAACGAATGAAGACGAAAAACTGATTCTTGGACGCTATTCTTCTGATATTTATAACCTAGGCTCCGCCACCCACGAATAGTAACTATATTGCTGGGAATAGGGCAATTTCAAGGAATGGCATATGTTTGTTCCGACAAAGGTTCTCTTTACCAGTCTGATATTCTAAAGGCTATCCCTGAATTGTTTTTACAATATTACAGGGGTGGTTCAACGTTTTCTACATTAATTCTAGCTAAATATCTCTTTCAATTGATAGATTTCGAAGGATGTGGTTAATCCATGTCCACTCATGTGTGTCTAACCTGAGAAAACCACATATTAAAAAACTCAGGTTTCATTACCAAAACACCTAAATTTACAATACTAAAATGTTTCTATCCCCACGATCTTTCATAACTATTATTTCGGTTAGTAGCAAGGTAAATATTACTGATTTTTGAACGATTTCGAACAGTTGTTTTTTTTTCTATTATGATTTTCAACATTTCGTCAATTCCTAGTTAATCATTTTGTAACCCCTCGTAACACGCCGTTCGACGGCCTGGAATTCACATCTGTTTACAGAGAGGAAGTATTGTTATGTCGTTGCAATAGCCATTAGAATCTTAAGTAAATAATTTCGTAATATTTATTAGGGTGAATATCATCTGGGAACCTTAAGTGTTTGTACTTGGAATTCCCTATTATCGGTTCGTTTCATAATTTCCAACATGCACATTTTATTACAATGCACATTTTATTACAATCGCCCCCCCTAAGAGAAGTGACAATTTTTTTTTTTCTAACCGAAATAAATTGTTACTCTAGATCTATACAACAAATCTTAACCTAACTTATTTTATCGTCAGCGTTCATGAGATCGGTAAAAATGGCGCACTGTGATTTTCCGAACACTCCGGATTGTAACATGGAACGAGATTCGGATACACTCCCGCACTCGCTACTACCGCACTACTCACTCCTTGCTCTGCTTCGTTCAAGTCTTTTCGCGAATCTGCTAGGTCGGCATCCGGAGGTCCTTGCTGCTTCCGATGTAAGTGATAAACATATCTGTGAGCTAGCGTTTGCCACAGACTGGCCCACAGGTACCGGTTCCGACGTGGATGATTCTCGGCGGCTTTCCGGAGAGTGAAATAGTTTGTGATCACGCTCGCGACATAGCTCACTACACAAAACATCGTGTAGAGAAATCCACAGATCGAAAACACGTTCCCCATGCGAGATAATAAGCCCCATACTTCTTCGGCGGCTGATCTCGCAAGGTTTTTGAATTCACCTTCACTAAAAAGGTTCGGCATATAATGATTGTCTATTCCGATACCTTTTCCCGTGACGCGGCGTGCTACTCCATTCGAAACAGACTTTCGTTCGTTGGGGAACAACAAAGTCTGCGGAAATGTCTCCATATCTTCCTTAGTATAGACGCCGTTGTCGGTGATGGGAGATATCCTAGCTAGTTTGATGACTTCTTCTTCTGCATTGGCGTCCAATTCCATGGCCGGGTCAGTCTTCTTGATGGTCGGTGTTGTTTCAATCCACGTTCCATCGACATAAAAATTGGCAGGGAGAAGGGGTTGACAGTCGATTTCTGTTCCGTGTTTGGTGATAATGTGACTGATAGGAGTACGGAAAAAGGATTGGTTACGTATTTAACGGGTAATTCTTGATAACATGCCGATGTCCTTCGGTATTCTACTAATATTGGTTTGCATTTGGCGATATATAGGACTTCTCCCATCACACGTCCTACGTAACCCGTGGTTTCCTTGACGAGGTTTCCTATCAGATCTGGTGATTGAAGAGCCATTGTAAGTCGGTTGGTCAGAATTTTCTCTCTGAGTTGACAGCGTTTGAGGATTGCATCGTAGACGATATCAGCCATTTGCCTCTTTACTGCTATTTCTAGGTAGAGTAACTTGCTCAGGACATGGGCCATCATGTCGGTGTTTTGTGGTAGTCTCAACGATTTTCGATAGAAGAAACCCAAGGAATCTTCTACAATGACGAATAATCGGTTTTGCTCGGTTTGCCAGGCTCTTTGATGACAGAGTTCGACTGGTTTGACAAGCTCCAACGCAAACACTGTATCCTCTGTACCTACTATGACATAGAATGTTGGAGGATTTTGACTCAGCGTTAGCAGGGTTGCATTTCCTTCAAATAACACGTCAACACCTTTCTGGGTACATTGGTGTGCCATGTTGACTTTTCAAATAACTTCTCCAACCTGATCGTCGAAACAGGACATGTCGTTGTATCGGCAAACGGTTCCCGAGCGTAAATTCACCAGGTTTCTCTCTACGTCTGCGGTGGTGGCGTAGTCGGACAGTTTCACGGTGATGGCTCCTATCACAATGACGTTCTGATTCTCAACGTCACCGATAGAAAATTTGACCCCGCTACATCTTCCCTCTGTGGTAAGTTCCCCCTGGAGTGTGGTAGAAATCTCCGTCGTCCCGTTGAGGTTCAGCTGTGAAATACTTCCGGCTCCTATGGCTCTCAGGTCCAGATGTCTGAATCGGTGTGCCTTCAGACAATCCTCCTGGTTGATGTATTGGACGTACTTGCCCAATCCTCCCTGAACCGGACTGGTGTGGGAATGGATCCCACAATATAGGATGGACTGCTGTATCGTCACCAGGCAAGTGTAGACATGGATGCCTACGTAGTGGCGCTTCTGGATGAGCTGGATCCTTCTGACTGTCGAGTCGGAGGCGTTCCTTGGGTCCAGGCATGGCTTCACCCTCAGCAGCGACAGTTTGGATAGCTCCACGGAGTCGTCCTGGCAGTCGTAGGCTATGATTTCCCCCTCGATGCGGGTGAATCCGTAGACTAGGAGCAAGTAGGGGATCAGCATGGTGGTGGTTTATCTAGATTCTACTTTTGCTGATCCATGGAAACTCCTCCACTGGTCCATGGCTTCTTGTTCGTCTGGCATTTATGTCTGGGGTTGCCTCATTTCTTTCCGATTTTTCTTCGTCTTCTCCGTATTCGTCGTTCTCAGTCGAAGAGTTATCCTTTTCACTCCCATTCCTATCTTCTTCGGATGTTGCCTCTTCGGGTTCCCCTTCTTCTACTTCTTCTTCTTTTATCATTTCATCCTCTTCTGATTCCTCCGATATGTGGGAACTAATTTCGGCTTCCTCGCTGGAAACCTGTGAATCCTCCGGTTTTAGTTCTTCTGAAGTTGAATCGGAACTGGATATATGAGTGTGGGGCGGTTGCACTGCTGAACTACTAGTCGCCGTTCCTCTTCCTGTAGGGTTATAGCGGTGAATCCCCACTATTTCCTCCGCTTCGTTAGTTCGACATTTCACCGGTACATTACCCAACTGATTAAAGGTGGTTTCGGTTGAAAGGCATGGTTTCAGTCTATTCACATGAACCTTCATTATTTTCCGGCCATGTATTTCCTCCACTACAGCATTTACTCCTCGTAGTTCCTTTATCCTGAAGGGTCCAGTCCACTTTTTAGCCAGTTTACTACTGATTCCCGGTTTATCGGCCGGATCATACAAATAAACTCGGTCTCCTACTTTGTATTTCACTTCTTGAGCCTTTTTATCAAATTCATTTCGTAATCTTTCTGAAGTTTTTCCGATGGTATCCAGTGCATTTCTATGTGCAATCTTCATTCTCTGTAGAAATTCCGAAACGTAATTGTTGTCTGTATCATATCTGACTCGGATGGGTTTGAAAATTTCGTCATATGGATAATCCATATCCCTGCCGAAAATCAGGAAGAAAGGACTTTCCCCTGTCGATGAGTGAGTCATCGAGGCATATGCGGAGAGTGCAAAGGGTAACCACTCATCCCAGTCTCTCTGATCGGGTCTGATGTAGTGACTGAGTAAATCCTTCAGAGTTCTATGAAACCTTTCGAGGGCCCCATTAGTTTGAGGTCTATAAGCTGTTGTTTTCAGATGTTGAATTTGTAAAATTTCACACATTTTCTGGAACAATTTCGACATGAAATTACTTCCTAAATCAGTCAGCAATTGTTTGGGAGTTCCATGTCGTAATATAATTCCCTTCACGAATGTTCTGGCTACTGTGTCTGCCGTTTGGTCCGGGATCGGAAAAGCTTCAACGTATTTTGATAAAGCGTCTTGAATTGTCAGGATATATTTATTTCCATTCAAAGTGATGGGTAAAGGGCCTACAACATCCATCGCTATGCGATAAAAAGGCGAAGGAGGCAGTTGGAACTTCTGTAAAGGAGCAGGTTTCAAATGGGGTGAAGTTTTCCTTTGAGCGCAGGATATGCAAGCGTTCACATATACTTTGATATCTTGAGTCATTCCTGGCCAGATGAAACACTTCCGAATTCTATCATACGTTTTGTCGAATCCGGCATGTCCTGAAATGGGGAGGTCATGATAAATTTGTAGTATGCTTGGTACTAATCCGGATGGGGCTACCAGTTGGTCGGTATTTCTACTTTCTTCGGCTCTTTTATATAGAACTCCATCTAAGTCGAGGTAGTATTCTTCAGTTTCGTTATTTTCCACTTTCTGAATTATACTTCGGAGTTTGTGATCTGTCCTTTGTCGTTTTTTGATATCTTGTCTATCCCATATTGGAACTTCTTCCTTTTGCAATCCAACACATCTTATGGGTTTTATCCTTGAGAGGGCATCCGCATTGAGATGTTTTTTACCCGGTCTGTACTCTATCTTGAAGGTGTGTTCCGAGAGCAGTAGAGACCAGCGCATTAACCTATTGTTGGGTTCTTTCACGCTCATCAGCCACTTCAAAGGTTGGTGGTCGGTGTATACGGTGAACTCTGTCCCATATAAATAACATCTGAAATGTTTAATACTCCATACTAGGGCTAGACATTCTCTCTCTGTGGTGCTATAATTCTTCTCTGCTTTCTTCAACTGGCAACTAGCGTAAGCAATGGGAAGTTCATGACCATTCCATTCTTGGCTCAACACTGATCCAATGGCAAATCCTGAAGCGTCGGTAGACAAAATAAAGTTTTTATTGAAATCTGGATATCGCAAGACTGGTTCACGTGTTATGGCGTTCCTGAGATACTGAAAAGCTTCCTCGCACGAAGAGGTCCATACAAATGGTGTATTTTTCTTAGTGAGTGAGGTTAGTGGTAAAGCTTCTTGGGCGAAATTCGGAATGAATCTCCGATAGTATCCGACCAATCCCAAAAATGACCTCACTTCGGTCACGTTCGTTGGTATAGGATATTGGTGAACAATTTCAATTTTTCTTGGGTCTGGTTTCACTCCGTCCTTCGAAACAATATGTCCTAAATATGATGTTTCCGTTTTCATGAAATCGCATTTCTGAAAATTTAGAGTGAGGCCTGCCTCTCGTATTCTATCGAAAATTTGTTTCAATTTTCCGATATGTTCTTCTACATTATTCTTCGAGAAACAAATGATGTCATCTAGATATACAAAGCAATGTGATCCTGTCAGCCCCGACAGTACTGCATACATAAGCCTCATCCACGTGGCTGGGGAGTTGACCAATCCAAATGGCATCCGGTTACATTCGTAGTGCCCCCACGGAATCGAAAATCCTGTTTTCTCCTTGTCCTTTCCTTCAATTTCCACCTGCCAATATCCTTTACTCATATCCAATGTTGTAAATACTTCTGCGCCCCCTAGAGAGTCAATTGTCTCATGAATATTCGGAATGGGAAAGAAATCCCTTTTTGTGACCGCATTTAGGCCGCGGAAATCTATACAGAAACGGTATTTTTTCTCTCCGTCGGCACTTTTCTTCTCTACCAGAACTACGGGAGCGCTGAATGGTGAAACCGATGGCCTTATTATTCCGTCCTTCAACATTTCTTCAATCTGGTTCTCCATGATTTCTCTTTGCTTGAATGGTATCCGATACGGGGCGCGATATACTGGTGGGCTGTCTCCAATGTCAATAGTGTGTTTAACTAAACTTGTGGCCTTCAACGGTTGATTTTCCGTAGCAAATATATCTCTATAATTTTCTAAAAACGTCATCATTCTTCTTCTATCATTTTCCTTTAAATGTCCTAGATTTATATCTCCAATAACGAGTGTATCATTTTTCAAAACCGGTGTAGCTTCTTCCTCTTCTACTGATACTTCCTTTAATGTTACCAAGGGGGTTCCTTTATCAATTTTCTGTTCTATTGGTGAGGTGTTCAAGATTCTCACGATAATTTCTCTCTTGTTGTTAGAAATTTTTCTGGGAACATGCACTAAAGAATGAGCCACACATAATCCATTCCTCATTGGTCTGGGTTCTCCCACACGAAGACCTTCCGTGATTCCGGATTTCACAGAAACTTCCAAGTCACAGCCGTGAAAGGCGGGTATGACTATACTCTGACGAGTTCTCACGATATTGTCCTCACCTTGGCTGCGCACTTGTTTGAGATGTCCCTCCCTATGATCCAATAGTCCAGGTGGCTCCTCTCCAGGTCTGAAAATTGCCGGTGGTGTTTCTCCACTGGTTCCTTGGTTCCCATTAATCGCTTCAGTATTGACTCGGAATTCGGGATGAAATAGATCCTCAGTCAAACGACACAAGATGCCAGGGAAAATATCTGATTCTCCATGGCATGGGGGAGCCCCCGAAGTACGAAAGGGGATACTTCTTACATGTTTCGACAAAGCACTCTTATTTTCAACTCTTTTCTTTGTCGGGAGGCCAGATGCATTTTCCATAGTAGTATTTCCATTTATAAAGATTGGCATATTAAAACTTTTGACTCCTTCATTTGGCCTGCCATAGCCACTATGCATCGTATTAATTCCATTTCTAAAGATTGGCACCCCAGAGCCCGAATTTCCATTTATAAAGATTGGCGTATCATTGCCATATTGGGTACCACTTTTCTTGGACTCAAAATGGGCTTCCCCCGCTCCCTTTCTGGCCAAAGCCTTGGTCGGATGACAAAATTTCTTCCCTTCATTCTCAATCGCGGGGAAGAAGTTATCATGGTTTTGTTTCTGATTAACCGTTCTGATACATCCATCATTTTCCAGGGGTATTTTGCATCCTCTCAGGTTCATAACGTTCTCCTGAAAATCTATAACTGGTTGAAATTTAGCGATGAAGTCCATACCTAATAAACCATCTGATGAAAATTTCAGATCATCATTGCATACCACGCATCTATGCATAATTGTTTCTTTGGGCAATTGAAATATAATTTCTACCACGCCTTGTTTACTAAGAATTTTTCCAGATATATCGGTGATAACCGTAGTAGTGTCGGGTATAATAGGGAGGTTAAGCAATTTCGTGACCTTTTCCTTAACCAACGTGATGGAAGCTCCACTGTCCACTAACCAGGTTGTGCATCTTCTTTGAACAAACAATTCGATTATTTTGGATCCGGAGCTGATTTGGAGAACGATGGCATTCTGAGAGGGAGTTGCAAAGGTTAACTCCTTTGGGAGTTGTTCGGGCGAACAGACTTCTCCTATTTTTCCACAGTGGAAACAAAATAGTTTCCGATTGGAAGTACATGTATTCGTTTTGTGGCCTTCCACTCCACATCTGTAGCAACGATTCGTCATATATGGATAGTGTCGACCTTGAGGTCTCTCTTGATTCGCCCTTACGTAATTTCTTCGGCTTCTTTGACTATTCTGTCCGTGCCGGTTTCTGTTTCCGTACCTATGAGTGTCTTGACCAGTATTCTGTGTAGTTGAGCGTATCTGTCTCCTATTCATATTGGCTGTCGAGTTTTGCTGGTTATTGTAGTATCTTCCCTGAGATCTGGAATTCAGATTCGTATCTTCACCATCTAGGAGTCTGATCGAATCTCTCATAATATCGTGTCGTGTTTCTGGAACCATTCGCGACACAATTTCTTCGCATCCTTCTGCTGCTTCCAGACACTCATCTAGGTCGTGGAATTCGCCGACTCGTAATATCTCATTTGTCAGCCTTCTATCCAAACCCTCCAGAAACTGATTAACTAGTAACAAATTTCGATGATACCTCTTTTCTGGTGTTTGGAGTTGGGAAATTGGAAACATTTTATTTGCGATGACTTTAAGTCGCTGGGCATATTCACCTAGTGTTTCCCCTGCACTCCGAATGCATCGTTCTAGCTCCAGTTTCCCTGCTTGTATAGTTAGTTTCCTTCCAAAAACCTTTCGAAACCATTCACTCATTTCGTAGAGGGTCCTTGGTCTCTCTGATGGTAATAGAGCAGCATAATATTCTCTAGCTCTGTCCTTCAGTTTTAATTCTATTGTTCGAATAACTTGATCCTCGCTCCAACCATGGCATATGGCTATACTTTGCACGGCATTGATGAACATTTCGTAGTCTGGACCTCCTCCATAGTTTTCAATCAGTGAAATATCACTATTAGTACCTAGTGTTAACTTCCTTAAATAGAAGTTCAGATCAGTCAATTGTTGAGATGAGATGGAGGTGGGATTTGATGTACTCGCCGTTCCTGCTCCACCTTGCGGAGGCGTGGTCCCACTTTGTCCAGCCATAGTTGGTGAAGATACTCCTGTCAGTACGCTTGTTACATTTGGGCCTTGTCCCAGGCTTGCCGAAGTCGTCACAACTGGAGTGTGGAAGTGGAGGGTTCCCGTGGTAGTAGTCATGGTTTAATTTTTTTTTTTTTTTTTTTTTCACCTAACACTATTTCCACTCCCGCCGTAATTTTTTTTTCTTTCACACTATTGACACGACTTTGTTGTTCCACTAGTTGCAATCTCAATTCCACGTTTAATTATTCTAGTTTTTTTTTTTTTTTCACTTCACTGCACTTCACTTCACTTATAGTATAATTTTCACAGGCGCCTTTTTTTTGTATCACTGACTTCAAACACAATTCACACTATTAACCTAATTTGTCGGCTATAACTGGAAAGGGAATAATAACAAAAAACAAAAATCAAAAAAAAACTCTTGAGGTTTCAATAGGCTGAATATAAGAGGACACAATCTGTATTACCTGTTCTTCAGTTGGCTTACAATTATGCCCTTGTTACCTGTATACCTGTAATACACACAATCACGTGTGTTGCAACTATTCCTCCAAATCTCTGTTACTCTGTTATATTACGAGAAAATTGTAGATCCCGTCTGATGATTTCCTGAAAGAGAAAATTCTAACGAATGCAGATTCCGCTCAACTATCTGCATTTTTTGCAAAACAAAATTAATTTTTCTCTTTACTCACTCTGGAATCACTGACTTTCAAAATTACAACAAAAATATGATTATTCAGTTATTGTTTATCATGAGTTTTTATTTTCCTGACTCGAACTTATTATGGGGACAGTTCGAAACATATTACTTATAGGCGAAGTACATTATTCGTAGATGAAGTACGGTGAAAGTATGTTGTTGTTCATACGAATTTCAACAGAAAAATTATTCGTGTGTCACGATATAATTAAAACCTTGATCTCTACCTATCTGTCTCTAATATCTCGGAAGATAGTAACCCAATTGATGATACTGCTAGTGTTATACTGAAGTATTAATATAATTCTCACATTTATCAAATCCTCGCTTCTAACAAGAGCGTTAAAATTCTTAAATTCATTTCTATCGTAAAGCATAGCAAAGGCTCCCATGTGTTTTTCTGAATGTCGTAGATTAATGAAAATATCAATATACTGGATGAATTGACTTGATTCGATAGATAACTGAACGAAAAGGCTGACGAGGCTTGAAACTAAAGAAAATAAATGCATAAATGATACTATTTTACAATTTTCATGGTTCGGTTTCCTCTATAGGCATTTCTCAAAATTTTTAAATGATCAGTATCTAGGCACTCGCTCAATACTTTTAATAAAATGACTCGATTCTACATTTTTTTTTTTATTGTCAATGCCTTTTTGAGATAAATGCAAAACGGGTTCAACAGTATCATCACTTGAAAGAGATCCTAGATAATCATCGACTTCCTCAATTGTTTTTTTTTTTTTTTTTTTCGGAATTAATTGAAAGGTATCATGGTATTGTTTCGTAATTCCGGTATAACGCTATAATAGTGCGTCATAATACGATCTGAGTTTTTGATGTCTTATTTGTGTACTAACTACAAATTATCTCACAAGTATTCTACAGTAACCTATTCTGAAAAAGAAAATTCCACCCTGGATATAATGAGTTTCCATTGATAATAGCTGTGTCTCATTAATAATATCATCTACATTATCCATTATCAAAGTATCTTTTAGTTTTTTTTTCTTTCTATTTTTCATTTATCTGAGATGCTTGGTATTACAATCGAAAAGTTGTTCTTTCTTTTATACTATATAGTTCAATGGATGGAAGTCAAGAGATTTAACATCCATTTTCAAATTTTTTTTAAATGATAATCTATATACACAAATTTACCTTTAACTCGTGCGAAACGTACAAAGTCTATTATTCTCTGATATATTTATTGGAACATACATGAACAGAACTAATCTGGAATTTGGAATGTCATTGAGTCGAAATCAAACTTAGTATAGATACTAAATTCGTCATTAAATTCAAAAGCTTCAAGAATGAGACAAAAAAAAACATATAGAAATTCATGCTAGGTCATAAAACTCATTTTCTTTGCGTTACATAGAACTAAACCGTAATTGAATTTTTATATTGATTTTTCATTTTCTATTGAACTGTTGATGACAAACAAACAAAAACGTAAATATTTTCTTCACTCGTTAGTAGTGTAACTTCTACACATTATTATTTCTCCTAATGGAATGAAACGTTCGAGAACTATAGTCGATTGGTGGTTGAACTGTATCTTTTTCGGTATTGTTGATTACACCAAAACTTTCATAAGATGATAGATTCTAAAAACGAGCATTTGAAATAAAACTCATTTATTCCAAAGGTAGTGACTGTATGAATTTTCAAACTTCCAGACTCAAAGACATTCTATCCTAATTAAAACAAATTTGTCTGAATATAATCAGTATTGTATGTCATCATATCAAATGGAATTTAGGTAGAATATACAGGTATGAAAACTGATGATTTTGAGACTATATTTTTTTGTCCAGGAAGACTAATCCTCAGGTAATAAAATGTTTCTTAGGGAAGAATTACTGTAGACAATGAAGATGGTTACCAATTATGAGATTAAAAATAAAATGGTTGTTGTAAATACCCGATACAAGGACATCGGTAGCGTAATTTCTCTGTGAATAAATACAATTATCGGTATTGAGATAATCTGTAGAGAACAATTATTATTTTATAGCGAATTTTTACCATACTCTTTCAAGATACCGCGGAATAATACTATTAAAACCCTCATAATCATTAGGAGCCCTTTTTTTTCAATATATGTATAAAAAGGTATCTGAAAAGTATAAATTCAATAAAACCCTATTGCCTTCAACAGAAACGAGACCAAGCGTTACAATTTCGAAATCTCTGCAATTTTTCTTTATAATTCCTCATTTGATTCCTCATTTATTTGTACTCGAAATTTGTATTGGAATTTTATAGCCTGTGCAGTTTGATAAACTGTGAAAGGTGAAAAAACTCTTTTTATTTCTGAAGTAACGTTATTCTTTTCTTTACTAATGACCAATTTCGTAAAATGACTATGCATGTTTGTGTTATGCCAGAAAATTAAAGCTCAAACCAGAGGATATTCACTTTCAGAATACTAGGGCCAAAAGATTTGAGGTTACTCCAAATAAAAATCAAGTGAATCCAAAACTCTCATTTACATCTATCATTAAGATTTTTGACGTATCATATAACGTGCTTTAGACTCTTGTCCTGGGTATAATATTTTCAGGGTAAAATCATGACTATATTTTTCTTCAATAGGCCTTTTACGAATAAAAAAAAAATCAACTATTTCGACTTCTTGTCTGAATTGTGGCCTGCTTGAATTTGGTATAATTTTGTACTGTTACATTTCGGTATTTTGAGTCCGTTTTTTGTTCCTGAAATAGCATGAGTTGCTTATTGACTGTATACATAATGAATACTGTATTTTGGTGGTATTCTGACTTGAATGGAAAAAATAATATTGTTTAAACTTGACTTATGTATACATTATTTATGTATCCATGGCACGAATTATCTCTATTCTGAACTATTTTCTGTTTTCCTGAGAATTGACAAAATTTCAATTAAGTTCACAATTATTTACACATGTATCTCAATCATATCTTTTTTTTTTAAAGTAAATTTTCGATCTCATTGTTTTTCGATATAAAATGATTTGAGATTCAGGTAAGACAATTACCACAAAAGCAAATAACACATACATTCACATGTTGTTTAGATTCAAAACGTTCGTTGAGCTAATATCTTCAATAAAAAAAAACTTGATTGACTGTTCATATTCGAATCGCATAGCGCGGTTTCATTTTTACACTTGTTATCGTTTCTTGTCTTGCCAATGAAAATCATAAATCACTACTTCGGATTTGAAGGGTCTTACAACTAAGTGGTTTATGGCTTTCCTTCTTGGTTGTACAGTGCGGACACGGGCCAACAATATTGCATTCTTAAGAATTTGGGTATTCGTAAAATAAATTACTGAATGCAAAATAATGATTTACTATCAAATTATATGTTAGGAATGCTTTTACTACATTTCACTGTACTTCCTGTGCATTCGACATTTATTATTTGTACTTCATTTATTCTAGTGAATTGAGAATAATTTGACTGAATTCGATACTCTTAAAAGATTTCGCTTTACCTATTTCACTGGTTTTAATTAGTTTTGGTATAGAATTAATCAAATTATTCTGTTTTACGGCATTAGCCGGAGTTTTCGTTTCGATTCGTTTGAAAAGAGTGAGTTTTTAACAACAATAAAATTTGTGCATTTTATCCTTCATTCTGGAACGATTTGTGGAATGCTAAAAGAGAGATTATGTTACCATTTTTGCTAAGTGTATCTTTGGTTGGTCGTTTCTATATAAAAACAAAAATAGATCTTCAGCTAATTGTAATAACTAATTCTTCACTTAAATGACTCTTAGTTTGATCATAACAGTTTCCAGAAAATGGATACTTCACTTTAAACATAATGTAAGAATTATAGTAACAAAATGGAACATGATTACATGAAATTGAGAAATCCGAAATTAACTCTTTCTTTTAAATAGGTTCATTTCTACAAATTTGCGTGATTCGTAATCTGAGCAATTTTTTTATGTTGCAAAACAGAAACCCCACATCGTAAGACACCATTATAACAATTTACGAGACTTCCTATCTGAACTTTATTCCCCTTTTATGCATCAGAGAAAATCTCGAATTGTCAATGTCAGAACTAGCCGAGCGGTAACTAGATTCACTATGGTATGATATGGTTTAAATATTCAGAAAGAAATGACCATCCAAATTACACTTCGCGACAATTAACAGAAATTCACTTACCCGCAGTCTCTCTTATCGGTTACTCGCTTCCATGGACAGCCACCGGATCCTCGTCGCTGGAACTCTGGGTTTGCAGGACTGATCGCAGTTCGCGATGTATTCACGACTAATATAATATTACTATTTGATACCTCAGATTCACTTCTTAAGGATGGGAATTGAATTAAACAAGAACTACTGTTGGTTTCTACCAGCAAGTAAACACAAGAGTACGAGACTTATTTGAATTTATTGACTGAATTCATAAAATGAGAGTGGACATCAAGTGAAAGAGTCCCTGGCCTATCCTTATACTACCTAATACACTATTTGGAAGTTGACCCCCAAAACCCCTTAACAAGGCTCTACGATATAATCAACAATTACCTGATTATAATGAAACTCTCAAAGTTCAAAGGGATGAACTACTTAGAATAATGAACCCAACCCAATTTCTCCAAATTACTTAATTGAAAATTGAATATTCACTAAAAGAATTGAGCCACAGAAAGTGGTCCAACTTAAAAGAAAGTACCCTGATTGAGTGAATTTTAACACTTGCAATTGTGAATGATTGTTCAATACATGGAAATAAGAATGTGAATCAGAACTAATACAAATAACGAAATTAATTACACTGAAGACTCTATATTCACGATGCTACTATCAAATCAAACGAATGAAGACGAAAAACTGATTCTTGGACGCTATTCTTCTGATATTTATAACCTAGGTTCCGCCACCCACGAATAGTAACTATATTGCTGGGAATAGGGCAATTTCAAGGAATGGCATATGTTTGTTCCGACAAAGGTTCTCTTTACCAGTCTGATATTCTAAAGGCTATCCCTGAATTGTTTTTACAATATTACAGGGGTGGTTCAACGTTTTCTACATTAATTCTAGCTAAATATCTCTTTCAATTGATAGATTTCGAAGGATGTGGTTAATCCATGTCCACTCATGTGTGTCTAACCTGAGAAAACCACATCCTAAAAAACTCAGGTTTCATTACCAAAACACCTAAATTTACAATACTAAAATGTTTCTATCCCCACGATCTTTCATAACTATTATTTCGGTTAGTAGCAAGGTAAATATTACTGATTTTTGAACGATTTCGAACAGTTGTTTTTTTTTTCTATTATGATTTTCAACATTTCGTCAATTCCTAGTTAATCATTTTGTAACCCCTCGTAACACGCCGTTCGACGGCCTGGAATTCACATCTGTTTACAGAGAGGAAGTATTGTTATGTCGTTGCAATAGCCATTAGAATCTTAAGTAAATAATTTCGTAATATTTATTAGGGTGAATATCATCTGGGAACCTTAAGTGTTTGTACTTGGAATTCCCTATTATCGGTTCGTTTCATAATTTCCAACATGCACATTTTATTACAATGCACATTTTATTACAGTACCAGCCCAAGTACGAGCTGTTGCGTGAGGTGTTGGGCGGCGTGAAGGGGGTCGGGTATTTCCCATTCAAGGACAACGAAGAAATTACAAGTCCACACGAGGCGAAACCGAACTCTGTGTTCATTTTCGACGACGTCGCCTGCGACGGCCAGCAGAAAATTCGAGAATACTACTCTATGGGCCGGCACAAGGACATCGATGCCGCATACCTATGTCAGACGTACTCGAAAATACCCAAACAACTCATCCGAGATAACTGCAATTTGGTCGTACTCTTCAAGCAGGACGAAATCAATATGAAACATGTATTCGACGAACACGTCTCACCTGACATGTCTTTTGATCAATTCAAACGAATGTGTTCGGCATGTTGGGACGCTCCCTTTGGCACTCTCGTCATTGCCAAAGATTTCAATCTGAACGAGGGACGTTACCGCAAAGGTTTCGACACATATATAAAAGTATGAAACCATCGTCATCACCTGTCATTCCGCTTCAAGATGTCGTCCGATCGAGTTGCCATCGCTACACGCAAACGAAAAATCACCGAACTCGCACGCTCCATTCGAAAAAAGTACTTGGCCCTAAAACTGGGCAAATCCGAACAAGACGAATCTATCGGAAAGCTGTTCAAACCCATTTCGCAACCGCTGCAACAGATTGCCCAATCCTCCAAGGCCATATTGATTCGTACGGCTGCTGCCAAAAAGATCAAAAAGGAAGCATCGGCTTTGAAGCAGGAGAAACCCGAGAAAAAAGAAACCGACGACGACGACGGCAGTGAAGAGGAATTCGACGATGCCGCACCGTGGCTACCTTCGAATTTTACCAATGACGTAATGGACGACTACCTGAATCGATATCCGAGCATAGCCCAACCTTACCTGTACGAGCACCTGAAAAACGACAAAAAAATCGACAAAGTATACGGTCCCGTATACGATGCGAGTTCTTCGTCGTGATTGTTGGGCACCGCACCCATCAACTTTGAAGCGGACGGCTCGATAAAAATCAATAATGTGCACACGTTAGAGGGAACGCCCTCCTTGTACGATCTCATCTTCTACGACGACCCCGACGACGATGACATTCAACAAGATGACTTCGATGCGTATCGCCGAATACTGGAATTGACCAATGTTCACCGAGACGCTAGGGGACGTCTGAAGGGCTCCTCCAAGCGCAAGTACAGAAACATCATAAAACCCATGTTTGTACATCATACAGGTAGCGGCGGCGGCCGCAGTACATTGACGTACAACGACAAACCGATGGAGTACATCTATTGGGACGACCCGAACGAGCTGGTGGATCGCCTGCGGCTCCTGATGGCCTCCAAACAGGCGGGAAATACGTCTCACGACAACGAAATCGTCGCCATCATCAATGAACTGAAGGAGGCCGATATAATACGTTTACGAAACGTTCGTCCCTCATTCACATCATGAGCGTCGACAAATTCGGTCATCGTTCCGGAGGCGCCACTTCGTCGTCGGCGGTCACCCTGTCATCCATTCTACATATTCCGCCAACGTTCCTGCGCACTCCCGACGGTGACTTGGACATTGAGAATGTGAAAATTTGTAACTTGAAAGAACCGAAGGTCGACAGCGATGCCGTCACCAAGCGATACGTCGACTCTATTGCGTCTCAGCTGAACGAAGCGATGACTGGGCATGTGGCAACGCTGCATGACTCATCGCGCAAGTATGCAGACGAGATAAGCGCACGTGCAAAGAAAGATTTGCGAAAGGAAATAACAAGTTTGAAACGCCGCATCGAACAACAAGAAAATACGTTGAATAAGCGGCTGAATTTGGATTCGGACCAACTTACTCTGCTGGAAGGTCGAATGACGGACATATCCAAAATGATGTTCGAAATACAAGATAAATTGGGCAAACACCTGGACGGTAAGGTCATTATCGATCTGGACTCGAAGCAGCAGCAGCATTGATATGGCTACGAAAAAACACGTGGTGGACGAACTGCATCGGCAGGCTCGTCGAAGGTTTCCGCGACGTCGAACCATCGTCAGGGGCTTGGACGATACTTGGCAAATGGACTTGGCCGATTTGCGGTTGTACAGCACTCTCAATAAAAACCACACCATGATAATGGTGGTCATCGATTGCTTCTCGAAATTTCTATGGACGCGGCCGCTGAAAACGAAGACGGGGGCCGAAATCACCGAGGCATTCAAGGACATCCTCGACAAGTCGCAGCGGTGTCCCAAAAATCTACACACCGATCAGGGCACAGAGTTTTTCAATGCCAAATTTCAAAGTCTGATGCGTGAGAGGAACATCAACCACTACAACACGTATACCATCATGAAAGCCGCCATTGCAGAACGGGTAATACGGACGCTCAAAGCCAAATTGTTCAAGTATTTCAGCTTGAAGGGTTCGTACAAGTGGTTGGACGTTCTGCCGAAAATCACCGACGAATACAACGCCACCAAACATAGAACGATCGGCTGCAAGCCCTCCGAAGTGAACAAATCCAACGAAAAAATCGTCGTCAAGTACGCATATTCGAATCGAAAAGTTGTGCGACGAGCGCCCAAGTTCAAGAAAGGTGACGTCGTACGCATTTCCAAGGCGAAACACGTTTTCGAGAAAGGTTATGTGCCCAACTGGACCACAGAGCTGTTCGTTGTGAGCGCCGTCAGGGTTACCAACCCCATAACGTATATGCTGGAAGACCAACAGGGCAACCCCATAAAAGGTGCGTTCTACGAGGAAGAACTGCAAAAGACGCGCAACCCAGACGTCTATCTCATCGAAAAGGTATTGCGCAGAAAAGGAAAGAAGATATACGTCAAGTGGCTCGGTTTTGACAACCGACACAACAGTTGGATAGACTGCTCCGATGTGGTGGGGGAAGACGATGCTTAGTGTTGCGCTGGGCCGCGTCCCTCTCAGTTCAACTTCAGTCATGAGTCAAGACAGTGGCTATTCAAGCGGTTGCAGCATCACAAGTATGCTTTCGAGTTCGGGTCGATTCAGTGGCGGCGGCGGCGGCAGTAGTGACGAATCCAATTGGTATTCGACAGACGGCAACTTTGATCGACATTTGACACGTATATTGGAGAAGTACGAGATGGCTGCCAGAATCGAGGAACATATGTTGCTGCAGTTCTCCTTCATTGTGGAGAGTTTCGAAATACGTGTGGGACTTTCTCCGGCAAGAACCTTCAGCCCGTCCATCATACTCGCTCATCCGTACAGGTGGGCGAAGTTTTCGAAGATTTCCTTCAGTGCCTACGAATGGTCTGTGCTCTGTGACCTGTTTCAACAGAAAATGGATGACTTTTTCACCGAACCGATCACCGACGATTATGATCCGATAACTTTCCCAGTGGGCGACTACTGCAAAGTGACGCAGACCATCTGGGAAGATACAAGAATGCTGCTCGTGGAGAAGCATGGCGAGTGCTTGGAGCTGCAGGAAAATGAAGTTTGGAAAATCTTCTCGGCGAACAGCACAATAGTGAAGAACCGAGTCGCCATGTTGGATTCCATCAACTTTTGTGCCTACTACCACAATCTGCTAGATGGCGTTAGACGCTACTTTCGCTCCAACCCGGACGCCACCTTGGGAGGCATGCAACTTCTGACGACGTTCAGCGACATCTGCCCCGACAGTTTGCTGAGCAACGCCATGAACGATTATCTTTTCTACTATAGAACCAATATTTTGAATGATCTATTGAAAGATGAATAAACTTGTTTGTACGTACACTGTGTGTCTTATTTTTGAGGTTTTTTATGTCATTTTTTCGTCGGAAAAACGCGCCATTTTCGATGCAGTTTTTTCGACGAAAAAATTGCATCAAAACGCACCATTTTCGACGTGTTTTTCGACACTCATTTTCGATGCGTCGAAGTGACAGAAAAACGTCGTTTTTCACGTGTTTTTTCGACGCTCATTTTCGATGCGTGAAAACGCGTGAAAAACGAAGGTTTTTTGTCACTTCGACGCACCGAAAATGAGCATCGAAAAAACACGCAAAAAACGACGTATTTTGGTCACTTTGAAAATGACAAATTTTGGGCGAGAAACAGTCGATGAAAACTGCACAATTTTCATCCCATTTTACATGTATTCTTATGGGAAAAACTGGCGATTTTGATCGACTCATTTTCGCACAAAAATCATCGAAAAACGACCAGTTTTTCACGATATTTCGGTGCTCATTTTCGGTGCGTCGAAGTGACAGAAAAACGTCATTTTTCACGTGTTTTTTCGACGCTCATTTTCGATGCGTGAAAACGCGTGAAAAACGATGTTTTTCTGTCACTTCGACGCATCGAAAATGAGCATCGAAAAAACACGCAAAAAACGACGTTTTTTGGTCACTTTTGACGCGTCAAAAACGCACCGTTTTTGTGCTGTTTTTTCGCCTCAAAAATGGCATGTTTTTTGCTTGCAAAAAAACTTGCTATTTTTGATGTGTGCCTGAAGGGCCTCTCTCTCTCTCTCTCCCACACACACAAAATCAAAGTCAGTAGATTTCAGATACAAGTATATATATTTCCTATAACATATAATTCTCTATATATATATTGATATGTACAATTGTTGAGACAGATGGGGAAAAAAACTCAACTTTACACCAAGTCATCGTCGTCAACATCTTCCATGACGTCGACGTTTTCGAAAGCGTCGGGGTTCACTGAACCCCGACGCGTTTCAGAAACGTCGTCGACGACGTCCTCCAAAACCGAATAATGACCCCACGGATATGTATCGAAGCTATTCGGGATCAGTTTCCTCTTGTCATCGTGAGGACTTAGCGCGATTTTTGTCTGTTCAACACTAAAAACGTTGTGAGCATACGAACGAATGCACCTTTGAGTTGCGAGATTTTCGCGATTTTCCTGCAGGCAATTCAGATAATCCTCAAAGGTGATATCGTTCGCGACCACATTGTATTTGACCCCCTTGGACTTTTTGACGCATTTTTGCCCCTGAATTTTGAAAGTGTACATTTTTGCCCGCAACCCCACGAAATCTGTCATGATGCACCCGTTGGCTTCATCTTTCATCAAACCGGGTACTTTTTTGTTTGCTTGCGGAATTTTGAATGGGTTATCGCTTGGGTAATCGCTCGTATCGAATTTATCCAGGTGAGACGCAATGAGATCTCGGTAGGCGTCGTCACAGGTGAGTTCGTACACCAAAGAGTCCGTATCGGTATACATGAGCTTACACTGGTCTCGCGTATACTTTTTCATCATGAAATCATAATGGAAATCGTATACGCAGACCTTGGATATGTCGAGGATGGACATGCCGATATACAGGGGTTTGTTGAACTCCAAATCGCACTTGAGGAGTTCGATAGCCATGAGGTCGTTGTCGAAGATGGTTCGACTATGGAATTTGGGACTGCTAATGAGATTTTTGGCACCAAACCTGCCGTGCCACCGGTTGACCAGTTTCACCACTCGGTGTTTCCGGATGTTTTCCATTGTTTTGCCGAAAACACTGTTGTTGGCAAGCTTGTAGTGGTTTTTGCCAAAGGTCGTGGTCGCCTGCGCCCGCAACCTCGTATTCAGTTCGATGTAGGGCTTGAGCCAAGCCTGCTGCTTGAACTGAAGTACTTTGTGTACTTTTGTGAGTACAAGTCCGTGCGATAGTGCCTGTTTCAGTAGCCGATAGTGTACGACGTATCTTTCCTTTCGGTACAGGGTGGTCATCAATTTTGGGTGTTTTGAGTTTGGCGGTACTCGGTGTTCGGCGCACATCGGAAAATCTCGATGTTTGTCGTGGAGATGCTCGGGGTACTCCAAGTCGACCTCGAGGATATACCCAACGTCGGACGAGTCCGAAACGTTGCGAATATCCAGATCTTCGAAGTTTTCGACCCATTTGAATTCGCCCACCGGCAAATGTTTCATCATGGCCCATCCATAGAGGTTGTTGACATCGAAATACATCAAGTACTTGGACGGTTTCGAGGGATCGAACTCGGCCATGTACTTGTTGTTGGCTTTCGAATAACGGTTGCAGCACTGGCTGATACCACCTCGAATGCCCCGCTCTATGAATAGCACCATGTCGACGTCTCTGAGAAGTTCCAACTTGCACTTTGTGTACTTCAACATACACGACCACGTATAGCCGGGCATGGTGAAGTACCAAGCGGGATCGAGCCCGTAGGTGCTGTGGCCGATCTTGCGGAAATTCTCAAAGATGTCGGTCAGCAACAAGATGTCGGTTTTCATGTACAGATCCGAATATTCGCCGAGGGTTTTCACCCCGAACGATTGCCACACCCGTTGCGCATGCTCGTACTCGCTTTCGGTGATGTCGCAATCGTTCAGTTTATTGTGAAATTCCTCGAGAGCTGGCAACTGTGTACACTCCAGTTTGTCCAGCGTGTCGACAAAGTCGTATGGGAATACCCCTTTGCGCGTGAGCAGTTCGTATTGTTCGGCGCTCACGTGACTGAATTCTTTGCGCGTTGCGCGCAAGTCTTCAGTTTTCATCGTGCGCACCAACCCATCCAAACTCATACTCAAAAATCGGAAAGAGTCGATGAAGCGGAATTTGATGGTCGTCTCCTCGTCGTACTGTGTAAAGGAAATGTACTTTTCCTTATTGATCGGCAACAGGACTATGCGTCCACGTTTAGCCAAGTCCCTGATGATAAAATGGCTGTCGTAGCCGCCCAAGTTGTGGAACACAATGGGCACTACGAACTGCTTCTTGTACTGGAGGTTGCATTGCGCATGCGCCCAGCCCCGGAATAATCCGGTGAAATGGTCGTGGTCGACCACCTTTGCGTCCTCCGCCTTGAAGGGGAGTTCGCAAATGTGGCAGATTTTGGCAGAGTCTCGGCCCGAAGGATATACATCCATCGGTACGATATGATGGATTTTGGCCTCAACCTCTTTGGCAATGTCCTTCATTCGATCGGCGAACCATTCCATCGAGTCTGCCCCCCGATGGCTATCGTAAAACGACAAAGAATCGTCGTAAGTGCATTTGAAATAGAAACCTGCGCTGAAAGCCGAATGTTTTTGGTATTTTTGGGTTTTGCTCATTTTGGACTTGGTCAAACTGTCATCAAACGGTTCCAAAATGCTCTCGAAATCCGCGTAGATCACAAAAGGAGCTTTCTCCTTGAAAACGAAATTTCGAAATTCGATATGTGTGTATTTTGGAAATCTAATTTTGCATGAATTTTGTGCCTCGCAGTCAACCGTATGACTGTCGAGTTTCTCCTGCGTCGAAAAGTAATTCAAACATCGGTCGCAAATGAATTTTTTGTGGCCGTTCTTGCTGAGTTGTTTGTTGACAAGTCGAGACAAGTCTTTGATCCAACAGTAATGTCCGCGGATGTTTGTGACGTCATCATCCGTGTCGTCATCGTCTTCCTCGTATATTGTCGGTAGTGGGTCATAGTCATTGATTTTTGGTGTATATGTTTGTTCGATCAAAAGTAGATTTACATGTCTGTCTAATTTCTTTTTCGTCTGTCGAATGGGAGCAACATCGAAATAGGGTCGAGAGTCTGATGATGGTTTGATCAATTCCAAAATGAACACGTTGACCGAAATTGAGTTCAATTTTTCGAATTTATCGATTTGCTTGATGGTCATGGGAAATTTCAAACCCTCTGTATTCAACTTCCCACGCCAATTCGGATACGATGATGTACGATCAGAATTTTTACCATTTTGTACTGGATATAGAGCCGAAACGATTACCCAAGCGAAACATGCATCGTCATCGTTTTTGACGTTGATGCATGCTTGTTTTCTCTTGATTGGTTCCGGAAGTTCGATGAAAGATGAACCACGCCCATTCCCGAATCCCGATTTATTGATATTTATTTCCAAACTCACGATTTTCCTCAAAGACCACCCACTTTCCCTCCCGCTGAATTCGTCCAATTTGGTCAAGATTTTTCCCTCGATATTTTCTTTGAACCACGCTTTCAAGTCCGTCCCCTGGTCAATTACTTCGTTTTTAGTGTTGAAATATTTCATTTCCACACTTTCTTGTTGATCGGCGGAAATTTTGAAGAACTCTCCGCAGAAAGCTGCATTCACTTTCAGCGACGCTCCGACCTTCTTCAGTGCGTTCATTATGCGACGCTTGAATAGGCTGAAAGCGTCGCTGAAAAATTGAAGTACATCTTTGTGCTTCAAGTTTATGATTACCCCTGTACGTACGCGCCCCTGAAAGGTGGAAATCAAGTCCTCCCAGATGACGCGGCTTTTCAACTTTCGCGCCCCTCCCCCCGCTGTCAACCCCCGCCCCTCGACTGGATTTTTCAGAAAATTTTGAAACGCTTTGACATTGGCCTAAATTTGTTTGAAGTTTTCTCAAAATGCCGATTGAAGAGGAATCCGACACCCGAATAGCTTTTTTCAATATACAAACAGATCGTTTGCTATGCTTTAGCCAAAGTTCGCGTTCCGCCGCGCTGAATTTTGTCCCCAAAGTTTTCCGAATTTCCCCAAATTTAGCAATCATTTCGTCACTGACGGCGGATATGTCTGCCATTATTCGGTTTTATGGAAATATGGTGCAAACAGAGTATTTTCCTCACCTGCTCAATCAGTTTTCGACAAATTCGAAGGGGATCGTCTTTGCGGCGGTGGTGGCTCCCCCCTCCTTGATGACTATCGAGTATTTTCCTGGGGTGAACTGCTCCAATTTATCCCGCAGGACTGCCAACACTCGTCTAGGCAGGAATACTTCGTTATCTGGGAGATCTGCAACGACGGCCTCCCCAAACTTTGTCTTCACAAGACGCAGCTTCTGAATAAGATACGGCAGGTTTTTCTGCAAACTGCTCAGCGGAATAGTCTGCTTATATCCAGATGAGCTGGCGACTGCGTTTATATCTGCAATTTCCATCTAAAATGAGTGATCGTCGTTTCAGAAAAAAATATCAAGTGCCCAAAGGAAAAAAAAATTTTGCCACTCAGCCAAAAAATACGAGATTTTTTTTTTGGCTCACCCTGTATGAGCCGTTCGAAAAACTCACACACACTGTATGAGCTAACCCACCCCACATGAAAAATATTTGGATGTCATGAGCAATCGGGACACTTTGACAGAAAAAGTTTCGACACACACACTGTATATGCCGTTCGAAAAAAATTTACACTGAGCTAATGGAGAAAGTTTCGGCACACGCCGTATATGCCGATCGAAAAAGTCACACACTGAGCCAACGGAAAAAGTTCAGACATACGCTGTATATGCCTTTCGAAAAAATTTACACTGAGCCAACGAAAAAAAAAAAGTTTCGACACACGCTGTATATGCCGTTCGAAAAAAATCACACACTGAGCCAACGGAAAAAGTTTCGATCTATATATGGCGAAGATCGCACTCAACCTGTATGAGAGCCGTTTTGCGCGAAAAAAAAACACTCCCGAGTATGAAGGAAAAAAGGTACTTACATTTTTTCGTATGAAGACACTGGACACAACACTTTGTTGATTGAGAGAGAGAGCGTATTGACTGAGATGTTCACTCGTCGAATTCTCGAAGCAAAATGATGCGCGTCGCTTGTCGATCATAGCCAAGTTGACGCAATCCCCTCCCGCGCCGCGTCCCGCCCGCTAGCGAGCTGCGTATAACCGTCTGCATTTCTCGGAAAAGCGCTTACGTCATCACGTTTGCACGTGTGCTTTGTTTTGCAAGTCTCTCAGGCATGACCTTCTGCAATTCTCGGAAAAACGCATGAGTCATCACGTTTGCTTGTTTTCGTAAAAAGCTCGGTTGTGGGGATTCACCCGAACACCCATTAATCATTCGATGATATCTTTGACGAACATGCCGACAAAAGAGCCGCCTTGCACGTGAGCCTGGGAACTCGCCGTTCGGGCTTTTGCAGGTCTCAACATGTCGACGACGACCGTTAGCGGACATGGGCGGAGTACCAACGGGGTAACGGGGTCCACGACCGCGCCCGCTGACATAGGCGTAGTATGTTCCCTCAAACCCCCGAAATACGCTAGGCCACTACGGCCTCACCTGGAGATGAGGCCGTAATGGCTTACATATACTACTGATACTTTGATCTCAGGAATAAATGAGTGGATCTCAATTTTTTTGAAAGGGACACCCTGTATATTTCAACATTTTTGAGCTCTACATTCAATTTTAGATTGACTTTCGTCAGATAATACTATTCAGATTTCGAACCGTTTTCGAGATAAACTGTTTCAAACGGAAATTGACATAGTTTCCTTGTTCATCACTCATTTTTGTAAAACAGATGTCGTTAGATGTTTCTAAATTAGTCACAGATAATACAATAAAAAGATAATTATTAAAATATTCTTCAACCATCGGATGAAACTTCTCTTCAAACAATAGTTTTATTAACGCTGAAACACTAACTGAAAATAATAAACCCATAAATTGATGAGTTAATTTAATCGTCAGTGTATTTCAGATAATGTTCAAACACATCTCCACCTCTACTTAAACAAACATGTAATCTCTTCATAAGATTGTCATGTGTAGCGCTTCTGATCAAGTCTGGAGTCAAACTATTGAAAGCAGTTGTAACTCTCGATTTCATATCTTCCATTGTTGTTATTGGAGTGAACCATATTTTTAATGAAACTCCACACGAAATAATCTAATGGATTGCCATCTGGTGTTGTAGAAAGCCAACGAAAAGGTCCATTATTACCAATCCATCTGTCTTCGGAGATTTCAGTTAAAGCTTCGCTGACTGAATGAGAATTATGGGGTGGAGCACCATCCATTTGGTACCATACATGTTCTCTTCCTGCTCAATTATTTCCAATCTTCATATTTTCATGCATTCAAATTATCATCATAAAACGCGATATAAAAAATTGACCCATTCTTTATGGCACAAAATACATAGAATTGCCATCTTTCTTGATTTTCTGGTGCCCAATAATGACTGTTGTGTCTATTGAAAACTCCATTTCTGGGTGAACTTGGCCTCATCTGTCCATATGATATTGTCAAGGAAATGTTCATCCTCTTGAGTCTTGACCAGTAACCATTCAAAAAATTCCACTGTACGAGGTAAATCAGTCTCTTTCACATGTTGGACACAGTAGAATTTATAGGGATGCTTTTTATGCTTATTAGGAATTCGACGAATTTGTCATGTAGGGTATACCTATCTCCCTTTCAGCCTCGTGCAGAGAAGCATTTTTTGGAAATGCATGAAAGTATCCCAAAACTGTTATACCATTGTCATCATCATCCACTTTAGTCTTCTTTCGAATGATTTTTGGACGGAAGTTTCCATTCAACCCACAGTTTTTTAGTAGTCGATTCATCACATTATTATTCGGCTTCGGAAGTTGTGGATATCTTTCATGAAATACTCGGCATTTTCTTCTTGCGATTCTATTGCACTCACCATAAATTATTAATAAATTCAAGAAATCTTCATTACTGTAAACTAATCTTGACATTATTCTATTATAATTGGTAGCTATCACAATCAGTCGAAACCACCAACGAAAGTCTGACGTTAAATAATTGATTTATTTATTTTTCCAAAGCACACTATTAAAAAATATTAATGTGCACTGTTGTACGTTAGAGACCGATACCTCAATGTATACAAATTGTAACTTTTTTTAAGGTAGGTACATACCAATTTCGAATTGACTGATCTGAGACAGTTGAAAAACTGGACCAAAAGGAAATATTACTAAGTACAAAAAAAATGTTGAATATCCAAAATAAGTGATGAATTCAAGAAAACGAGCAAGAAAATCAATTTCCGTTTGAAACAGCTCATCTCGAAAACAGTTCAAAATAGAAATAGTATTATCTGAACGAAGTTAATCTAAAAATGAATGTAGAGCTCAAAAATGTTGAAATATACAGGGTGTTCCATTTGAAAAAATTGAGTTCCACTCATTTTTTCACGAGATCAAAGAATCTGCATTTTTTTGAGACCCTGTATGAGGCAAATGAAAATATGACTCGGAGTGAAGATCCTTATAGTATCACTCCACTCCATTTCAAATTTGATCGTTTCAGTGCAAGAGAGTTCAAGATTATCAGCATTTATGATAGATATTTAATTCCCAAAAGATACAAAAATACATCATTTACATACATGTCTCATTTTTTCAACCTATAATACGTATCTACTGCCTGAGGCTTAGGGAAGATGGCTAGTTGTCTAAATTATTTCAATAATACAGTAATTAATATCGCATATTCGATCCAAAAAACTCGTTTCGACTATAGTAACTGTTGTGGTGTAATATTTTTTTTTAGTTCAACTTCGAATTTTGTTAATGATAAAGATTTGATTGACAAAGGAAAGTGATTGTATATTTTGATTCCCATATACAGAGGCCCCATGCGAGTTCTATTGTATTTATAATTTGGAAGAATTATTGATTGGTCTCTGGTTGGATATGGATGTATATCTGCAGGACGCAACATACAGCCTCTATTCTTGTGAATCAGGAGTGAGACTTGGAATATGTATAAATTAAAAAGTGTGATTATTTTGTGATTCACGAAGTAATCTCGACATGATTCTCTGCTGCATGAACCAAATATTGTTCGTATTGCTCGTTTTTGTATAATGAGGGTAGAATTCGAGTCAACAGAAGAACCCCAAAATTCAATACCAAATTGCAGAAGACTGTGAAAGTAAGCGTAGTATACGGTCATTGCTACTTCCTCATTGGCATTCACTCTGATGATTCTGATGGCAAAAATAGCTCTACTCAACTTTTTGTTCGATTGTGAGATATGTTCAGACCAGGTAAGATTACTGTCGATATAAAGTCCTAAAAATTTCGAAGTACTTGAGGTGTTTATCGTCTTCTCATTCACCCTCATCTCAAAAGTTCATGTCTGGTAAAAAAAATATCGAAATTAATCTATATCTTCTAAACGGTAATAGATAGGTATAGGAAAATAGTATATGAATTTGTTGACAAAGCACTAATGGATCATAATATTATATCATATACGGGGTGTTCCATTTGAAAAATCAAAGAAGCCTCTACTTAGAAGCGACAACGCCGCATCGCATCGTCTAAAATCTTTTAGGCGTGTAGGTCATATTGCTTTATGTATACTGTGAAATTTTCAGGTTCATCGTTGAATAGTTTGCCAGAAACGGCTCATTAACGCTCATCATGAAAAGCCCTGTATTCCAAATGTTACTGTAATAACTTAATGTAACCACGATTGTACCATTGAGTTGCTAATGACCTTGCGTTGTCGATGTGACTGCTTTTATCTTGACTTGAAAAAAACATTGAAGATGCTTTTTTATATGTAGAGAGAAATCAAATCATGTTAAATGATTGGGATGAAAATGTTTGTTCTAATACTTGTATGGATACGTAACTTGCCCTCAGGAAGTACATATGTATCATCATTTTCATATAAATTCAATACTATATTTCAATCTTTTGTTCGATATATGTGGGTTTTCGGAGAATGAATGTCAGTTTTTACGTCTGAATGACAACTAACAGTTGAATACTTTCAAATTCACGATATTATTGGAGTTACTATGAATACTTCTCGTGAAAATTTTGTTGTTGTTCATGGTGTTGATGAAGATAATCGCAAAACACCTGTTCAAAGTCATCAATGATCAACCTATATTGAACAATAAAAATAAAATGTGATTTAAAACCGAACGAATTCATCCTATATGAACATTCCAAACTGCTGCTATTCGCATTTGTATTCATTCCTCTTCATTGGTAAGTGTTTCTAGCCGTTTGATATCGATTTGTGGAAATTCTCGTGTTCACTATGATCACTGATCACACTTTCATCACAAAATATTGTTCGATTGATTTTTAGATGCTTTGTATAATAAAAAACTTCGAACGCCAATGAAAATGATTTTCAGTTCCTTCTAGATGAATCTCTACACATTCCTATCTAGTTTTCAGTAGTGCAATGTCATACCAATCTCATAGATAACTCACATCTAGAGATAATACAGTTTCAAAGGGGAATGAGTTGATAAAACTACCAAAATAATGATATTAATTTCGTTTCGTAATGTTCAAAGAACACCGCGTGAATCAAGGGACAGGAGATACGAATTAACATTCATTTTTAATTTTTGCAGTTTGAAAGCCTCAGGAAAACTTCTCTTGGCAAGGAGTTCCGAAGTTCCGAAGTCTCCAAGATCACAACAAAGGGGTGGGAATTCTGTACTCGTCGGGTCATCCGTGTGGATACTGCCAAGGGTGAAACGATTGATGACAATTCAGAAGAGCATCTACCGTGAAAGTATCTATAGAAGAGAGACAAGTCTCCGACCCTTCTACGATGCTCCAAAATCAAGAATCACCAACAAAACGGATTGCCTTTCTCTGAATAGAATCAGAAAGCTTCAGTGAATGTTTTGATGCCGAGCTTCATACATGAGCACTATATTCCAAGACAGGTCTTATCTGAGCCTTGTAGATCAATAATTAGAAGCTGATGAGAAGTGAAGTATTTCTCTGCATGAAATAGAAATGTAATCATCTGAGAGCAAATCGATCTCATATGGTTTTCCATGAGAGTATATTACTGATCGTAATTCATATAGCATCGAGATACTTGACAATAGAGGGTTTTTCTAATACTGAATGAAAGTGGTCGATACTTGATGAAAGTCCAAATTGAACAAACAATATACAGTTGCCTGTAAGATTTCCACTAATGATGGTTTACCAAAACGCGACAGATATTCCGTTATATGCAATGTATGCAGTTGAATATTTTGTACTGAAAAATCAGGTACGCCGCTCCTGTGTCTTTTAGCAGGAAAACATTCTTGTGTTTTTATAATAAACTGTTACTTTGGGCATTTGGATATTGTAGTGGTTATGGGTGAACAGTTGGAATAGTTGATATCACATTGTTTATACTTCCTTTCTTCTGGGTGTGATAAATATTTGAATTCAGTTGAATTGAGTTGTTCATATACCAATTCTCAGCCACCAGTCAACCCCAAAAGAGCACTATACATGCTTTCTCCAACAGGAATTGAAATCCTTTTTGAGTTCGAGTACATTGATGCGTGCACATAGCTTGACAATTTTCACATATATAATAAACTAGCTTTCGGACGCGACTTCGTCCGCCTAGGAACCTGCGTACGCCGGTAAAGCATCAGATTTTGCCGCTTTTCTCCGACTTGATCAACAGAAACTATTATTTTCCATTGAATTTTTTGTTTATTCATTATAAAATAATGACTGTATCACTACTTAATAGGTAGGTTTCTGTCAGTGAAATAATTCACATGATTGGATCAGTATTTCCGAAAATAACCCTTTACAAGCAAACAAAGTAGGGAACTATATTCCTTTATAATAGTTGTATAGATAACAGCGTAATGAATTAACAGCCATTAATGAAGTGTCATTGAGTCAACTAATGTAAAAAATGAACACCTCCTGACTTTTACAATTATATTTTCGCCATACTGAGTACAAGTTTCCTTCCAGATAGGCTCTTCCGGATTGATTCATAATCGACTTTCACATGATATATTAAACAAATGATATACAGTTGCCTGTAAGATTTCTACCAAACCGTGATACGTGTTTCGTTATACAATGGCTTTCTCAGACAAGAATTACATTCCTTTTTGAGTTCTATCCATTCGTGCTTGGAGGAGCTATTGTATAGCGAAACAATGTATACTTCGAATCTACTGAATTATGTCAAAAATTGCACTACCCATCTGTACGCAGATGATACGCAATTATATTTTAGTTTTTCACCAACTGCAGTAGCCGATGCTTGCTCACGCATCAATAGTGACTTAGAAACATTTGTCCAAGCCGCAACCAATCATTGTCTCAACAATAATCCCAGTAAATCAAATGTCATTGTATTCACAACAAGAAATTGCAATAGAGTTGTTGATAATATGACCATTACTGTCAATAAAAAACACTTGCTGTAGTAGAAGTGGCAAAAAGCCTTGGCATACTTTTGGACTCCAAATTGAGGTTTGAGAAGCAAGTCAATAAGATGATACAACGAGCGTACTCTTCGCTGAAGGTCACATATGGAAGCAGACGTGCTCTCTCAACCGATGAAAATAGCTCTGTGTGAGGCTTTGGTTCTATCCATATTTAACTATGCAGACACACTATATCATCCTAGTCTGACAAACACTTATAAAATGAAAATTCAGAAAGTGCAAAATTCATGTCTTCGGCTCATATTTGGAATGAGAAAGAGGCAAAGTATATCGCATGAACTACGTGATGTCCAGTGGTTGAATATGGGAGACCGAAGGGTCCTTCATAGTGCATGCCTATTCCACAAAATACTCAAAAATGAAGTACCTATCTCCCCTCTATCTTATCCATAAAGTAAAATATAGTACGGATGTCCACAACTTGAACATTAGATACAAAGGAACCCTAACTCCACCCATGTTCAGAACTCAAAGCTTCAAGCGGTCATTCAGTTACCAGTTCACAAAAATTTTTAACAACAAACCCCATCGTATGAAAAAATTAACCCCAACCCGTTTCAAAGTGGACATTTTTGCTTGCTGCTAGAAAATGAGTAAATATATATATCTTTTATTTTTAATCATTGCTAATTTATGCTAATTGTGTTTGTTGAATATTCAAGTGTTAAGTTACGTTCTTGGAAATCATGAGGACGACTCAAGGTTAAGTGGAAGAACAGGTCAATCAGAGATTTATCTTTGAGAGAACTGAACTTCGCCTTTTTTTTTTCAATACTACAATAATACATGCTACAATACAATAATACTTTTTTTGTAATGATATTTGTAACCATTGAAAATAATAAAGACGATTATTATTATTATTAATTGTATATTTGTTTTTCGAATATTTGGTTACACTGAGATCTCTCCACAAATAGCAAAAGCTCATTACCAGGGAAAGAAGACGCAATTCACTGTTTTTTTTATATGCTGTGGAAATTGAAATCAATAATCAGCGATTTGCTGATGTTCAAAATCACTGAAAATTATATTATATCACTAAAAATGGCATGAATTGGAGATATGATCACCTTATTGCTATTATAAAACCACCACTGAAAATAAATCATCAGAAATCTTTCCAGAAAACATGAAATATGAAAATAGAATTCTCTGCTGGGAGTACATTAATTTGATATTCGGATGTACGTTTTATTATTTTCCCCCTTGGTGTTTACCATTTGTACGGTATCATATAAATTAACAAACTTTCCTCCAACAAAAACTTTATTTGATAATAATCCTCGAGATATCTGGTTTGAGAAGGACGACTTTCTTTCCGATTGGAGAAATCCATGAAATATAATTTTTTTTTTAATTTCCATTCGTCGAAGACTCTCTCGAGTGCGCCCAGAGCCAAGAGTCAGTGACATCAAAGCATCTTTTGAGTTTCTGTAGAGATCTCTCTGACATTATGGAAATATCCAACACGACACGAATTACAATTTTTACTTACTCATTTATCAACCTCCGAGCGAGAGTTGTAGTGCCTCAAGTTGTTTTCATAAGCTACCCTACGCTAACGAGAATATGTCATTCTGCGCTGATGCTTGTCCAGACTCAACACACGCAAATGCAAATACAGGTGGCATTCGCGAGACCGAATCGACGAAAATATCCTCGGGGAGGTGATGAAACTGGAAACGGGAGACGACCTAGAACTGAGCAGTTTCTAGACAAGATCTCTTCTTTTACAAAGACTCCAGGCGAAACGCTCGTTTCCAAAGGAAGTTCGCGTGTTTTTCTAGAACATCAAGTGTGCTGTTGCAATTAAAATCAGTGATGGAGGTAACGAGTTTTCCTGCTTATGTCGATGGGTTATGTATTCTGCTTGGAATTTGCATGAAATGGAGTGTTGCTCTTCCTCTGTGTTTTCAGGAATACTGTTCTGCGAATATTTTCTACTGAGGAACTGCTACAGGTGTTTTACTAAACAGGAGCTCTCTCAAAGGGTTATGGACTGATGAGTAACTTTATTGGCGTTTGAAAGCCTTAAATTTCTCAAGAGGGTTTTGGAATAGTACCATATAGAAAAAAATAAAAGATTCATTCCAATAAATCAGTGCGAATTGTTCAACGAATAAAATCATTCCACCAATATCTATTTTCTGGTTTAAAATTCCGAATGTTATACAATCGAAATTATTCGGAGTATTTCAGTTTCATAAAATTTGTAAAATTATTATGTATGAATCTTCCCATTGAGAGATTCATGCTGTGGACTGGAAGTAACAAATTTGTAGGAGAATGTGTTGCTGTGTGCAAAAAAAGTTTTCATAGAGATTCTTCCGTCATTGTGAATTTGATGATGGACCTCACGTCGTTCAGATAGTGTAGAAAGGTGTCCTATTCTATATCTCCGTGGTTCCATACTATAAACGTCGACCTATTCCAACCAGAGGCGGGGCTTCTTCTGGGCGTCTTAGATTTTTTTAAATGCAGTTTCACGCGAAAAGGAAGCCTTGTGATTTTCGGAGAGCACTGCATAAATCAAGGAACAGGAGATAGGAATTCACATTCACATGGAATTTTTGAAGTTTGTAGGCCTATGGAAAAACTTCGATGGCGAAAAATTCGACAATGGAAGCCTGAACCAATACTACCCAAGAAGGAACATTTTCAACCACTCTCAAGCAAATCCTTGATATCTCGGAATGGTACGTATCAGCTGGAGAGTAAACGAATACGTCGAATATTCGCTAGTTTGTTGCTCTTTACAAAGAGCAGAGTGGCCTTTTGATGAGAACCGGCAACTTCGCCAGAATTTGAAATCACTTCGTAAATGAGAATTTGAAAAAACAATAAAGAAATGGGTTACTACTGTTTTTTTATCAGATAATAACAAGAGATGTTTTTTCATTTTTCGGTGAGATTGAAACTTTTGGTGTAGAAGTAAAAAACTTGTTATTAGGATGAATTAACCATGACACTCAATTGATACGCAAGTATGAAATTTCCTTCTGAAGATCTATCTGAGCTCTCGATGTTTCAAGCTTGAATTTGAGATGTCTCAAATGTCAGATTATTTTCAGTCTCTTCTTACATTCGAATGTACATGACCTCAAGAATGAATTCCAAGCTCTCTCAATTTTATTGAAATCCGTTTGATAAAATGGATACCATATCATTCAATTTCATACAACTGATCGAACGAGAATCAAAATACTAAATGTAATAATTTGTTCAGTTGTTCAAATCAAATATGCAGAAGTTAAAGGAACTCGGAATGATAGTAAAGAGATGAAACTTGGTACAGAGGTATGAAATTGACAAATTTCAATATTTTCAGTAGAAAAACGATTTTTATGTATCATGGAATTCCAGAGTAATCGGCTCTGGCATAGCACCTGCAAAAGCTATCTTCACTTCACAGTGGCATATGAAGACAAAACAACACATGTTGTCTACCAGAGTTTTGATCAGAATTGGAGAAAAAAAAATGTTTCACAATCGAAAGCAGTTTTAATCAGCAATATTTGTTGATTTGCTACGTGTGAGCGTTGAAATGAATTTGTGTGGACAAAAAACTGTTTATTATAGTCGAGTCTGCAAGCAGGCAAGACAATAGACAGTTTTTCGCCGAGGTGATTATTACATTCGACGACCTGTATATACCTTCATGAAAGTAAGCATTCATGTAGACACTCATGTGATGGATTCAAGCATAGAGCATAAACAGTTACAGCTTTACTACGAAAGTAGGCCAAAAAAACGTTTTGTGAGAGATTTTCGTTGTTAATTAACACTTATAATCATACCACGGTTATATTGACCCGTGAAATCTAGCATATTTCGTAAACAATCAATTTGACAACAGCAAATGATATTAATTGTTACATGCGCCTACCTTTTTCATTGAGTCGTGTATTTACGAAAATGACCCAATCGTCGCTCTCACAGCGTGCCACATTATTCTATTGACCCCAGCGGACCAGAAGACTCTGCGGACGAAAATTGTTTCCGGACAAAAAATACGTGTCTTCAAAAATAGTTGATTTTTCTTTGGGTAATCATTATGATGTGAAATTCAATTTTGTAGATGTTTACGGAAAATTAATTTTATCTACAGCCGTACCCATATACCGGGTGTCAACGAATCTATCAGACAAGTCATATCTTCTAGACTATTAGGTGTATCAGAATGAGATTTGGTATAGGTAAATTGTTTATGAAAAGGAAAGTTTTCACATCTGGTTTCACCGGAAATGTCACCGGTTCAACATTTTTAAATGGAACACCCTGTATATGGTCACATTTCTTTATTTCTGAGACAATTCTGAATCAGAATGTGACATTTTCAAAAGTTTTTTCGCCTACTTCATTTTTTCAGGGTCACTTTAAAAATTGCATCTAGGTGGCCATGATCGGACGTAAACTAATCTAAGGGCCTCAGGTGATATAGGAAAATAACTATCGCGGAGTTTTAGTGACTACTATGTTAGATATGAGTAAGACAAGTTAGCAAAATCACATTTTCGTGTCTATCTATTATTTTTCAAATGACGTCCATCAGGATTTTTCGACGAATCTAACGATACTAATTCATTTGCAACTGGATCAACAAATTTAACAAAAATCAACTAATAATTTCAGCGAGGCATTTATATTTTTTGCAATAACCCAATTTCTCAGGAATTTCACTGAAATAAGTTTTCAGACTACATTCCTCCTTATTCAAGACACATTTCAGCTCGTTCAATTGTTTCTCTCAACACGTTTCGTGTTGAGAGAAACAAATGGCGTTTTACTTCTAAATGCCTGTAGAATCCTTTCTTCTGAGAATTCGAGAGTCGCTGGAGCTGTTGCATGTAGTAGACACGTTCTTCAACATATCCCCAAATAAAGAAATCTAGCACAGTCAGATCTGGTGAGCGGGCAGGCCACCGTACTGGACCATCGGTTGCTATAACTTGATTATAAAAATGCTCTATCGAGTAATCGAGAACGCCTCTTGTATTATGAGAGGGTGCTTCATCTTGTTGGAAGTAAATTTGCCGTAAAACACCTAAAGGTAGATTATTAAGATGATCCTCGATTTCATTTTGAAGAAAACCCAATTATTCTGTTTCCAACGATACCAGCCCAGACATTGACGCCAAACCTTCCTTGAAAATTGCCCCCTCTCTCATAGCATGTTGATTTTGTTGGGCCCAGTACCGAGTATTTTGCTTATTGAACAAGCCATTATTTGTGAACCGTGATTCGTTGGAAAATAGAATGAAGTTGATGAAATTTGGGTTACCTCTATGATTCTGAAGCAACCAATCACAAAACATTACTCGTCTATAGCCATCATCAGCATACAAATTTTGATGTAATTGATATTTGAATGCTCGATATCCGTGCCGTTCAGTATTTTTCTTGCTGATTCGTGACTTTTCTGCATTTCTCGACTAATTTCTCTTAAAGAAACCGTTTTGTCAACCTCAACCATAACAAGAACGTTAATCTCAGTCTCCCCATTTATGATAAACCTCTGTTCTGCCTCTCGATTTCCCTCTTGCCTAAAACGATTCTCAACATACGGAAAATACTGATGGGATGGATGTTGCCAATTGGGATATTTCTGAGCATACAACTCAACAGCATTCCTTGAATTTTTGTGGCATTCTCCAAACAATAACAACATATCCACTTTTTTAGTTTGAGCATATATTATTTTGACAGAAAATTAAACTAAAATTCAACGGAAGTTAAAACACTTTTATCTTCTGCTCAAAAAGCTTATGTGACAGTCATTACCCAAGTAAGTGTTTTTTTCTCCAAAGAAGACTTGATGGAAATAACTGCAAGAGATTATGCATTATGCCTATCCAAGGCACACTTCACGAAAGTAAATGAATTATTATCAAGTATTTTCTTCAGTAATATTTAATTTATGTTCATATTTGTAATCCAATCGCTAATAACTTAATATCGTTAGAATCGTCGAAAAATCCAAATTTCGGAAAAGGCTTGTCAAACAATGGACGTCATTTGAAAAATAATAGACACGGAAATGTGATTTTGCCAACTTGTCTTCCTCATATCTAACATACTAGTCACTAAAACTTCGCGATAGTTATTTTCCTATATCACCTGAGGCCCTTAGATTAGTTCACGTCTGATCATGGTCACCTAGATGCAATTTGTAAAGTGTCCCTGAAATAATCAAGTAGGCGTAAAAACTTTTGAAAATGTCACATTCTGATTCAGAATTGTCTCAGAAATCAAAAAATGTGACCATATACAGGGTTCTCCATTTAAAAATGTTGAACCGGTGACATTTCCGGTGAAACCAGAAGTGACCAGATTGTGAGACATATGTGAAAACTTTCCTTTTCATGAACAATTCACCTATACCAAATCCCATTCTGATACACCTGATAGTCTTGAAGTTATGACTTGTCTAATAGATTCGTTGACATCCGGTATGCCCATAATTCGTTTCATGATGAGATCCATTCTGATACAGATTTTCCATTACGATACCGATTTATTCGAACCAAGAGAAACCCACTATGTTTCAATCAATCACGCTGTGCATTTGAGGTTCGTCAAAATCCGTAGCTATACAATTTCCATAGAATGAAGCTAAACAGTAATAGTTATTAATGATATAAGTGTTAAAAGTACATTTTTAAGGCACGCATGTGAAGGTTTGCAGAATGAGCGAATTTGACGACAATTAAGCGTCATGAGGGGTGGAGATCTTCTACCGTTGCTGAGGGGTACATCAAGGATTCTTTGGAAAATAAGAATTTGATTGCCCAAAAACTGCTGACGGTGCAGCGAACATTACCAACAACATCAATCCAACAACAAACATCCGAAGAAATTGTGGCCTCAACTTCGACTTGAAATTCAATTATTTCTAAGCATCATTCTTCCTTAGCCATGGAAAATGGTAAAACAGCAGTGCAAGAAATCAATTTGTCAAATTGCACAAATTGTACTATTAATATTAATGTTAATAAATAAAATCTGAATATTTTGACGTTTGCTCTCAAAATCTGACAATTCACTTTTGACAGCAGTGCCATAAACATTTCAAGGCACTCAGTGACATAAAGTGATTTCAAGGCACTCAGTGCCTTAAAGTGACATTTTAAAGGCTATGGTGTGCAAAAAATGGCATTTTTAACACATTTGTAGAAAAAATATATTTCAGTAAGATAGCTAGTGGCGAGGCCAGCTGAGGCGTTTGATTCGGTTTAGACCGTAGTATAATACGGTGGTTCAAAACTGGTCTCGTGCATCCGCTTTTTTAAATTTTTTTTTCATTTCTTATTGTTGTATTCTTCTAATTGCAATTTCGCAGAATTCTTCTGAAGAAATACTATCGATAACTATTATTGTCGATACAAATATAAATGTAATATTTATAGTTGTTCATTATTTATCGGGTGTATAAGAAATAGCGACTCTCTTCTGATGGATATAAACCATACGAAAATCACCTCCGGCTCGTTTCGTTTCCTGTTTGATGCTCATGTATTAATGACGATAATTACATGATCGTTGTATAATATGCTATTATCTACACCCGTACTCTAATAATACACTTATATGCCCACAACCCGTTTCATAATGAAATCCATTACGATACAGATTTTTCATTACGATAAAGATTTTCAACCAATAGAAACCCAATATTTTTCAATCAAGCATAATGTGCATGCTCTGAATTTGACGTTTCTCAAGTCAAAATCGGTATAGGTATTGGACTTTTTAAGAATATAGCCAAACTTCGATAATCATAACAAAATGTCAGATGCCAGCGATATGGGAGAATCACCTTCGACACCTTCACCGAAAGAAATACAGTTAGAATGATTGAATTTTTCATTTGACAAATGCATGGTTTATCACTAATTTTTTCATCAAATTTTTTGAGCTCTCCGTAGCCGATCCGTCTGTAGCGCTGATATTGATTATACAATATGAAAGGGACATTGGTTCGAATCCGGCCTCGAGTACCTTTTTTTTCTTTGATTTTTGATCTTCTTTTCATATCTCATCGTTTTATTTCTCGAAGTAATACTGTTAATTACAATTCTGTAGGATTTTTCAAAGATAGTCGTTCAATCAGTATTATTGTGTGCAATACAAATATTAGTATAATATTTGTAGTTCTTCACTATTTATCGGGTGTAGATGAAATAGCGTATGCAACTCTCATGTAACGGTTATCATACGATCGTTGCATAATATACTATTAAATTATTATTGTCGTTCAATTGCTCAATAACCAACTGCGTAATAGCGAGAATATTTCAAGATGTGTATAATATCATAACTACCACTACGCCCTAAGGATTTATAAGCGGGCGTATTGCCGAAAATGTCACTGAATCATTTTCTATTTATCTATGGATGATACGAAACAACAAAATATTTCAATATTTTCAGAATCACCTCGTGCAGCGAGTATTGAGTATAATAACTTTACCATTCGAAAAATTCTTAAAATATTTTTCTGAATACTTATAGATCGGGATTCAATTCGCCGCCTCAGAACCACCGTGCTGGGAATCACACGTCTTCTGAGATTTGACGCTCGTCATTTGGTCAACGAAAAAAACATATTGAACCTATTCCTTCAAATTGGTGTTTTTCCTACTCGTACAGTTGCCGAAGTGTTCCAGTATCACCTCGGCAGATTTGAACGCCGTTTTGAATAATATTCGTGAGTTTAACGAATTGACTGAATAGATTACATCGTTGCCATTGAAACATGAATCAGCGACGTTATCTGATGTGATGTACACTATGGATTCACCTCTCAATAGTACACGTACATACATTAATAGTAATTCTGTGAATATTAATTTGAAAATTATTTTCTATATTGTCTTTATTGTCATTCTCATATTTTATGAACCATTTTTGAGGAAGAGAGATAGTTGATCCCTTATTTCATCAGTGAAGTGAAAAAAGTAGAAACAGGATGTCGTGTTCTTCTGATGAAACTCCGCTGTAAATTCAGTTGTTCCGTTAACTTTATATCAATAATAAAATAGCAAGGAACTTTATGCAGCAGTGAATCTTGGGAGATATGAAAGTTAAGTAATATATATCACCCCTAGAAGCGATCAAATTTAAATTATTTATACTGTGGGGTAATCTAGAAAATGGCTTTTTATTCAGAGATGTATTTCACTTCCAATCAACACAAAAATACCGAAGCTGCTCTGATTAATTCATCGCCATAAAATTAATCAGGTGACATTTTATTCAATGAGGGTACAAAACTGCATTAACTTTTTTTCCTTTCATTCCTTGCAAATTTTCATAAAGCGCTGTACTTATTTCAGATTGTTTTATGTTAAGGTATCATTAACCGAAACAAAAACATGCAGTCAATCCTAGTCATCATTTCTTCTGAACCACTCTGATGTGGAATCACTATTTCAGTGTCAACTATGATCATTCACAAAATTAAGAAAAAATTGATTATAATATCAATCGTTTTCATTAAGAACTAGGAAAAGATTTTAATACGATCACAAATCCTACCGATGTATTAGATGGATCCACCCAAACATTGGTTCAATCAGAATGCACTTATATTTCCATTCGGTGAAACATTACGCGTATACTCAAGCTCATTCGAAGACTGGATGAGATTTTTCGAAATTATGTATATAATATATATATATATATATATATATAATATATATATATATATATATTTATATATATATATATACTAATTTTTTTTTCATTCTTTCAGATTGTGGTAGATTGGAAACTCAAAAAACTACAAAAAAAAAGGAACAATGAAGTTGTATATTAAACTTCTTGTAAGCAACTATCAAAACTCTTCAAGAGATTGGTACGAACTATAATCGAGAGAGAACAAAAGAAGAAAGAGATAGGGAAACACGAAATCAGTTGTAATGACTGACAAAAAGTATATCGTTCAAAGTCGAAGACATGTCGAAGATCGTTTCAAAGAAGGTCATGCGATGAAGACGATGAAAAATCTTACAATGTAGTTATTTGGAATTTAACATGATGATAAGCTTCACGACGCATCAGAAGTCTGGAAAGTGATACGTGTAATAGTTCGATGAATAGTCGAAGACGACCGAATACCACCATCATGAATGGTTTCATCCCCCAAAAACGCTTTTGAAGCCTTTGATCACTTATTTCCCAGAAGCTGCTGAATTTGTTTGTAACACACCTTGAGTGCAAATGGTTGCAGTTTGGTGTTTTGATGATTGACCTCTGTTGAGACATATCCCACACACACTAAATGTACCAAAATACAATTTTTGAATTCCATTCTCTTCAGACGAAGTGTCAAAGTGAGAATCTAGCCGAGGCGGTGTTGTTCATAATATAGAATCTCAGTTGGCACAAGTATTCGTTACAAGGAAACGAACCCTTTAAGTGTATACAAACAAATATTGAAGAAATATGTCAACCAGCAACCAGCAACAAGATATTGATACTATATGCAATTCCGGTTTAGAAGTCTGAATATCGGTTCAAGTTTGAGAACTCTAACCAAAAAATAATATTCCTTCGTTTCAATCCTGATAAAACAATTTTTATTTTGAAGACCTGGAGCAATTCACAAAGTCTCCTATAGACTTCTTGGTGAGAGAATGCTTTTGTGACGAATATTTTATATACGAATTCTTGTCTACTGTATTGACAAATTCGAATTAAATATTCTGATAATGATTTGAGCTAATTAATGTTCATGCTGTTATTCTGTTTTGATATTTTTGTATATTAAACTCTGTGAGATGACTTCATCACCAAATTGTTTTCAATTCAGAAAATGAAGTGTATATCTATCATCTAGCAGAAGTTTCAGCAAAGTTCTGAAATGACCTGATCTCGACATTATTCTGCTTTTGAAAAGTCTCAGTTAGATTAAAGTTCGAAAACTCAATGAAAAAATGCAATTTCTGTTTCTGTATCGATCCTGAGGAAACAATCCCCATTCATATTTGATATGCCGAAGCATATGTCGATGCATTCTTAACGTTATGTATTGACTATATTGTGAATACGTGTTATGATTGAAGCCATTCTTGTCATCTTTCCAGGAATTCTGTAGTAGACTTCACTCATATTGTAATTTGACTTTGTCGCCACATTGTTACATTTATTTACTATCTACTGCAGGAGTTTTGGGCAACGTTCTGCATCCTTAATCACGTCTCTGGAAACCGTATCGACAGCATGGCACGGTCGATTGATTTTGAATCATTTTCGTCGACCCCCCTCTTCCCGAAACTGTCACCGTTTTCACCGCAGCTCCGATCATGAATGAACTGTTGCAGCGCGTGGTGGGGGCCACGAGAATTCGCTTCCGCTTGGAGCTGCCGGTAGCTCATCTTCGCGGGCCGGCGCTTCAATCGCAGGATGCTGTGAACGACGGAGCGCCAGTTCCAACGCTGACGCCGTCGTCAAAGCTGGCCGCGATCGGGACGGTTCGAATCCGCCGCGAGGATTTTGTTTCGTGGCGCACGTGTCCTACGCGGCGCGCTGTTTGCACTGCGGAGGTTCAATTTCAAGGTATTATCTGGGATTTAGAAAACGGTCCGGTGGCTTCGAATATGTCGTCGTTTCATTCATCACGTTGCGTGGATTGCAAAAAATATTTTTCAAAGCTCAAAGCTGAGATTTAAATTTTGATACAGGAGTAGACCTTCATGGGTCAAACTTTTGGCAATATTGAGCCTGAGTGACAGCTTTAAACTCAGCCTACTGGCATCTAGCGGAAATGACAAATTTTCGATATTTTGCTTCGCGTTGGAAGTATCGGAATGAGTTATTTGAGAAAGTTGTTGAAGAATCGATTTTGATCCTACATACCAAATTTCAATCAAAATCTTGATTTTTCTTGTAATTTTCATATTCATGTCCGATTTTCAAGCAACCATTCTGAATGAGAAGCTACAGAAAGAAATGAAAAAATTGGCAAAATCATTGAAATAAATTTGTTGAAATAATAAAATTGAAACCATTAAATGAAAATCGAATGAGAATTATAAAAATAATCAAATTCCGAATTTTGGGTTGAAATTCGTTATGTAGGGTCAAAATCGATTTTCTAAGCGACTTTTTCAATTAATTCATTCCCGTATTTCCAACGCGAAATATCGAGAATTCGCCTTTTTTTACGGGATTGCAGTAGGCTGGGTTTAAGGCTGTCACTTGGGCTAAGTATTACGAAAAGTGCGACCCATAAAGTCTATGCCTGTACCAAAAATTAAATATCTGCAAAAATAACTAAAATACAGGGGTGTCTTCATCTCAAGTGCCACACACTGTATATTGATAAAACAGTAGTCCTTCGACTGGACTAGTTGAAAAGAGATGAATTTCAGAGAAAATCTCTCGAAAATGAATTCTTGAGAATGTTACTGAAGAAGATATTCTCGGAATGGAGTGCACTGCGATCTTCTTCAGTAGCATTCACGAATCAATGTCTTGATAATGAAAATAAATCTTTTTCGAAAGCTCGACGACTCAAAGGAGAGTTTTTCATCACTCTGGCCATACCCAGAGAAATCATTTTGAAGTGATTTTCTCTAAAACTCAGTTTTATATATATATATATATATATATATATATATATATATATATATATATATATATATATATATATATATATATATATATTTATTTTTTCCGGCCTAGTCCGTGAAGAATCACATGAATGTAAAGCAAAAAAATTGAATCTCTACAATTTCTGCAATTGTAGAATTTTTATATGAATATTAATATAAATGAGAATTAGAATGTTCTTGTCTGTTCGAATTTCAATATTTTTTAATACACATAATAATTGAAAACTGAGGTTACGGTTTGCTCAAAAATTTAATGAAGGAAAAATATAGTGTTGTGTACGAAACAAGTCCTATTCAACGCCAAGAAGGGACTGATTCACTCAAAATTGCTGCATTTTCATGCTTTTCTCACATATTCATCAGTGAATATTTTCCAACAGTTTTGTACGTTAGCAAAATCTGCCACTTTATCACCACCACTGATTTGATCACAATTCGAGAGTGAAAACTCATTGTTGGTATTGTCATTTAGATGCCTAGTGATAGAATACTACTGAAATGGATGGGACCAAGATCAGTTTCCTGGATAAACTATTGTTTTGTTGCCAATGTTTCGATTTTGCTCGATTTGTTCGTTCGTAAAGGTGGTAGGAATTCGGTCTGAATGTTGAAGAAAATCAATTTCCAAATTCTCAACGTTCCGACTTAATTGTTTCAACTTCATGATGAGAAAGCCACCCTCAATAGCCCTGAAGGTGAAACGACGAAGGTTCGAAACGTCGACAATTCAGAAAGTAGTTTCTTCAATATTTTGAGTGATTTCCCGAAATCAATAATCGAAATCGTTGATAATGCTAGTTCGCCTTAATGTATTCACGCTTATGGATGCAAAATTGTTCTAATTGTTCTCTTTCCATTGTAGGATCTGTATCATATTCTTCGAAAATTAGTGGAATGCAAGAAAACGAATGAATATCAGAACAATATTTCCGTTTTTGAAGTGAACATTAGTCAGTGTTTTTACAATTAGTGACTTTTCGTGCTATATGACTCGATAGTATCATGAATGAACAATACATTGATATGGCGTCCTCACCAGGATCAACGTAAATCAATTTCAAGGTATGTATCAGCTGTTCGATCGAATCCAGAATTTTAACGGTGTGTATGTAGTGCATCCACTAAATCAGTACACATAATATTTCTCAAATAGGTTCATTTCACCCCCCATCAAATTATTTTGAAGCGCCAATATAACGTCTGTAATAATTACACTTAGAGCCTGTTGTTCAATGCAGGATTATACCTTACGACGGTTTAAGGTGATTTTTATTGAATCATGCGTCAATGAAATCATGCAATCCATTCAAATACTGTACGAATTCGATAATTGCATGTATATGATCTACTTGAGATCTCAATAAAATATGAACGTTTTTCGGATACAGAAATAAAAATCAGTCAATCCGAGATCAAGATGATCCGGGAATCATCTCAGATTGAACACTCCTAGGGAGATTGTGGCTGTAAAAATAGTTGAACTGATGACAAATGATTCATCCCTTTCAGCTCGCTACTGAGATTTTTGTTGAGAAATTAATTTAAATGCATAAAAATTAAAAGACGAATTTCATAACGGACCAAAAATAACTTTTGCAGTATCTTAGGTTGTGAAATAGAGAAATAACTCAATCTGGTATTTTTTTTTCTTAAGGATGCTAATCTTTTTTCGAGTGAAAATAGTTTGATATTAGGATAATCGATCTCTTAATTTATTCACTAAAGGTTTCATCATTTAATAACAACTATATGATTATAAAATGCCCTGAAAAATTCATTCAATGTTTTCCTTTTCGATTTGTGTGATTAAATGAACATGAATTCAGGGCAGAACATCCAAGGAGTATAAAATCAGCAACAATAATACAATATATTGCAGATTTTTTCTCCATTCAGTTTATTCAATGATTATATGGAATTTCGTTGACTGTCTGCGCAATATTAACGTATCGTTCGAATTTTTCGAAAATGAAGTACACCTGTACTATCGAAACTTAACGAAAAACCCATTGTTTTTGAATCGAAGGATGACATGCAATTGAAAATAACACATGGTAGTATGTCATTAAACGATCTTGCAATGACGGTTATCAATACACGAGCATTAACAGGGATACGAAACGAGCCGAAGGTGAGGTGTTTTATGCGAGTGTATTAATAATCATTAGAAGAGACTTGCATACGTTATTTTCACTACACCCAATAAATAATAAAGAACTAGAAATATTATATTTAGTTTTGTTTATGGGTCTGGAAGTGAAAGGAATACTTACATTTATTTCATCATAGCTAGTCTCAATAGAATTCAATATTGTATTGGAAATGCTGATTTTTTCCTGAACCTAATTTTCAATGTAGCCTTCCTCCACTGAATTGGATTTTCAATTAATTGAAAATCTGTATCGTAATGAAAATATGTAACATAATGAGCTCATTATGATATAGAGTTTTCATTACGATACAGATATTCAATCCGTTTTATGACTATTATGAAACGGATTATGGGCATATGCAACGATCATGTAACTATGGTTAGGTTAGGTTAGATTAGGTTAGGTAAGGTAAGGTAAGGTTGAGGTAAGGTACAGGTTTTTTATTACGATACATATTTTTGAATGGTTTCATGAGGAATCTTGTTATGAAATGGATTATGGGCAAATAAGTGTAATATTACGTTATGGGTGGAGAGAATAGTTACATATTATTACCAATGGCTCAATGGGGATATGTATATTAGAGGGAAACAACTTGAGGTCTGGGACCCTCGGCTGAGATCTTGTAAATGCTCGATATAATTGAATATTTAGTTATGGCCGTGGTGCATGAAGCGGTTTATTCTCCACCTCAACAATTTCACTCATTCAATCAATTCGTGATTGACATGAAGTGTTACATAATGTATCATGTGTGATGGAAGAGAATATTCCGCAAATATTATTTGGATGGGAGTTTAAATCTTATGAAGAGATACAAATGAGAACATCTCGACTACTAAACACAAACAAAAATATTGAAGAAATAAGAATGCTAAAAGAAGAATTGAATTTTCTACTCAGAATAACTGTTTGGGTTCGAATTCCGGTGAAAGTGGAGGCATAACCGAAAATATGTTGCAGAAAACTAGACCCTGACTGTGGATTTCGAACGCAAATCTCCCTATTCTCTGAAACGATTGAAATATTTTCAGGGTCCAACTCGTAGTATCGAATATCATGGTGCCAATGTAATTTTAACATACTATACTATACTATACTCTACTATACTATAATATACTATACTATACTATACTATACTATACTATACTATACTATACTATACTATACTATACTATACTATACTTTTTCGTTTTCCACACAAGTAAACGTCATCAAGAGTCCGAAGTTGTAGAATGGAGAGTAATGAGGTCTTCTTCTACCTATAGTACAATGCCTAGCACCAATCAAGGATCATTCTGGATCAAAGCATCTCTTCTTCTTTTATACGAACTGCCTTCTTGATACTTATCTAGAACTTTACTGTAAATACTCTACCAAAGTGGGCCTAACATAAACACCGTATATTATTTTCGAATTTAATCGTCCTTAGAACTTACCTACTGAGGATTTTTCTAACTAACCAGATACGTTTTCGTTGGTATCATTCTCGTAATAAAGACACCAACCAGGTAAAAAAAATTATCATAAAACTTTGATAGAACTGCCTAGAAACCGTGACCTTCAAACAAGAACTAAATCTTTGCCACTAAAATTCGAGACAACAAATCATCAACTCATAAAATACTTCATCTCTGAATCATTGTCACTTCTTATGAAATGAGAGAGATTTTTGTTAAAAGACGATGCTCTGAAAGTATTGGAATATTAAAAATGTGACAAAAGAAGTACCATCAACAAATCAAATTGCATTATCAGTTCATCTCTTTCATTTTTACCTTCAACAAGTGCCCAATGGCTTCAAAACCAAACAATTTCGGAAATAAAACTTAGAACCGTCAAAATTGGTGTATCACTCCGAATACTCTCTTGAAAGATTCTCTTGTTCATTTCCATCGGCGCTCTCCTCCTATTTGCTCTTCCAGTTCAATTGTTCTCCAAGAAATGATCAAACTTTAAAGTGAAATCTTTGTGTTCTGAACAGAAAGCAGATGCAATCGTGTGGGAAATTTGCAGATGTGAAAATCTCGAATCAAACATTTCCAATGAAGATATCAAAGCTCTTTTCATCAGAAAAGACACTTCCTGAAAACCGTGGAAGTATGAAATATGAACGTTGGAATGATCGTGACTCCCTTCAATTCTATCCGATAGAAGTTCAAGAGATTTCCCCCGAATATCTGGAGCATCAAAATAAATCGTAGACTGGGCCGGACTCTCCAAGAGGTTATATGATGCTGTTACTTGAGCTGTAACACAGTATGTCAACTATTTCCTACAGACAAAATATATGATAACAAATGTTTATCTACACCCGTACTCTAATAATACACATAAGCCCACAACCCGTTTTATAATGAAATCCATTAGGATATAGATTTTTCATTACGATACAGATTTTCAACCAATGGAAACCCATTATTTTTCAATCAAGCATAATGTGCATGCTCCGCATTTGATGTTTGTCAAGTCAAAATCGGTATATATTGAATTTTTGAAGAATATAGACAAACTTCGATAATCATAACAGAATGTCTGATACCAGCAATATGGCAGAATCACCTTCGACACCTTCACCGGCAGAAATACAGGTAGAATGATTGAATTTTTCAATTGACAAATGCATGATTTATTTCTTTATTTTTTCAATGAAACATTCTGAGCTCGCGAGCCTTCTAAGGCGCTGAGATTATATTAGCTAGTTGGACTAGTTGGAAGAGACATGGGTCTCGAATAATCTTTTTTTTTATCTTCCCTTCATTTGTCATCTTTTTATTCCTCGAAGTTATACCATTTATTACAATTTTGTAGAATTTTTCAAAGAAATGCGTTTAATTAGTATTATTTTGTGCAATACAAATATAAATATAATATTTGTAGTTCTCCACTATTTATCGGGTTTAGATAAAATAGCGTATGCAACTCTTATGTAATGGTTATCAATACACTCGCATCAACCATACAAAACTCACCTTCGGGTCGTTTCGTATCCCGGTTGATGCTCGTGTATTAATAACCATCATTACATGATCGTTGCATAATATACTATTATCATCTCGTAGGGGAGTGAAGAAGTTAACTGAATATTTTCAGTTCACAAATTAGTATAAAGAAGAACTGAAGTAGAAAATGTAAATCTTTAATTTTTCTGTGGAATATTCTCTGTATAGTTTGTTCGTTGATACTGTTGTTCCTGAAGGATAGTCAAAGAAGGCCTCGAAGCACAACTTTTAACAGAAATTACCCGTTGATAAAATAGTTGATATGCCAGTTTCCGTGAAGATACAGTGGGATGCAGGATCACAAATCATCACATCCCAAAAAAATTAGGGATCAATCATCAGAGAGCCCCTAGGCCGGGGAATGATATTCTCTGAGCAAAAGAAGCTTGTCTGAGTTTGAAGAGTTGACACTCATCTCAGTAACTGAAATTTTATTATAGACTACCATTTATTATTTTATGCTGTGTGAAGATCAATAATGGTGAGATTTGGAAATGAATAAGAAAAAGTAGCCAGTCGTGCCTTACAGGTTGGGAGAGATAGACAATCTCTTTGTAAACCGACTATCTCTGAGTAATAGATCAACAGAGTGTGTTTGCAAATTTGTTGATATCACTTCTTTTGTTGGGGCTTCCCTTTTCATATTGGTTATACGATAAAATGTTGAAACCAGAACAGGGACAGTACTTAAGAGCAAAAACCGTTTCCTCCGAACACCGAAGAAACTCAAATTGATTTGATTCGATAATTGATGAATAGTATTGGTTCGAACTTTAATTGTCTATATAGAGTGTTCCAACGAAAAGTATACACCTAGCTTTTCACTTCTTTTCGTAATTTCAAGCAATAATGCTTGGGAACGTATATTTTGATTGTGAGGGGGACACATTCTGGACATTCTGGGTCGTGTGAAAAGGCACGAAATTATCTCCCTAATGATACCGTATTCATTAAAATCAACTCAAATAATTATTTCGGAATAGGTGTTGAGAAAAATAATTTTTGTATTTATCATATTACAGATAATTTCACAATGAGTGATAGTTCCAATGTTCCTTATTTGTAATGGTGCTCTACAAAAAAGTGAATTGAAACGTCATCTCAACTAAGAGATATTATATATTTTGTTGGAATTCATTCTGGTGAGGATCTGCGGTTGGTGTCTCACATTACAGACGAATCAGGTATAGACAGAAACTTCGTTTTTTTTTGGATTGAGGTGGCCTTTACTTGATGGAAATCCATAGTTATTACGCTATAAGGTAGACACGATTGAATTTCCACAAAATTTATTGTCTTCGCGACATGTTTCGATACACTGTATCTTTATCAAGCGAATGTATTTAAACACTAAATTATTCTTTGTTGAAAGCTCCTTAAATACATCAGGGCCTAATCTAATTATCTCTGATTCCTAGAATAATAAAACTGACACTGATAATGATTCCTAAACTTATTAACTGATGATGATGTATCGAAACATGTCGCGAATACAATAAATTTTGTGGAAATTTAATCGTGTCTACCTTATAGCGTAATAAAAACTTCGTTATTAACTTGGTATCAAACGAATTATTTAATGAAGATGAATAGAAATAGAAATAGATTTATTTACAAATATGTGAGGTATACAACAAAGAACAATAAAAATAATAAATATATCACAAAAATGTTTAGCATTTATCATTAATAACAATGTTAAATATTCAACATTCGATAGATAACATACGCAAATAAATCTGTATCCACAAAGTCATAGACTGTCCGTGGAGAAATGTCATTTCAATATGTAACAAGCGAAACTATTCTTTTTTCAATGGAAATAAACCATTTCAGCTCTTTCGGGAATGAAATGAACCATGTTTTATGGTGAAGTTGAAATAATTTTCAAAAAAAACTGACTGAATCAGTGACAGGACTGAAATAAACGTTTGCCTGAATTATTTTCCTTCCAACAATGAAAGGAAAACGATGATTGGGGATATTGATTGTGATGAAAAATTCCAATATCGAAATGTTTTGAGTTCTTATCATATTACAATCTGAAAAAATAACAATTAATGTTGGAATCTATACAAGTGTAGATGGGCATATTTCTAACCTACTCCGATAAGTTGCTGGGTTAATTGAAATACATCTCTTTTTGAATGGAACACGTTCTATTGGTTAAAAACACCTATACAAGAAACAAAAAAAAACTTCTGGTATATCTGAAATTTCTCAAATACATATGAGCAATATCTTTGGAGTTATATAAATCTTTCCATCATGAACATAACATGAGAATCGATTGGTAGATCATGTTTTCAGTAAATTAGTCGATTGTTTCAAGAGCAGTATTGTCATTATGATCTAAAAAAATACTTTCTTCTCTAAAATATTGGGAAAATTGAAAATAATCGCATTGTAAACAAAACAATGAATAGAAAACATCTCGACGCGTTATTGGAGTTGACTACTTATGGATTCACATGAATAAATTATTTAATCTATTTTTATATTATTCATTTAATCTATTTTTATATTATCATAATTGATAATTGAAATCACTTGAAAATATTTTACCAAGAGAGCTGGTGTTGATTTTAGTTTCTGCATCACTATGGGTGACAGGTAAAACATCCATTCCGTTATTATTGTACACGGCAATGTGAGATTTTTTGATATCACAATCTTGAGCTCCTTCAAGATTGAAAACATGCAGTACCTTGCCGATGTCATACTATGCGCATGCTTAAGAGTCAACATATATCTGTGATCTATATCTATATCTATGATTTTTTTAAATCACAATCTTGAGCTCCTTCAAGATTGAAAACATGCAGTACCTTGCCGATGTCATACTATGCGCATGCTTGAGAGTCAACATATATCTAACTAGTCTTACATTTATGTTACCGTTTTGAAAACGAAATTTGAAAAAAAAATATGTTGATTGAAAAATGTTTTCGATGAATATAAAAGATTATTTCATCTAACATTTTGATCCCAGTAGTTGTATTTGAAACACTACTCTGAATTTTCTATATTTCAAATGACGCTCTCATACTGAAGATCCATAACCTAATCAATAATATGCCAGTTCGGACTGGCAGATTGAAGCTGGAGCGGACTTTCAAAATGTAGTTAGTTTTATATTCAGATCCAGTATGCATAAAAACCCACTTTCATGAAGTTTGATTGGATATTCTTCAGTTGTTATTGACAGATTGTAGATTCATTTCTGAATATAAAAATGCTTATTACTCCATAGATATCAAGTTGTTGATTTGAGTAGTGAAAAAAAATGTAATAGAAAAATTGATGGGAGTAACATGCACTTAAGCCACAGATAAATATTGGAAAATGTTGATTTTTTCCTCATCGGTAGTCGTAAATATTTATCAAAAAACTTTTTTGGAAAAATGATTCATTGATTAAGATGTTATTGTTCGAATTGTATTTACCCTTTCAAAATTGCACATATTGAATAGGACCCTTTCTCCTAGATATTGCCTTCAAACTCAAGTATTTGACCATCAATGCTGTGCTCAGAATATTAGTAGCAAAAGTTCTCAATCCGGCCCTGGTCGTGGAGCTTTCTTACCCTTCGATTCGTATGCAAATGGAAAGAAATCACAGTCCTGAGCATCATGCCTTACATCTTCAACAAAAGAAATTTTTAACTCCTACGTCACCGAAGTATTCATGAAATCTGGTGAAATCTTTTGAGAGGGAAAGGATATTGTAATGTGGAATATTTTCCATTTCTTCAGTGAAAATCGTGAAGGTTATACGTGAATAAATAATAAAATATTATTCAACGAGCGTATAATGATGGCTATAATTCACAAGGTGGAGGTTACGGCCTAAATCACTGCGATTGGAAAACTATGCTTTATCCACGACTAATCAATTTTTTTTTAAGTTTTTCATTTGGATTTTTTTTACATTATATACATATTTAAGAACCACTAGTATTTTATTCTAACAGATATTTCATACAATACATTATCGTTCAACTATACACATTACATAGTTATTTAAAATTATAATAATTGTATATCTTTTGATGATTATCACAAAAATCTATGTATTTAGCTTAACAAATATCACGTATCTAATCTTACAAAATGATATTTATATTATTTTGTATACTTATTTTCGAAAAAGGAATAAAATTCACTGCAATGATTCAGTTTATAGTTTTTTATAGTTGAAACGTAAAATACGATTTTAATTTTTTGTTTGTGTTATTTTTTGTGGTACTGGTTTTGGGTCTATTTTTGTGTACCAACGCCAATAATGATATGTACCACAGGTTGAGAACCGCTGATCTAGACAGACGATAAATGACAGGAGCCTAGGATTCGAAACGAGTTCACGCAAACGGTTGACATCAAATAGAATCCCGTTACAAAAAATCGTGAAATGACAGTTGCTAATATATGGGATATTTTAAAATTCATTAACATATATGGGGGCAGATGTGCAAAACTGGCTGCAATGAATTGAGTCATTTGCGATTCGGCAGGTTGTTTCTTCATCTTGTGAAATTTTCAGTAAAGCTAGCACTGTGTGTTTCCCTACAGTTGAAACAGCAAATGCACAACCGTTTAAAATCAGAAACACCAAAATTAGTAACTTCCCAGAGCACTTCGAATAAAACCAAGAAAATTAAGTTCAATTACTCTTTCAGGTAGAGAACGATAGTTGGTGAAAGTATTTCTCAAATAATATTGAAAATAATGTGAAACCCGCCTAGGATTATCTCACCATAACGAATTCATTGATTACACAAAATTATTCTTCTTCATGTCACAAAAAATGAGGGATATTGTTAGTTCAGTCTACTTCTGTGTGAATAGTGATCATTTTTCACATGAGGGTTTGGAATCTCAGAAAATTCACTTGTTTTACTACACCTACTTTCGAATACCTACTCAACAGACGTAATTCATTACAATAAACCAAATTGCACCTTTTCTTTTCTTCGGGAGATGAACCTATTAGCTACCGTAAAAAATTACCATATATAATAATTATAAGTCATTAAAATTGACACTTTGAATAGGTGATTTGAATTATGGTCGAATTCAATTCGGTTTTTCAGCGTCCTTCGATAATTATTTTAGTCGTTATTTAATCTGTTGAATCAGTTTGTCAGGAAAAGTTCATTTGATTTCTGATGATAAATGGACGGTGAATGTTCAAATTGCTATTCAATGAGCGTCTGTAACTTCTATGGAACCGCAACATATTCGAGTTCATTAGTTTCATTGATATTCAAATGGTAAAATTAGATGCAAGCCATTCAGATATTAAAACTGACTGGAATGAGTAAATCTGCCAGTTTGTTCTAAAGTTATACTACCTCAACAAGTTCAAGTGTCTTGATGAATACTTGTTAGGAAATTTCAGTTTTCGGTCTACTTCTACCAAATAATTTCGAGTAAGAAAATTGTGGGAAAGCACTGTATACTTACTTCTATTACAGTTTCTCCAGCTTCAGACATTCATATTGTCATCAATTCTCGAGACTGTATTCAATACCATTTTCTTAGAGTTCGATCTTTATGAACTTTCTGAAAGATATGATAGTTTCTTGGGATAAATGAATGATCAATGAAGAAAATGCGTTATTATTGTCATACTCGAGTAAGGTTGAACTGAGAGGTCTGCACCGTGAAAATAAATACTCAGAAGTTACTTGTTTCGTATTTCTTGAAACACCCTGTATGACTGAAGTCTTGATCACTGAGTGCCTACCATACTATACTATTCAATAAGCGTTCGTGCTTTTCATAACTGTTCGTTAATATTCCACTTGTACGAAATAATACCATCGAGTGATCAGAACCTGAAAACGTAACAAAACATTCAATTCTCGTAAAATAAATTCATACCCCAGAGGTGATGTTCATTTACATTTGGTGTGGCAGAAAAATAAACCATACTGAATTTTGAATATGTTGAATATAATGGAGGGATCGCATTTCATTAATTCAATGAAATGTTCGAGTGGTAGCAAAAGGACTCTAGAGGGGTGAAATATTCACAGTTGCGGATCCAGGAAACGTTCACAAAGAGCATTCATTGTGAAATTTCGGAATGTTCATTCCGTACTAGATTATGGTGAATAGAAGTTTGATGGAGGCATAATTCTAGATAATGTGTTGAACAGTGTAACTTCTGATTATTCCTAAATCATAATGCAACCCTCGAGTCTGTTTCATCTTCACCACGTTTAGATGCGATTCACATGATTGAGGTTTCAGCAACATGATTAAAAATCCCGATGAATATCTCTATTACACAACAAAGCAATTCGAGCGGTCTATATTTTTGCAAAAAGTTAACCACCGACTAATTCAATTTGACTGCACACCATTGGTAACTTTGTTACAGAGCAGGAGCAAACACATCAACTTCTTGTTAGGAATTTGGTGGTATTTTTCTGGAGAAAATGAAGTGTTACAAGAATTATCATGTGGATTGCTTACTCTCGGAATCAAAAAATGAAAATAACAACTTCTATAGAAAAAGTAAAATTAAAAAATTATAAACACACTCTGTTGGGAGAGAGAATGAATAAAGAGATTTAGATAATGAAAATTAATATCTAAACTAAACATTGTTGAAGTTCGAATGAAAAGAGATGACGGCATGAAAATCACAAAAGTGTATTCTACAAGGAAGAATAATTCTAGAAAGAATTCCTTACTGCACGAAATCAATATTCCGCCACTCCAGACTCGGGAATGAAATAACTTGAGCTGAAAGTAGCAAAATTTGCCTTATTTTCGTATGAAAATACTTATGACTCCTCAACCCTTTATATACGATTGGTACTTTCAAGTAGCGACAAATTATGTGATCTCTTGTAGCACCCCAAAAAATGTATCTTTTCAACTTTTTCTTTTTCGAGCTCCACTTGTCAGAGAAACTTTGCATACAAAATATTTCTGCGGCATCATCAGTTACTCAGATATTATGTAGTGTAACGAACGGTAGGGTTCGTGATTGTTGTTTTACTTTCATTGCTCTTCTAGGTACCCACAATACTCCCTCAATATTTTCTTCTATTTAAACCTATCTGTATCAGTTTATGTTCACAGAATAGACATTTTTACAATGTACAATCCCACCGCTCTGTTACTAGTGTAGTTATTGCTGAAATAGAATTATTTTTGTATTATTTCAACATTATCATTTGCTTATCAACTAGTTCACACTTTAGCAAAAATAATCCCAACGCTAGATCACCAGATGTAACGGCTGCGAGAGTTATTGTAATTCTGCCTAAACGCTTTTAGTATTTTATTTCTCTTTATGTAAATCATTTATCAACAATTACTTTATGCTTCCCTCAAAAAAAATCATATATCAGATTTCAATCCCTCTGCACGTTACTAGATGGAATAATTGGATAAAGGCTTTTGAATTCATTAAGGCAGTCGCTGTCTCCAGACGAGGAGGGTAATTCCACGTCAAATTTTAGATGTTAAGGCCATTTCCGAAAGAGGCATGAATTCGGCCCTTTGCACGAAGAAATGGTCTTTAGTGAGAAACCTAGGGTTTAATTTCTGCTTCCTCGTATACTCTGAAATCTGAAAATAGGGCGGCTTGTAGGAAATGAAATCCTCTGATAACGTTAAGCAATATATTAGCATCGAAATGAAAATAGGGACTTACGAAATACATTGAAAAAAACCCCAAAAGAAATATGCAGTGAAAACAATTTAAAACAAACAGTGACATTTACCGTATTATTTAGTTCAATCAAAATATTGAAAATTGAACTGAGACCGGCAATGGTCTTCTCTATGCATGAGAATAATGAAAATTCCGCAACCAGAGAAAATGTGTACTCAGAACAAAAAAATCTGAAGTACTTATATGCCTCTTGATTTGCCCTACTGGCTAAATGTATATTATAGGCCGCCCTACGGCCCATCTCAATAGCTACTCGATGTCAGAGAGAGTCAGAAAGATTTCTCAACTTGTGATTCAAACAGCAGATATAGAATTAATGATGGTTTCTCTTCCCAATGATGAATGAAATGGTTATTTACGTTAACACACAGCAAAAATTGACATAGCAGTTGGTCTTATGTCTACCTTGTATGGCGGTTTCTTGGGCGACTCCCATTCCATATTTTCAAAGCCAAACGACACTTATGCACACGAATTACTACTTCTACCCCCGTGACTTGAGACGCGACCCCATAATTTAGGGACGGACTACGAATCCCTCCCGCGCTCAACGCGCTATTCCCACTTGCTCAGATCTTTCGATCTTCTTTTTAGCGCGACTTCCGTTCAACTACCCAGAGCGACTTTTCGTCTCAATTCGAGCCAACGCATTTTTGCAGATTTTGCAGAAATCCATTCCGTCGGCTGATCACACGCGAAGGCGATGTTTTGTCTATCAAAAAGTTTACACATTGAAATCTCATATCTCGTCTAGACTGAAACAAAGACTTCTTTCATTGGGTGTTTCGTGAGAGGAATTCTCGAATGAATTTTGATACACTGTATACGAAGATTTCATATACAAGGTGCGAAAACTTATATTGAGTTCACTTAAAATGCTCAGCATGTCACTAGTTGAGGTTACCTTCGAGGTTGAAAACTGTTGTGCTCGAAATATAGGGAAAATTTTGAAAAGTTGACTCACAAGTAGGTATCTCTGGGAAAATGAAGAGTGTACGACAATTCAAGTCTGATAGTGAGTGGGTAGACCGAGTATTTTCCAAAATAAGATCATTCGACGGAAGGAGAAGGAAATAAAAATTTTCGAAAAAATATTCAGTTTGAAAGTGTGTATATATTTTGAACATAGATCTTTCCCTTTATCAGTATTCGAGACTTTTCGAAGAAAAATCATGAAGAGGGTTCTCGAGGCATTCAATCTGATTAAAAAAGGCTTCCATCAGAATTGGCCGCTGATGTAATTCAATAATTGTGAAAATTGTTACGAAGAATGTGAATTCCTTCAGTCTCCGCCATCGCTCTAATTCCCCAGTCTGTACTGTCAGAATATTATTCAGTACTCTAGTTATGAAATGGATTCATCTAAGAATCTTCCATGTCCTTTATACATCATCCTTGACGTAGTCATCTCTTCTATAAAAAAAATTACACAGGGAAACAGAAAAAGATTTTCCAGTGAGAAAGAATTGAAAAGAGCTGGCAAATATACCAGCTCATATGCTGGTGAACGAGGATTGCATTGCTTGAGAATAACATTATCGAAAAATATTCTTCCATTATGGTGGATTTTCTGCAGGGGTTGAAAGCAAAAATAGCTATTCGTATAACGAGGAAGGAAAGTACAACTTTTCCTCCCGTAGCGGAGGGCAGTAATCATTCAAGGAAAGAAAAGGCACTTTCTCCCATATTAAACATAGGATTTTTTCGACACTCTCGAATGAGGAGTCATTTCGAAATAATTTATTCATTAAACTAGCAAACAAAATGCATTGAAGAATTATTACTGAGAAGTAAGTAGGTACAGTATTATAGAATGCCCCAGAAATTCCGAAAATGCGTAGAAGCTACAAAACAAAGAGAAGAGAATTCAGAAAGAAAAAAAAGCTGTCGACGCCGGAATTCGAACCAACACCTACAGGCCTATCATAAACAGTGAGCGGTGCGCACCTCCTTGCGCTACCGGGACTCACAGGCAATTTCTACGGAATCATGAACAAATCGTATTGGTGTATTCTCTAGTATTTGAACATAATATAGGTTGCGTTGCAAGTTTGAATTCACTGTAGTTGACTAGTTGACATTACTGCTTTCATTTCGGAAACATTTCAGTTGAATGATGATGATAAAAGTATAGTCAAAACAAATACGAATAGATTTACAGTTTCAATCGCCCCATTCGACCTGAAATTTGCTTTGGGAATGATGTACTCATTCACATCATATTTTAATTGCTATTGATTGGTTTTCAGATAAGAATTATTTGAATATGGATATTTACCTTACTTGGTGGCTAACATTGGAAAAATCATCATTGTATTTCTATGGGAATGTTGCAGTTCTGGTTGAAATAACAAAGGTGTGTTCATTTTCTGTTTATCTTAGCATAATTATTTCAGCCGAACGCTCTGTCAAAACTTCACTCACAAATTTTAATATTTCCTCTACGAGCACTATCGACGAAAATTATTCTACCTCGTTCGTTCAGACTATGTGTTGACACTGATGAGGATGTGTTTCACTCTATGGAGATTTCGATTGGAATTTTTGCCATTAACAGTGGCTCGAGGTTCCGAAAAAAAAAATAGTTACTTTCAAAAATACTATTCGAATATCAATATTTTGTGGCGAATGGATTCATTCTTATACTTTTTTTTGGTTCTTAACCTACCATAATCTGAAAAAATAAGAATTAATATTGAAACCTATACAAGTGTAGAGGGGCAGATTTTGAATCTGCCCAGATAGGTCGCTATTTTTGAACGATCGTAGCAACTTATCGGGGTATATCGAAAATCTGCCCTTCTATACTTAATAAAGATTCCAATATTAATTCTTATTTTTCCAGATTATGGTAGGTTGAAAATCTGTAAAAACTAGAAGAAAGTACATCGAGACTTTTTGATCCAATTTTTACGGCAAAAAAGGCAAACCTAGTACCAGAGTTCAATGATCAATGATTCATACGTTAAATAGTAAGGCCTTGTTAATCCATTGCTTGCACAAGTTTCGACTTCTGAGGGTTGACGTTCGTCAGCTGGTTAACAAAAAAAAAGGAATTTCAAACAAAAACCAAACATTTTGAACTGCTTCTCTTTGACTACTAGCATCATATCATTCATCCTTGAAGACCTTGAATAACATAATATGAAAATTACAGACATACTAAAATATTTTATGAAAGACATCGTGTATGGCACATAGTTAGCAGTGATATAAACGTCTGACAATGAAGAATGTATGTCTAGTGAATCTATCCAAAGCCAAAAAATCGAAAATTACGCTTCTTGAAATTCTTTCAGCTTACCATGCAACGTTATCCAAACGTGTGAACGAAATTCTTGCTTGATTGGTTCAACATATACGCTTGAAATTTGAGGTGCAATATTCCACCAGAAAAAACTTGGATACAAATATATTTTGCAAGTTTGATAAAAGTTTGTGATGAATCCCGTGAAGGAAATGACAAAAAAGTGATATTAGAACTTTTTTAGATGTTACTTCCCCAGAAATTTTATGCTGACAGAAATTCCTGTCATTTCATTCGGCCGAATAAAAAGTAAATTGAATTATCCTATCGACCCATTCTGGGGAGAAAGTTGTTCTTTTTCCACGATAAGCATCATAAAATCAGTCCAACCTTATGTCTATTAAGTAAGATCTCAAACTACGATGAATTCCAGATTAATGAACTGAACAAGTTCAATAATAGATCTTAATTAAAAAATACGATGCACTAATTATGCCTGCAAGGGTTTATCATCCTCCCATTGAATACCAAAGGCCATGCAACATATTATTACAGAAAATAATTCTGATTATAATTACTGTTAGATATCAATCAGATAGTTATCTATTAAACGTCCAATATTAATAATATTGTTTGAAATTTATATTCCATTGTTATGGCTATGTCCATATTAGTACCACAACTAATTTATATTCCGTTATCGTTTGATGCAAAGCTTGTATCCATTTGTGATTTTGAACCGAGATTCAACGTTTCGATACGGGATGTGTTCTCAAAATGAGCTCAATCAAGTTGATCACATCCGACATTTTGCGCAAACACTGTCATATTTTGTATTGGTAACATCCTTGAAAATCCTTTGTGAGAGAGGTATCTTCCAGAACATTGGTTCTCGCGTTCTCGCGATATATTCTGAATTTCTCGAACTATTTGTTTCAGAATGGAACATGTTGATTGGGATGGTTTTTTCAGTTTGAAATGGTGCATACCGTATATGTGAGTTTTCATACATTCCGTTGTGAAACAGAAAGAGCCTCTGATTTTCAAAAAGATTTTGTCACCAATGAACTTCATTCAAAATCGTCTCACTTGGAAAAACTTTCGATTGAAGAATATATATATATATATATATATATATATATATTGAATCAATTTCACCTACAAACTGGGCCGAATTATTGAGAAGACCTTTCCTGAAAATGCGAGCAAGAAATTTGATAACGGTTCGCAAAGTACTTCAAAATGCTACAACAATTTTCTGTTCCGCGCTATTTTCACGATCTAGGAGTCTGGTGGTAGAATCTCGAGAGAGCCAAATACACCTATAGACTAAAAAAAATCGCTTTCACTGACTTATTCGCGAATGGTTTCAAGTCTGAATGGACCTTCTTATATAGTTATAGGTTCCCATGAATGAAAATTTCCTGTAATATTCGGAAAGTATCGCGAAATCGAACGAGCCCGTGTGCGGAGTATAATCTTAAATTATTTTATCTGAAAAAAATCCCATGATTTCAATGCTTGTTCTGGTGTCACACTCACACGTGCGGAAATAGTATTCAAGTGCGGATCTGATCTATGCTTTCTCCCAAGTAGCACAACTACGTCCTCTATAGCCCATAAATCTTTAATATTATTTTGAAATGGAAACTTATGTGATGACTTGGTTGAATCGGAGCTTTATTTGGTACCAAATTTTTTTTAATTGCTGTCTACGCTGAAGAAGACGGCTATTTATTTTATAGAGCCACTTTACTAACGCAACCCATAAAATATGAATATGTCATATCTATTATTTATAACATCTTCATCACTAACAATTTTATAGCTATAACAGTAGTGTCATTTATGATGTTTTCAAGTACTGAACGCCTTCATCGAGTATGGCTTGTTACACAACTTCCTACGTCATGAGTCGAGTATACTGTTAACGGACTGATGAAATGGGACTGGGACAGAGTCATTCTCTTATACGACAAAAATAATTTTACACGAAAAAAATTTCTAAGCCCGGTTGGTACAGAACTATAGCGCCAACGTATTCGCGAGCTATAATTTCCACGATATATGCAAGATCAGAACAAATGAAGGGTACAGGGAAAAACCAGCTAAGTCACTTTTCGTTACATGTGATCTGGAGGCATTTTCAAGCTTATTTTCAATTTTGTCAGGCCACGTCCTGGTAGATTGATGAACTATGAGGGCAGGTGTACTTGTCAGAAGGTTTAACGCGTGTGCGCTCAGGCGTAATAAAAAAATATCCTTAACGCACTAATTTTGGGAAAATGTGATGATAAAATCCTGACTTAGCATTTTTTGTCCGAAATATAACCCGCTAACTATCAGGCGAGTTTCTTCGGGAATTATATCATCACGCACTCTGTTACTAAGTATATTCAAGTTGATGTTTGATGCAAACGATGTAAGTGGATTTTTCAGGTCGACGGGTGATATATTACCAAAATAGTCCTGCGCCATCGACACTGAATTCAATATCATTGTAATCAGTATTTTCCATTCCTGCATGAATTTGAAAGGTGTTCAAACTAAAAAAATTCAGAATATCATTGAACCCTTTGTTGTTCAGGCAGGTTGGAACTGGACTGCCTATCCCGACTGTCGTATCGCGATATAGACATAGACATGACTTAGCCATTTTTTTCCTGCATAAATGGTCTTCTGTTGTGTTATATTGTATTAAACCTCTTTTTTTCCCTGATTAATTCCAATCTTCACGCTATATCCCAAAACTTGCTAATGACTGACTTAGCCAGCACCCCTCAAATATTCATATAGGCTGAAACACTGAGCAGGTGGTTATCATTTAGGCATAGCAGTTAGCAATTAGCAGTTAGCAACTTACTCATTCAAACCTGATACTGATACGGTAGCCTTAATGAAATGAAACCTTATTTTGTGAAAAAAAAAATGACTGGAAAGCTTTCGAGAAAGAAATATTCTGCTACAAAGAATATAATTTTTTTATATGCAGATTCAAATGGAAGGGAAGCCCTGGAACGTCAAGAGAACACCGCGTGAATCAAGGGAGAGGAGATACGAATTAACATTCACTTTGAATTTTTGAAGTTTGTGAATCTCAGGAAAACCCTCTCTCGGAAAGGAATTCCAAAGTTCAGCTGATCTATATAAAAATATCCCTTAGCAAGAGAGGTTCGACAGGTCCCCAAGCTCACAACAAAGGGGACTCACGTCAACGCTCAGGAGTCGAAACTTATGCGAGCAATAGATCAACGAGGCCTTACCTTTTAAAATGCGATTACCCAGCACGGTGGCCTGGCGGGGATTTGCACTCTGGTCTTCCGCTTGAAAGGAGGATGTGCCATACAGTCATTCCGAAACTTCAACAGTAAATAAATGTCTCAAATAAAATATTCTTCACTTCAATGAATATGAGAGATTCCATGTGTGATATCAGTATACGATTGGATGCTTTTGTTTTCGTAACTGAGTGATAAAATGGATTCCGTATATATATATATATATATATATATATATATATATATATATATATATATATATATATATATATATATATATATATATATATGCAAGATGAATTTTCTGGGTTTTTTATCCGTTAGGTATCTTCTGATTTGTTCGACGTTTCGAATTCCATTTTGAATTCATTCTCAAGAACTGTGAGACG